>JAOQMS010000005.1:27014597-27031071 GCA_027563885.1 Erythroxylum longipes | reverse complement strand
TAACCCTCTCCAATACAATTTTTTTATACACACAAAACACTTTTTTTTCATAACAATCACATTTATCCACAATAAACCGGGAAATGTCATGAATGCATGTACAGTCATTTTTCATGTGCAAAAATCACTGTTCACGTGTATATGTATATTATATAATGCATGAGCATGAGATGTGTTTTTCTAATTTCTCAGATTGATCTCACATGTACCCGTTTCTATGGTTAAACCCTTTGTATGGAAACGGGATGTTACACTTATCTTAGTAATTTCTCTTAGTATTGTTTTGTGTTTCGTCTATATCACATTAGGTGTGTTCCATTATGAGATTAGAGTTGGAGCACACTGTCTTGTACATGGAAAATTAAAAGTTTGGAGAGTTATTTGTATTTCTCTTTTAACTTTTCAAGTTTCAACTTAGGGTTAGCAACCATAGGAGAGAAAAAAAAAAAAGTGCACACTTTATAGTCACCTTCAATGAGGAAAGAGATCTCCATTCCAACATAATAGAATACATTAAAAATAGAGATCTACACCAAAAGAGTACTCTCTATGATTTTTTTTAATTTTTTATCTATTTTGTTGTTACAAGGATGATGTGTCTTTAAGTAATCTTATATCTAGACAAAAGTAATCCTAATTTGTTTTCTTATATGGATTAATTTCAATATTTATATAACTGTTGGTCTTATTACTAATTAGATAAAAGCAAAAGCTTAAATCAAATCTAAATTTCCGTGCAAAAGTTTGAACTTCTTTATATATTGATTTAGATAGTGATATTGAAAATTGAATGGTGTCTTAGAAATAAACTCTCATGATTCTTCTAATATTAGGATAAACCTTTTAGTAAATTCATATATCTTAGTGCATTCTTGGTTGTTTTATTCAAATAGAAATATTAATTAACCAATCTAAAGATAGGTGATTGTACAAGAAAAGCTAGCAATTCATTAACTTAAGAAATTTCATAGGCCATCGTAGATTTTCAAAAATAAGTGAATTATGAGTACAAAGTAATGGTAAGAAGAATCTTATCTAGATTTATATCATATATAATTTCTTATCATTAATTATTTGTTTGTGTTATTTCTAGTGGTATCTTGATTTAATATTGACTTATTGGGAGAGTTGGACATACTATTTACTAAATAATCAACGATATATATATTTATTACTATATTACTACAAAACAATAACAAATACTTACTTAAAATTAATTGTCTTGTAGTAAAACAATGTATCTTTTGCTTCAAAAGAAGTATGAAAAACAACCACTAAGTAGAGCTTACTTATAATTGGAGACCGTTGGCAGAGATTCTCTATATTTTCAATAATACCGGATTAATTCTGGATTACAAAAGATGTCAAAATTATCTCTGAAGCAATGCTTATATCTTCTACTGTCAAGAGAACGCTTTTGAGTTTACCGAAGTAGACAAAGTTGCACACCCCTTTTGGTTCTTGACGGACAAATTCTCTATTCCACTTACTCTATTTTAATCTTGTTCTATTAAATTTCATCCATATATTTATGTAAAGTTTATATAAATGTGTGGATAAGATTTAATGAAACACTATAAAAATACTATAATGATAAAAAAAATCTTATTCCTTTTTAATCAAAAAGCTTGCCTCGAAGTACTGTATTCTTGTAACCATCACGAATTTCCTGGATCTGCATGATGGATTATATAGAATTTCTGTTTCTCATTTGCTACTGGTAGTTGTGATATCATCTTAAATCTTTCCACAAACAACTGCAGATTGACGCCTCATCTATAAAGCATATCGACCTTGATTGATAATTGATTATCTGAGTGAATAGACCTTATTGTTTTCTTCCGTATCTTGTGCATTGACTTTACATAAACCACTTTGAGCCTTCCTTTTAGGTCAATCCCCTAAATTCAAGGGAAGTACAGTACTAATCGAAAGATAAGAGATTACAAAGATTATGAAAGCGATGAACGCCGCTGCAATCGCCAAAAGCAGTGGAAATAACACCACTTTCTACATTTGACAACAGGGTGCCTTTTTCAGGAGACAATGATTAAATCATAATATCAGGAAGTACACTATGGTGGTCTGCTGTGTTAGCGCTTCAGACTCCACTTACCATGTTTTGTTCTGATGGAAAATCTTACTTACTTCTATGCCATATCAATACAAGGCCCCAACATTTTTCTACTAAATCATAACAAGCTCAATGCGACTTCCCTGTGTTTCTTCTCCTTTAGTTAGTAGTGAGAATAATACCTGCACCTCATAGGAATTGATTAGCAGAATGTTACTGGAACACAGTATGCCTTGACAAACAAATGAATAAACTTGTCCCATCGGAGCTCAACTCATACTACCATTTACTGAAACGAATTCAAACAACGGAGAAGATATTGAAAAAGCAGCTAACAAACAACAGCTATCTTCTCGAATGTCACCTCAGCAAGTCAAGCATTTTGCTTTCCACTAGCAATACTGGCCAGAAAGACATGCACCTCAATTGAATGCAGGAACTCTACACTTATGGTAAATAATTACAAATGTTAGCAATAGTGCTGGAGTTATCCACATACCCCACTCGTAAATTATTGTAAACAAAAATGGGAGTTGGGGCACGGCTTCTAACTACGTGATTCATTTAGTCTATCATGGGATGAGTTTACAGTGGCTTGAGCTCCGATCAAGATCGCATGCCACATTACTCCCACATTTGACAGACCCGTAAGTTTGACAAGGATATTCACTTAAAGAATTTGTAAC
This sequence comes from Erythroxylum longipes, assembly GCA_027563885.1. Classification (NCBI taxonomy): domain Eukaryota; kingdom Viridiplantae; phylum Streptophyta; class Magnoliopsida; order Malpighiales; family Erythroxylaceae; genus Erythroxylum; species Erythroxylum longipes. The sequence goes on along the minus strand of JAOQMS010000005.1, from coordinate 27,028,311 downwards.
CTTCCTACACCATATATTATTTTGACATTGCTTCGAGAGGCTGGAGTCAAAAACATAGCCTCTCTCCTCCAAGAAGAACTTAGTCTCCGGCCTACTGTTTGAGAAGTTTCTAAGGCAAACAGCATCAGGAGATGAGGATTCTGGTGTATATAGATTATTGAAGATAGAGGAAAGTGTATCAGCATAATCCAAAGTACTGAATGAGTCTCTGGTGCTCTCAGTCGTGAAGGAAGCCTCATCAGAGCTGGTAAAAAGTGACCAATCACTAGTAGCATCAGAGAACTCCATCTCCACAGTATTCCTGTTAGCTGCTCTGCTGAAATCATGAGAATGGCTTGTCATGCCTGTTCTGTTTTGTGGTTTGTGATTCACCATTTGCTGTGGGCCAACAAGGTGGCTGTGATATTTCGTTTGTCCTTGTCCAGAAAGCTTCTGAGTTCTTGACGAAAAATTTCTTGCAAATAATTGAAGTTGTTGGCACGAAACTTTCTCAGAAAAAGTTCTCGGAGGGCGAGGACTAGACCTAATGCAGAAGCATTAACATAAGCATCCAGAAGCATTAACATAAGCATAGGTGTCAAGTAGAACACCTAGTCATGAGCAAATAGATCTCCAGGAATGGAAGCGAAATTCTATAAAGAATTTATTTTTGAAAGATTTAAGGCTATGAAATAATCGTAGAAGATTTCAGCCTAGAAACTTACCTCTTGTAGAATAATATATATGCTCCTTCTGACATCACGTGGTTTACTGGGACAGGATAAACCTATTCAACAAACAGGTTTCAAAATTTTCTAATGTAGCAGCAAACCTTGTTAAGTTAAGCAAACTCAATGCACTGACATGCCATTAACAATAAGTTGAATGCCATGTCAAAAGGCAATAGAAAAAGGGCATGTAGGGATTGGCACATTCTCTTCATGCATAAGAGAGGTTACTGTTACCAAAAAGCCAAAAGAAACCAGATCGGTATGTTTAATTCCTAAGGAAGAAACATTAAACTCTACATGACTAGTTCTACCACCCTATAAGCCATCTCATCTCTAATCCAGTTAACTACAAGAGTTCTTCACTAGGATAAAAAGATGGTTGACAGCATGCAGTGAAAACCACTTGATCAGAAAGGAGCAGTAGTATATGGTTTTATTGATTGCATAAGACTATTAGGTAAGAGACCCAATTTCTAAAGAGAGAACTATTTTTCAAAGCTCAAATCATTTAAATAGAAAACAAGCTTGCAAAGCGCAAAGCAGACGGGAAAAGTAACAAACAATTCAGAATCAAATATGCTTATCTAAGCTAAACTCACGAGCACTGGGCACTATAATGAAATATGCCTAATATAAACTATCAAAAGCATAATCCACTTAATGTTGGCCTTTACCTCTATTAAGATTATTAAGCAAAAGAAAATGAATTAATCAGCAGTTACATTCAGAACAAACCATCAGAAAGGACCTGCTGATATAGACACACCTCAGAGTCATCTATTCTGAACCAGCTGCCTTGTAAATCTTTCACATATGCTACATAATGCCCAGAAAATGATGCATTCAGTGTATCCAAATGTACCACAACACCGTAGAGCATGTATGGGGGAGGAACGTCTCCTGTTCCAGTCATAAATGGGACCATATCCAAATTTTCAGGAAAGGAAATGCATTTGTTTATTTTCCCATATTTTCCTTCCTGGTAAAGAAAGACGAACAGCAATGTGAAAACTCACAATCACAAAGGAAAATGTCAAACAAAAATGGATACACGACAATAGTGTAGAAATCCCCAAACTATTATAATATATAGGTGGAGCTGAAGGCATCAGGAACTAAAAATTGCATGCTAGCGTCTACTTAGTTTATCTGCATCACAAAGCCAAGTTCGTTTCCTTTTCTTCAACAGTATGCAGTAGAATTATATCCAAAGTTATAAGTAGCCAAAAAGCAAGTCAGATAAAGGATGCCATCCTGGGAAAGCACGCAAGTTGTACCTGAAACCTCTTCAAAACAATTGTCAGAATATTTGGAGCCTCATGTATGCTCAACTGCTTCCTGGCCCGGACATATGCAGAACACCTTTTTAAAAAGGAAAATTTTAAAATTAGTTGCTTTTACTTCAGTCTCCATAAATGCAGTATACCAACATCTATATGATGAGATAAGTTATCAGACCTTCCGCATCTGTACATATTCTCACCATCCAACTCTTCAGCTCTTGTAAACTGAGTTAGTGCATCCTCTAGTGACGCAACCAAACCAAATATTTCAAGCGTAAGGTCCATAATATTTTCATATCGTTCCGACTCATGATGGCATCTCATGCATTTTACCTAGTTTCCAAAGAGAAAAAAGATAGAGAAGGCCATGATTATCATAGTTAATAGAACAGTGCTTAACGAATTTGAAGTTAACCAATGATAAAATGTTCAATTGACACTAGGAAGTACAACCTTTGATCTAAGACGCCCACCAAAAGTGTGTTGTACGAAAGTTGTTTCTTGTAATCTCAGATCCACCTTATTTTCACCAACCAGACCCTCCAAGCTGATAGATTGCAGTGATGCAACAAAAAGCCTGGACAGAAACAGCTTAGGAAATGACGAAGAAAATTTAAGTAGTTGGGATAGTCCCTAAAAAGAAATACATGAACAATAGAGAGGAAATATGGACGCCTCATCTCTACAAACCTCAAGAATTCATGTGCATCTTCCTGACTGCCATCACCTATTTTGCAATTACTATTTTGCATATGCAGTAGGATCCTACTAGGAGATAGAGGTCCCCCACATTCTCTAAGCATCATAGCATGTTGCTCCAGTTCACACACAAGACACCATTCCTTTCTTAAACCTAGAATTCATGTAACAGAGAGGAGTTTAGATATGCATACAAAAAAATGTAATAGTTAAGAAATTAAAACAATAGTAACAACAAAAAGTGCCAATAAACGTAAATACAGTTTTGCGAATGTGATCTACGAAGCAAGAAGATGAGCAGAGGCTTTGTGCATGTCAAACATTGAAGGACAGCATTAGCATAGCAACTGCAAGAAAGAAATTTTTGATCAATGAAGATGATACAAGATAGTATGTGAAAACAAATGATTTCTTTTACATTTGGAAACACAACGCTAAAATCTTAAAATTGAAAATAGGCAAACTTGTTTCACAAACTGAAATTCTATTTTTAAATGATTGATAAAATATCGATGACATTAGTGCATAAAAAGCAGTTTTTATAGAGAGTGAGTACTATGTAGATGTTATTTTGTTTTTACTAGGAAGTCTTAGTAGATTCCTTCTTGGTTTTCATAAAAAAGTTAATTCGAATAGATTCATTGAGTCTTTTAAAGTTAGAAATTTAATACCTATTAGGGTGAGTTAAACTTTAGTTTCAACTAGGATAGTTGAAGTAGCATTAGAGTTTATTTTACGGGAATTTGTTGATTATTAACAAAGTCCAATATTTTCATCTGAAAATGTGAAGGTTTCTTTCTCTAAAACTGATTCTTAGAGTTAAGAGTGATCCCATATCCTATCGGTATGATAACAATTGTTTTGTTTGCTTCAAACCCTAAGAGTTATTCCTAGTTCTTTTTACAAAAAGCCTATCCTTTTTTTTTTTCCATTCCCCTATTTTCAGGTCCAAATTCTAACTTCCACCAAACACAAAAAGAAAAAAAAAAGAAAAAATTCAGGAGCCCAGACTTTTTAATTATATGAAACTTAACAAATAGTTAGCATACTCTTTTGTGTCCTACATCAAGTTCTACCCAATTTAACTATAATAATATTTGAATTAAATTTCAATGCCTAGAATAAAAAGAAAGAGAATCAAATCACAGAATAATCAATTCGATAGAGGACAACATTAGCTGCGATGCTATTCTACTTGCAGTTCGCTTTAAAAAAGATTAGGCCAACATACCTACAAAGCAAAGAATCTTGATTTTGTTCAAGTCAAACCTTAAACTATTTTAGTATTGAATTTTGAAATTCAACTATTCATTTTGAATCAAGTATGGCTTTAGCAGTTTTCTGGGCTTCCATTTTCTTTACATCCAACTTTTAGTCCCAAAACACTTCTTGGAATAGTGAATTTAGGCATTTTCCAATATTAAGTGTCAACATTAAAATTAAACTTTTAATTGCAAATGTTTTTAATTGTCACTCCATAATAAACTTTCTAGTAATTAATCCTTTTCCTTTCAAAGATACCTTCCATAAGGACCTCACCCTAGGAAGTCCATATCGCAAGGGTCAGTAGAATAAAAACGTGTTTTTGTTGACGCCTAAATTGAAGGGTTTATTTCAGCCCTCTCAAAGCCGAGGGGCTAAATCCACATTACACTATTTAGGGAATAGATTCAACAAATCGATCCACTTGCAAGGCTCTTTTAGTATTTATCCAAAAGTTTACAAAGAATAAACTCATTAGTGTGGTTGTTGAGTTATTGTCATACTTTCTATTCCTCTGATGTGATTTTATCAAATAAAGTAATATAACAGATAAAGGTAATGATTGCAGTACCTGTTCCCACAATTTAGAAGTCCTCTAGGTGATAAGCTAATAACCTCACAATCAAAAATCTTCATAAATTCTTCATAAGGAAACATCTGAGATGAAATGACAAGTCAGCAGAAAACTCCACTATGACCTTAAAACCTAGTCATATAAACGTTGAACAGCCCAACCAAGAAGGTCAAAGAAAATACAGAAGCTTGCACGTACTGGATACCAACCTCTACTTTTTCGTGTACATCATCAGGTGCACAGGAAGGCTGTTTGACAAGTTTTGTTGACTTCCTTAAGCCCATCATCTTGTTAATACCCAGGCTTCCAACTCCATTGCTCCCTGGTAAAGAAACACCATCTTTCCTATCAACCTCTGCATCAAAGGAGTAACTTTGACAATTTCTAAAGCAAGTTACAGGTTATTAGAAGTCATGCACCAAACCCACTTGAAGTATCTGCAATTTGCCTCTTCCTTTCTTCTCCTTGAGATGATTGTCTGGATATTGATCTTGAAACGTTAGAATTCCTGGTTGATTCCACTGCACTTTTAGCCTTTTCATTACCCTTCTTAGCTGTCATTTCACGAAAATGTTGCAGTTCTACTTCATCATTAATTGTTTGTTCTACAGTAGGTAAATTTCCTCCATGTGTGACATAATTCATTTCAAACCCATGTTCATTTGTCTCTTCATTTCCAGAATGCAAGATGCTTGAGAATTCGTACTTGTTTCTTGACTCAAGCATGCCAAACTGTTGTCTTTTATAGCGAGTCTCAGGCACAGAACTTACAGTTTCTTGTCCACTTAAAGATATGCTGGAGATGTTATTAACCAAGATTGAATTGTTAAACCTAATTTCAGAACCTTCTTCTCGAGGATTAATTATAGCCATATCTTCTATTCTTAACATTTCTTTGCTGGAATTACAAGAAACCCACTTGTCTGTGCTTCTTTTCTGTAGCATAGCTCCAAGTTTGTCAACTGAGGGGCTAGTAGTCACAATAGAGGCATCATGATTATAGCAACCAAAGTAAAATGACTTCAAGCCAACACTAATTGGCACCCTCTCAGGAATGAAGTCCTCAACTGAGCCAATTGAAGGAGATGACGAATAATTGGTTGTCTCTAATTGTTGGCACTCATGCCTGTGAACTTGTCTCCAGTGAATGATCTGGCACTTACCAGAACTGCACTCAGGTTTATCAAATTAAAAGTAGATTAATTAGAATAACTTCTGGTTTATGCAAACTAATGATAAATTTGTATCACACACATTACTTACTCATTACCTCATATTGAATGAGAAACATTTGTGATAAACACATCTCTGAAAGCATCTTAAAGCAAATGCAGAAAACCATTTGCAATTACAAAGTGAATAAAAGATCCCTTGTACACTACAAATGTAAATTCACGCAAAGGCCTTGTCATGGATTTTCAATAAAGCTATATGTCAACATTGTAGCTATCAATTACAGACATTCATTTTTCAATCATCCAAAGTGTAGCTCAAGAACCATAAGCCAGAATGTTCACTTCCAGCACTCAGCTCTGGAGCCATAAAAAATGGTTATTCTTATAAAGCCAATGAAACTTTAAGCAAATAGATGCACCAGAAGAAAACCACACCAGAAGAAAACCATACTTTTCTATATTTGGTTTTAAGTAACAAAAAAGAAAATCAATATATCAAGAGGTGTAATTCCTTGGGATAGTGCCGGTTCATTAATAAGTCTGAAGCAGTCAATCTCCCATGTGCCCACTTCCGGGATCATGTAGTGAATTTTCACATGCTTGTTACAGAATCCTAATGGTGCAATTAAAAGATTTTTAGGCAGCTACATGCATCTCAAACAGTTAAAAGGCAATTTATTTGAAACTTAGCTACAGAAATACACTTTTGTGAACCATATTTACTCCATATGACTTTGAACATGACATAAAGAAAGCTAGAAAAGAAATTACCAATATCTAACAGTCTTGCATCTGGAGCAGCGAGTTGTAGCTGGACTACAGCATCTGGCACAGGAATGAGTTCCATTCTTTGAAGCAGGCACAAGAGGACTAGCACTGGGATTAGACATTACTTCTGCTCTAAGGGTTTCTTCACAAGCCAATTGAGCAAGTAGACTTACCCTGTCTCTTTTCCTTGCAGTATCACTCCATTTTCCAAGTAATATGTAAGCAACCACGGGAAGTACAACCAAGACCAGAAACAGGACAGGTAAATCAGCTTCCCTTGGTTCAAGCATGTCCCAACAAGCATATTCATGTCCAACAACCTCTCTAAATCACTGCCCAGAACACAAAAGTTTTGAAGCTATCCAATTACAGTCAAGAAGCATCCAAGTGTAGCAAAAAGAAAATCATTCCTGCTTTATCAAGCTTCTACAATCAAAAATTCCCATTGAAGAAATTAAAATTTGAATTAGAAGAAAAATAAAACTTTAATCGTTGCACATGGAGAGGCATTAACCTCATACATCAAAATGCAGAGAATTTCCTCCAATTCACTTGTAAAATAGAAAATGTATTGTATTTCTCTTGATTGTGAACGTACAGAGTTAGGGTTATATATATACAAATTTACAAGACTAATTAGGAGTGTAGTCCCTATGATCAAGGGATTATAGTTCCCTATAACCAATACACAATTCCTACAATCAATGCTTAACACTCCTCCTCTAGTTGGAGCATAAATATTAATCATGCCCAACTTGTTACAAATATAATCGACTCAAATACCACTTAGGGCTTTTGTGAAAATATCTCCAAGTTATTCTTCAATTTCTATATATCCTATAGAGATCAAATTATGCTGTACTTTTTCACGAATGAGTTAGAAATCAATTTCAATATTTTTAGTTCTTTTTGTGAAACATTGGAATAGAAACGATATGTAGAGTAGCTTAATTATCGCATCATAATTTTGCTAGTATTGAGGCTTTAAGACTAATTCCAAATAATAGTTGATATATCCACATTATCTCACACGATGCCTGTGCCATAACTGTGTATTTAGATTCTACATTGAATTTAGATACAACATTTTGCTTATTACTTTTCCATAAGATCAAGTTTCCTACAACAAAGACACAATAGCCAGTCATATATTTTTGATCAATTTTAGAACCTGCCTAATAATCATTTGAAAAACATTCAATATGAGTGTGTCCATGATTTTCATATAATATCCCTCGTCCAGAAGCACCCTTTAGGTAATATAAGATTTTTTCTAAGGCTGCTCAATGATGAACAGTTGGAAAAGACACGAATTGGCATAACACTGACAGAATATACAATATTAGGACATGTTTCTGTAAATTTAAATTTTCAACAAATATTCTATATTTTTCAACATCTTTAAGCTAGTCTCCGTCATTGGTGAGTTGTAAATTAAGGGGCATTAAGGTACTACATGCTTAGTTCCCAACTTTCTCATCTCAATTAATAGATCAAATACATATTTTCTTTTGGACAAAAAAATGTCTTTCTTGCTTCTCATTACTTCTACTCTCAGAAAATATTTTAGACCTCCAAGATCTTTTGTGTGAAAATGAATGTGAAGAAAGGATTTTAATGATAAGATGCTCATAGAGTCACTTCCGATAATAATTATCCAAATAAACAACAAGGAAAATAATCTTAGATTTAGATTGTTTATAAAAGACTGAGAGATCATATATGCTCTTGTTCAATCCAAACATTTCTACTGCTTGGCTAAATTTTCCAAACCAGACACATGGACTCTACTTCAAACTATACAAAGACTTGCAAAGACAACAAACTGTTCCACACTCCCCCTAAGAAACAAACCCAAAAGGTTGCTCCATATACACTTCCTCTTGGAGGTCACCATGTAAGAAGGCATTTTTGATATCTTTGATTAGGGGGCCAATCAAAGGTAGCCGTCGTAGAAATGAATAAGCAAATAAATGTTATTTTAGTAACAAAATAGAAAGAATCAGAATAACACACACACCATAAGTTTGAGCATAGCCTTTTGCAAGAAGTCGTGCTTCAAGTCAAGTCACTGATCCATCAAATTTGACTTTGACTACGAAAACCCATTAATATCCAATGGACTATTTTCCAACAAGCAAGTTTACTAAATTCAATGTACCATTAGCATTTAAAGCATTCATTTCCTCTATTATAGTATTACGTCAACCAAGATGAGATAAAGCTTCATGAACAGCTTTTGGGAGAGAAAATAAACCAAGGCAACAAAAGAACATGAAGAGGAAGATAAATGGTCATAAGAAACAAGAGAGAAAATATGAAACGTGCATTGGCGTTTAACTTTGCAAAGGGAAATTGGGATATCATCCAAAGTTGGATCTAATGTTGAAGAATGAATAGGTATCAACTTATATCAGGATGATTTCATCTTCCATAATAGACCAAATGAATATGCGGTGCTTGTGTTGGTGTAAGGGTGACAATATTCGTCTGATAGACAACCTTATAAACTAACAGATCATTGTCCTCTTTTTAATAACTGAAAGAGTAGGAAAAGAAGAAATATGTTCAAAAAAGGTAAAATCAGCAAACGCAAGATATTTGTTGAGTTGGACAGTAGCACCAATTTTTTACAAATTTTAAAGATTTAGGATCTAACTTGATGACTTGAGGATGAACATCAAGAATAAAACAAGTACTACCAAAAATTTGTGATGTAAGAGAGAACAAGGGATTAGTAGGAAAAAGGACATTACAAGAAATCAAACCACAAAGAATTTGAAGGCATACAATTGATCGAAAAACAAGCTATGGAGACCACATCGGCCCAAAATTGTTTTAAAACATTCATTTGTAATAAGAGACACATGAAGATTAACGAAGAATACCATTTTGAAGCATATAGTTTTGGAACGAGGTGGAAAAATTTTCTTTGATATCGTCACTTCGTAGAGTATGGATAGAAACATTAAACTGTGTTTTGATTTTAGCACAGAAAGTAGTAAAATAGGAGAATAGTTCAGAACAATTTTTCATTAGATAAAGTAAAGTCACATGAGAAAATCGTCAACAAATGTAACAAAGTATTAAAACCCAATTTTGGACACCATAGGACAAGGACCCTAAATATTATAATGTACTAATTTAAAAGGAAAACTAGTTCGTTTATTAACCTGGGAAAGGGAAGACATACGATGATGTTTGGCAAATTGACAAGATTCACATTTTAAGCTAGAAACGTTATGAAATTAAGGATATAACTTCTTCAATAAAGTAAAAGAGGGGTGTCTTAATCGACAATGGGCTTCAAAGGGAGTTGGGTCAAGTCACCTGGGTATCCAAAAAGTAGAGACTCCCTGAGTAAAGTCCTTTATCAATAATCTTATTCAAAGACAATGATCAAGATAGAATAAGATACAACAATTTAAGGTACCAGTGAGTTTATTCATAGATAGTAAATTACAAGAAAATCTCAATAATTCTAAAATAGAGGATAATGACAATAATGTAGTGGGGTTAATAGTACTAGAGTCAATAACAAAAGAAAAAGTAGATCCATTAGCTAAAGTAACATGGGAAGGAGATAAGTATTTCTAGAGAGTAGAAAAAAGATTGGGATTACTTGTCATGCGATCTAAGGCACTATAATCAATGACCCATTGAGAGGAAGAGGAGAAAAGTCATGTAAACGTGATACCTGCATCAACAATAGTAGAGTTAGGGTGAGATGAATTTTTCAAAGCTTCTTGGAATTAAGTGAATTTAGCAAATTCATAGGCAGAATTGTCTTCTCAACAGATAAGCTAGGCAGTATAGTGGTAGCTGCAACATGAGTTGAATGAGTTTTCTGATATTTATTTTGTAGTTTTCGACAAGTTCGTTTGGTATAACCCAATTCATGACAATATCGACAAATGATTCCTCCCACATCTTGATTCCTATTTCATGTTCCTCCTTTGTTAGTATTCCTTTGAGATGATTTTTAATTGTCATATCTAGTATTCCAACTCACAAGAGCACTTGGAGTCGGAGTGGTAGGAACAACAAATGCGCTAATGTCTGTAAAGAATATTTGAGTAAAGACCTCGTCCAAGGAGGAAATTCCAACACTAGAAAAAAATCTGAGACTTAGCAATCTCAAACTGTGAGTTAAGTCTAGCCAAAAAACTCATGATTCCCATTTGCTCCTATTGGGCTTGTTGGCTTTAATATCAAGGCTAAATGGTAACAAAACATTTAATTCTTCATAAATCTTCTTAAAATTCATAAAATAAGCTTGAAGGGATTGTCTTGTTGTTCAACCTGATAAAATCCCTTAAACACCTCATAATGCAAGAAATATTTCCTTTTCTAAAAAGCAAAATTCCAAAATCCATTAATTTTTTTGACATACTCACAATGATTAATTAGGCTAATAATTTCGCTGTCAATAGAATTTCAAATTTGTAAGAATAATCGGGCATCATCTCACAACCATTCCTTGCATTTATGCTCCAATGGAGGATCATCAACAAGGTGATTGTCTTTAGAAATTGTCCTTAAATAAATTCATACTGTCTTACACCAATCAAAATAATTAAGACCAACTAACTTATGTTTCATGATTTTTGTTATCACAGGAATGACATCCGTCACAATTAAACTTTTTTGTTCATAAGCCATGGAAATAACAATAGCCAAAAACAATGTGAGTCAAATTCCAAACCAAAAAAATAAAAAAAACACCTTTGACACAGCGAGACCTTTTAAATCCCAACAGTCACACCAGTCCTACACACAAATAATTAATATTTTGTGACAAACCTAAGTGGAAAACACAAAGACATCAGAAAACTGGAGGAGCAACAACAAGAAGGGAGCAGATCTGGTTGGAAATAGTGGCAGTACAAGGAGCTTGACCTTCAAGAACACCAGTAGGTAGGAGTCGACAATAGAGAACTTGATCGGAGGTGAGGGCACTACCGTATGCACCTAGACATGTACGTGTGTGGGAGGAAATCCAAAAGATTTGGCCGACGTGTGTGATATATGCACAAAGCTTCTAACGACCAGACTTTAGGGAGTGGCTCACTGGTTCGTGGAGCTCCTATCGGTGCCCACGATGAGCTCAGATGATGACCTAAAAAAAACTCAACTTTCTACTCTCATGGGCAAAACTTCAAGCAAAGATTGACAAAGAAGAAGAGACAAAAGCTATATATATATATATATAAATATATATGAAACCCTATCAAGAGAAATATAGTACATTCTCTATTTTATATGGTATTATATATATATATATAATTAGGAAATGTCGTCCCTAGGATCAAAGGATTATAATCCTCGTAATCAATACATAATTCCTACAATCAATGCTTAATCTGTAACACATCTTATATAAAAATTTTGGGTCAAGCAAAAAGAAATAAAGGCAACATTTTTCTAAAATGAACCAAAAAGATAAACAAAATCAAATATGTTGCACAACTTTAATATGTGCAAATGTTTAGAGTTTAAGTTGTCAGCCTGGAAGTACTTTAACTAACATGTACTTTTCTAGATAATAGACCCTTCATGTAGAGTTCTCAGTCCAAACAATGACATTATGTAATCATAAGATCACTACAAAATAAGTTTTCCCAATAATATTGATAAATTAATCATGAACCTTATAGGGACAACAATCCTCTGACCATGATTTTAGTGAATAAAAAGTGTTATTCAAGTATGTTTAGAACCAAACTACCTAAAGATCCTACTCAATTCAATTCATGAAACTCCAGCAAAGGCTTCAAAGTACGCTTTCTGTTGCTTGCATGCAGCAGCTACTTCCAAGGATGCCGCAGATATTATTCAAATTCATGTTATTAACAGTATGTCAATATTTTAGCAACTTTACAAAAAGCCTTACTAGCAAAACACCCGACTTAACCCAATATTAATTTAGTTATATTTTGCACCCTCTTTTCTATACATTATCATCTTTTCGCAGCCACAAGTTGTAAGTCAATAAACAACCACATGACCAGCACAATTTTCAAATTCAATAGTTTGTCTAATATTATAGTAATAAGTATACCACAGAACATCAACTTGTAAAGGATTGCACGTAACATGAAATGAGATGGGCATGAGTTGAAAACCAAGAAATCAATTAGCATCGCAGATAATGGTTGTTGAATAGATTTTTCTAGTTCCTCTTAATAGGTCAAAGAAAAAGGATCATAGCCTCATGGATGAGAAACTAAAACCAGCAACTACTTTTCAACTCCAGTGCTTCAAATATCCACTTTCTCAATTGAAAAACAAGAACTTGGTACGACCACTTTCTCTTTCCTAGAGGCTTTCCATTTAAACCAACTCATAAACTGACCTAGAATCGAGCATTTCAAAGGAAAAGCAATTGCAGAGAAACCAAATCAAGTTCTGAAAAAAAAAGAAAGAAATTTCATGTAGACGGGGAAGAGGTTTGGAGCGAAGAGCAAAACCCAGATAAAAAAAGAAAAAGAAAAGAAGCATTAAACTGCCAGTGAGATTCAAGAACACAAACAGTACAAAAATGGTGAAACCAGAAGAGACCACAAAGTTAAAAGAAATCGACCTACCTCATGCACCCAACGAGGAAACAACTGATATCTTAAACCACAACCAAGTTGACCACCTCTTTTCTCATACCTCTCAGATTTTTGTTGGCTTCACACTTGTTTCTCTCTCTCTCTTAGTGTTTGCTACTCTCTTCAGAGTTCAGATAGTTCTGCTGGGTTACCTTAATGTCTTACTAGTTACAGCTTACGCGTTTTTTTGAGAATTTAGTTACAACTTGCGCTTGAATCAAGGTAACCCCGGAGTTACTTTTACACGCATATCAGGCTGTAGGGTTGGCCATAAGATTGGTCCCATTTTGACTGGTTAGACTACAATAACCATTGTTATGAATACCAGCATTGGCCGGTACGTACCGTACCAGACTAAAATCGATGCCGAAACTCTAGTTATGGTACTGGATGTAAATACCGGTCGGTACCGGCTAATACCGGTCGATACTGGCTGGTACCGGCAGTATTCAAAATACCGGTCAAATACTGGCCGGTACCGGAAATTTTAAAAAATTGGGGTACTTTTTTGCAAAAATTTCAAAAATTTTCAAAATCTCCCTCCCTCTCTCCTACCTCTCTTTCCCCCCTTTTTTTCAAAGTTTTTTAATTAGTTATTTTATTTATTTCAACTTTTATAATTATTGTAAATTTTTAATTTTTGTTT
>JAOQMS010000005.1:26971575-27014497 GCA_027563885.1 Erythroxylum longipes | reverse complement strand
AATTACTAAAACGTCCAAAGCTTATTATAAATAGGCTTAAGCTCTATAGAGCTAGTACTTCATGCTTAACCCTCTCTGTAAGAGTTATAGAGTTCTCTCAACCTAATCTGTGGATACCGTTAGAGGCCGGATACTTGTGCGGCTACGGTGGTTGAGACGGATCAGTTTTGGGAATGGTTTGAGGGATACGATAAGACGAAGATCAAGCTTCGGAATAAGGTATGAATTAAATTTCCGCTTTATTATGAGTTATGTTAATCATTTTATAGAATTAAAGAGATCTTGGTTTTTGAGAAATCAAAGTCACGAAAAAGTTTCATGATTATTCCGTTGTGATCGGGATCAGATCCCTACCCTGTTTCTCAACACTACCATGAGACTATCATATAGATAATCTATTCTAGTGTTAATGATAGTCTCATCATAGCAATGGTGCAAATATGCTTTGACTTGAGGTGCTCAAGGAAAGGATATCTTGGATACTAATCATGTACTTTGACTCCATTCCTCGTTGCCTCTTAGAGGTTGCTCATAGGGTGGTGAATGGGTATAGCTTGAGGTATTAGAAGGTAATTGAGTAGCTAACAAAGGATTCACCACTTCTGATAGAAGGAGATGATACCCACGGCCTTTTGTCGGGGTCATTACTCAGGAATCTCTGGCCAGAATGGAAATGTCATAAAGATAGTATTCAGTGACATATCCAATTAAGTAATGAGCCTTAGGGATAATAACTAACATCACTTGGGCTAGATGTGACATAGTTAGTTTAGTGGGAGTTGACACTTTAACCATACTCTGAACCAAGTGTGGTATAGATGGTGGAAGGATGAATTGCATGGGAACATCATCTATGGAAGGGTTTATAGTCAAACCACATACTTTCTAATCAATTGGGGGTCATGAAGTGTAGCTAGATATCACTTATGACTTGCTTGAATTAAGTGTTAATTCAAGTGGATAACATAACCGGGAACCTAATGGGTCACACGCATTAAAGATACAAAGAATGAGTAAAATGTTTTGGATAAGGATCCAAGATATGAGAGATGTATGACTAACCTACAAAATTGTGGTAGTTTAGGGTCATTTTATTGTGAATCATATGACACATGTGAATCTTGCTTATTAGGTAAGATGACAAAATTACCCTTTAATAAGCAAGATGACAAAATTACCCTTTAAAAAAGATGTTAAAGTTTGATGCTAAATTAAGTGGGATTAAAAGTCACTTAATTCCCACTAACTCTCTATTGGAGGAAGGTGAAAGAGTGTAAGAAACATCAATTTTCGTGCAAGTGTTGTGTGAAAATAAGAGACTTTTTGGTGAAGTGTTCATTATCTTCTCTCACTCTCTATAAACACTCTCTCAAAAAATACATCACAAAGTTAGCACTTTGTGTGTGTTCTAATCATTCTTCTTAAGAGAGCCATCCTCCTTTGGTCGTTGTTGTTTACGATAACCCGAAGAGGTGAAGACAATGAAGAATGAAGGAGATTGCAATGAACACATCTTAAGTTCATGTTTTGTTAAAGTTACATCTAATGGCACTTGAAAGTTCTTGGCTTTTTGCCTTCTGTTTTATATTTTCAATGTTGTTTTCTATTTTTAATCTATGTGATTCAAGATCAAAACCCAACACATCGATTATAGAAAGTTGAATGATGAAATAATAAAGAACCACTTCCCTTCGCCCTTTATAGATCAAATGTTGGAATGACTGATGAGACACATGTACTATTGCTTCTTGGATGAACTTTTGGGCTATCTTCAAATCCCAATTGTTCTTAAAGATCATGAGAAGACAACATTCACTGTTCTCTATGGTATGTTCACCTACAGGAAGATGCTGTTTGGGATGTGTAATGCACCTGCTACATTTTAAAGGTGTATGAAGTTGTGTTGAATTTTGTTTTATTTTACTTGTTTTCATATGCTAAAATTGGTTGCGATTTAATTCAAAATTGATATGAATTGAGTGAAGTTGGTATGGATGTTGCATGAATCTTAATTTGATTAATTTATGAATTTGGCATAAACTTAAACAAGAAGAATTGTGCATGAAAATGGTCATTATGGAGTTGCATATGTTGACTATGTCACGATTGTGCAAGTTAAGTCACGGCAAGTTAAGTCACGACAGTGACTTACATGCAAGACCGTGTATGTGTGAGTCACAGATATGACTTATACACCCCTTTATTTCCTTCCCTTAATGTTTATGTGCCAGCTGCAGAGGTTAAGGGCATGAAACCCTAGACCTAAGAGCATACTACACAATAGAAGGAGAAGGTTGCGGCGAAGGGGACATTTTTCATTCATTCTTCACTCTTTACACATAGACACTTAGGGGAGGCAAATAGGGAGATAGAGAGGGAGGCGGAGAAAAGAAACAAAGCTTCAGTTGAGAGAGAAAAGAAGAGAAACAGAGGAGGAAGAGAGAAAAGTAGCAAAGAAAGTGAGCTCAAACTAGAGGCAGAAGGTAAGAGCCAATGCTAGAGAGGTGGAGTTTGACTAGAGATCCACCACCAAATTCATCATTCGAGAGGCCATTCGTTTGTTCATTCCTTTTCATCTCTACTATTGTGTTGCAAAACATTTCTGTTGAACTCATCTATTGAACTCCTTTATATTTTATCTGTTGAACCTATTTTCTTTGTTAAAGATTGATAGTCCATTTGGTATTCACTATTTTATTGCTTTAATACTTTTGTTATTGTTGAATATGGGATTGAATTATTTGAGAATAATGAACCGTGTTTATGCTATGATGGGTTGATCTCTTTTTCTTGAGGATTAACATAGTTATTTTAGTCAAATATGCATGATTGAGTGACTATGTTGTTGGCATATGTTTGCTATAGTTTCTGAGCTGAATGGATGAAATAGCATGATCAAACTTTGAATATCTTTAGTATTAAATGATGGACCAAGATGAGAAGTGTAATATGGAACGAGAAACTATGTATGCTTAGGTTAAGAAATAGAAATATATTAACTTAAGTTATAATTAGTAGTTGGGCTTCCATAATTAATTCAGATGATAAATGGTTGAATACGAAAGTTAGGTTAGTTCATTATTCGAGTTGATTTAGAACCTAACTATTAATTTTAGTAAGACAACCTTCCAATCATTGTCCTTTAGTCATACATATGAGATTAAATTAGTGAAATTAATTCTCAAGAGCCTTTTATCTTGATTAATCTATTTGTCTTACTTCTACTTGAGTCATTTACTTTTCATTCTAATTTTGTGACTTTCTTTAAAGCTTTCACTCAACAATTCGGGATAAAGTGTTTATGATTGCATCTGTTTTTTATTTTTTGTTCAAAACTAATTTAGGTTAACCAATTGCGCCTCTGTGGGAGACAACCCTGGGTAATCACTACAACTACCTCGTATACTTGTGAGTAGGATGGCTAGGTAATTTTTAGAACTTTTTGGGCACAACATATGATGGCCATCTTTGACGATCTAGTCGAGGACATAATGGAGGTATTTATGGATGATTGTTCCATTTTTGGTTATTCTTTTGATTTATGCCTCTATAATTTAGAGAAAGTGTTGGAAAGATACGAGAAGACAAATCTGGTGTTAAATTATGAAAAATGTCACTCTATGGTACAAAAGTTATAGTCATAGGCCATAAAATTTCTCATTGGGAAATTGAGGTAGATAAGGACAAAATTGAAGTCATAGAGAAGCTACTACCCTTTTCTTCGGTTAAGTCAATAAGAAGTTTCTTAGGTCATGTAGGCTTTTATAGAAGATTTATTAAAGGCTTTTCAAAAATTTCTAAGCCTCTAACTGAATTATTAGAAAAGGACATACCTTTTACATTTACAAATGAATGTTTAGATGCCTTTAACATTCTAAAAGAAAAGTTGACTAAGGCCCCAATCATGGTTGCACTAAATTGGAATCTATCATTTAAGCTAATTTGTGAGGCAAGTGACTTTGCAATAGGTGAAGTACTTGGACAACAAAAGGACAAACACTTTCTACCAATCTACTATGCTAGTAAGACTTTGATAGATGCTCAAGAGAATTACAGGATGACAGCAAAGGGGTTATTACCTGTGGTTTTTACGTTTGATAAAATTTGATCTTATTTAGTATTATCTGAAGTTATTATGTATACTAACCACTAGACACCGAAATACTTGATAAATAAATTTGATGAAAACCTTGTTTAATTAGATGGATTCTACTATTGCAATAATTTGATTTAGAGATCAAAGATAAGAAAGGCACTAAAAACCTGGCAGCAAACCATCTATCTCGCCTGGAAAATCCAAATTTGTAAGAATTGAACGAAGATGGCATTGAAGATGCCTTCCCAGATGAACGGCTCTATAACATGGAGGAGGTCAGTGAAGCTGAAACCCCTTGGTTTGCAGTTATTGCAAATTATCTTGTAGCTAAGGTCTTACAAGAAGGTTTGTCTTATCAATAAAAAAAGAAATTGTTTACTGATTTACAAGGCTATTTCTAGGAAGATCTATATCTGTTTTGTATTTGTGTAGACCTAATAGTAAGGAGATGTGTTCCTCACTCTAAAGGTGGAAGATTCTACAACACTATCATGATGGACCCACTAGAGGGCACCATAGTGCAAATAGGACGGATGAGAAGATCCTAGAGTTAGGTTTTTATTGGTAATATACCCAAAGGTATGTAACTTCATATGATAGATGCCAAAGATCAAGCAATGTCTCTCTTTGGGATGAATTACCTCAACATTTCATTCTGTGAAATATTTGATGTTTTGGGGATTGATTTCATAGATCCATTTCCAAGTCCATTTAGTAATAGATATATCTTAGTAGCTGTTGATTATACTTTTAAACGGGTGGAAGCACAAGCTTTACCCATAAATAATGCTAGGGTTATTGTAAAATTCCCTAAAGGTTTATTTTCCCATTTCAACAAACCAAGGGTGATTATTAGTGATAGGTGTACTCATATCTGTAGTGCGTAGTTTAAAAAAGTGTTTAAAAGTTATGGAATTAATCATAGAATTGTCACCCCATATCATACTCAAACTCGTGGCCAAGTCGAGGTATCCAATAGGGATTTAAAATGAATTTTGAAGAAGACTATAGAGTGTTAAAGGAAAGACTAGTCAATTAAAGTAGATGTACAAGACATCTAATGACACTACACCCTATAGGCCGGTTTATGGTAAAGCGTGTCATCTACTTGTTGAATTGGAACATAAAGCATATTAGGCTATTAAACTCATGATTTTTGATCTTCAAAGTGCAGGTAAAAAGAGAAACTTCTAATTTAATGAACTAGACGAATGACGACAGATGGCTTAAGAAAATTCTAAAATCTATAAGGAAAGAGTTAAAAGTTACCACGATTGAACAATTAAGAAATCATAAGAATTTAAGAAGGGGATCAAGTTCTTTTGTATAATCTCACCTATGGTTATTTCCTGGTAAGCTTAAATCTAGATGGTTTGGACCATTCATTATGGAGAAAGTATTTCTATATGGTGTAATTAAGGTGAGTCATCCATGGTACTTTTGATGTTAACGGCCATCGAGTGAAGTTATATCTTAGAGGTGAGCTTGAAAATAATAGTGAAAACATCAATTTAACGAAGCCACCTTGAGTAGAAAAAGTACTAAAGACAATAAGCAAGTGTTACTTGGGGGGCAACCTAAGAGTTAGGTTGTACTTTTATTATGTTATTTAATTTTTCTATTTTTAATTATTTTGTGGTATTTGTTGTTTTTGTTTCTTTTTATCCCTTTTTCTTGTATTTTGCAAGGAAGTAATCTAAAATTGGATGAAGCAGAAGTAAGAAAAATCATCATAATTAGGAAAGTACCACTAACCCTTCTCACTTATTATATATACTTACATTGGGTACATTGGGGACAATGTATAACATTAAGTGTGGGGAAGTGATTCATGATTTTTAACAAATTCTTTAAGCTTATTATAATCCTAATTATAATACTTATGAGCTAATATCTCGACTTAATTGAAATCTATCCATCGATACTATATTTCATTATTGAATATTGAATTGAATTGGTATGCAAAAGGATGATCATTAGAATAAAATTACATTTATAAGTCATATTTTTAGTATTCATTGTCAAATTGAAAGAAAATTGCATTTTATTTACACACATATATACCTTTCTTTTTCGTGAGCTTTTTAGCCTAAGAGCGAAAATTTCAAAATTTTAAAGCTCTTTTATTTCTTCCATGTATGTTATCATGAATAGTAGAATAATTCTAAAATTACTTTTATTGTACATATTGAGATCATATTTGTTAAATTAGAAGTATTGACATGATGAAGCCATTTAGATTCAACAATTTGTCTTAAATTATTCCTTAAAAACTACCTTGCCTATAATTTATCCTTTAGGAATAACCAAGTTGAGCCTTAACCTTTTTCATTGATTTTACCCACATATTAACCTTGACCTTACATTTCTTTGAAGACCTTTTTATTGTTTTGAACCTTGTTTACATTATTTACTTGTTTGAAACTTGAAATTTTTGAAAGGTATATAGTTTTTGTTAAGTATGGTATATATTGAATGCTTGAAATTAGTTTGATTGATAAGAAAAAGAGCATAGAAAAAGTAAAGATGAAAAGTATAAGGTACTAATATAGTTACCATGAAAGGACCTGTGTGTTTTGTAAACAAGTATTGTAATTTTCATTTAGTAAATTTCCTTCAATTTAACCATTTTTTATATCCCAACCATACCTTACCTAAGCCCCATTACAACCTTATAAAGACCTTTTATTTTTTTTTTCTAGTTTATACATAAGTGGTATAGATGTGATATTATTGCAAGCTTATGGTAAGAGTTCTACTATGCATTGATTGAGAGTTAAATACGTTTTACCCTAAACACTTGAGTGCATTGAGTGAAATCTTGGCAAGGATGTAAAGATTAATGCTTTTGACTCCAATGAGATTATGATGTGATTACTATTAATATTGCTTAGGAAGTTAATTTTAGCATAATTTTATTCTAAGTGTATATTAATTTTATTCAATAGGATATGATGAATAGACAAATCAAGATTAATGAAGGATTGATGTTGTAAGATTCATAATTTTGATTATAGTTTGTTAGAGGACAAGCAAAAGCTTAAGTGTGGGGATGTTTGATAGATGCATAATTAACCATATTTATACCTCGTATTTGATGCATTTTTGCTTGATGTTTTATATTTGGTTCTTAATTCACTTCAAGTGTGTTTATATGTTATAATTGCCTTTACAGACTTAAAAGAGAAGAATTTCGTTAAAAACGTGACATAAAATGAAGATTTGAAGCATAGAAGGGATAAAAGGCTGTGCATCAGCCTTTGTACTTCTCTCAAGACATGCAGATTCACAAATTTTAACAATTTGAGTTATACACGATTTGATGCATATTCCTGTATCAGCCTGTGCATCTCCCAAAATCCTAAAATTTATTATAAAAGGACGTGTTCGAAGGCAAAATGGAATAGAAAACAATAAAAGGTGATTTTAGAGCCAAAGATTGTTCAGAAGGCACAATTTTGAGTTAGAGAGGTGGAAAACATAAGGAAATTATCAAAAGATCGAATGGAATACAAGATCAAACCTCTACCTTGCAAGAATATTCGATGAAAGATAAACAGAGAGATTTAGAACTATGAATCCATTGTTTTCAAATAAATTTTCCTTTTGTTTATGTTTGATTTCATTTTTTATCATTTGTAACCGAATTCTTTTATTGTCTAGGCTAGATGAACCCTAGTTTTGTTCAATAACATGTTTTGATTCTTTTATTTATACAATTGGTTAGATTGATATATTGTGATTCAAATACTTGTTTAATTTATGTTCTAATAGATTCGAAATATTATATCATAATCTGATTTCATAACATAAAGATTGAGAAATCCTTATATATAATCCACCATAATTAGAAGGAGTTGATTGCAACCTTAGATATAGGATGTCATAAATCCTCTAGATTAGGGCCAAACCTAATAGCGGGATTCATAAATTAGTAAACCAATCCTATAAACTTTAACATAAGTAATTCGGTTGAAAACCTTAGGATTAGTTGTTATTAGACTCGAGAGAGCTATTAGCATACCATAAGAATCTCCACAGTATAATAAATTAACAAGACAATTGCATAATAAAAGGCCAATTAATTGAGGGTAATTAAGGGGATTCGAAACCTAAACACTAATTCTTGATATCGTTATTTTCCAAGTAATTTCTTAATTCTATATTCAATCTTGCTATTTGTTTTATTTTATTTGCTCAATTTTTCTTTTCTTTAATTAAAATTTCAAATCAAATTTGTAGACTAGGTAATAGGATAACGGTAACTACTAGTATTCATCATCTTTGTGGGATCGATTAGTACTTGCCAGTACTAGCTACAACTACACTGTGCACTTAAGGTAATTCATAATTCACATATATAGAAAAAGTCAATCAATACATCTTTTGCCTAATTTTCTTCTTATAGGTGAGGATGCTCATGAGCTTCTTAAGGAACTTAATGTGGTTTGTCTTAGTATGACAACTCCAGGGGTGATGGAAAAACAAATCATGTTAATAGCTTTTCCATTTTCACTAAAAGATGCAGTAGAAGATTGGTTTTTTTATTTGCCTGCAAGGAGTGCTTATGGATTGAAACGAAAAGGCTATTTTTGGAGAAGTATTTTCTATCATCGAAGACAACAAGCATAAGGAAAGATATTTGTCAAGCAACATCATGTAGCATCCTTTTATGAGTATTGAGAGTGCATCAAGAAATTTTATGCTAGTTACTCCCATCTCAATATCATGGAGCAACTCCTTATCCAAATTTTTTATAGAGTATTGCCTAAAGATAGGAGTTTAGTTGATATAGCAATTGCTGGAGCATTGGATGAAAAGACTCCTAAAGAGATAAGAACTTTAATCAAGTGTATGGAAGCAAACTCACAATAATTTGGCATTTTATAATGATGGTCATAGGTTAAATCAGGTAAATAATTCATCATAGAACATCATTTAGATGAAATGAAATCTTTTGTTAGACATATTGCTCTAAGGCAAGCATAGGTGAAAGCTTGTGGGATATATGCCAATGTGAACAATTCAACAGATTGGTACCTAGCTCTATAATAGGGAAACATGGAGCATATTAATGATGTTGGAGGAAAATTCTCCTAATAGTGCTATCCATATTCCCAGATCTATAGCGCAGCTTAGAGAGATCCTTTGAAGCTGAGTTATGGAGGGAATAGTCAACAAAACTACTTTGCAAATAGGTCACGGTACACAACAATTTTAGCCTAAACTACAAGCTTCCTCCTCTAACTTGGG
The DNA here is from genome assembly GCA_027563885.1 of Erythroxylum longipes. NCBI lineage: Eukaryota > Viridiplantae > Streptophyta > Magnoliopsida > Malpighiales > Erythroxylaceae > Erythroxylum > Erythroxylum longipes. The sequence continues at coordinate 27,005,148 of JAOQMS010000005.1, read as the reverse complement.
TATGCCATTAGAGGATATGGTTAAGCTCTTGCTATTAATACTTTACAATTCCAGCAGAATGTTAAATAGTTTTAGTAGGAGACAAGATCTCAAATTCAAGAGGCAAGATATAGCATTCAAAATTTAGAGAATCAAGTAAGTTAAATGGAAGTTGCTATCAACCATTTAGAAGCTCAAAGTGGAGGGAGAATGTCATCGCGACCTGAGGTAAATCCAAAGAAAGTCAGTGTGGTGACCTTAAGGAGTGGTACAAAGCTTAAAGATCTAAGAGGACCCTACATAAGATGGCTAATGAAGAGTAAATTGAGAAGGAACTAAAAGAAAAAGGAGATCTCCTATATAGTTCAAAGGTAAATTATGAATCCCGAAATGTGGTTAAAAATAACCCTTACCTTTTCCTAACAGGTTAGTAAATTCAAACAAGGAGGAAAAGGATAAGTAGATCTTGGAGACTTTTCAAAAGTGGAAGTAAGTATACTTTTACTATATGTAATCAAGAAGGTGACACAGTATGTAAAATTTTTTAAGGACTTATATATTAATAAAAGAAAATTGAAAGGTAATGTAAAGGTCATAATGGATTAGAATGTTTTTGCATTCTTCCAAAAGAAATTGACTATGTGTAGGGATCTATGTTAGATTCAAGAGAATTGATTAATGTTATGCCCCATTCTATTTATACTTACTTTAAAATTAGGACCTTTAAAGAAAACTAATGTTATCATACAATTGGTTTATTTCACTGGTGCTTATCTAGATAGAGTGGATGAGGATGTTCTAATGCAAGCAAATGAATTAGTAATTTTTACATATTTTTATAGTATATATTAATGATGATATCTCCCTTATCACTACAATTACCTTACCAGCAAGGCCATTACTTAACAATGCCCAAACTAAGACAGATGTTTACGAGGATACCCTCATAATTTAATTTGGTAGGGAAGTGATTCATTTTAATATTTTTTATGCCATGAAACATCCTTAAGATTATCATTCTTCTTTTACTATTGATGTGATTGATCATTTAGCGTAGGAAATTTTTTAATTAAATTGTAGGTAAAAACTTAAAGTAATCTTAATTGAGCATCTATAATTAATGATGTTGAGTTAGGATAGGAAATGATTGAGATGGTGGATACCTTGCATTCCTTGCAACCATCTCATTAGAGGTATAAACTTTCTTCTATACAATTACGTAAATTTTACCAACGTCTATTACCTTCGGATGTGCAGGTACTTGATATGGAGTTAAAACAACTAATCTCTCACTTGAAATATGCATAATTGTTAGAGAATCAGACTCTTTCAGTGATTATTTAAGCAGAGTTAACTTTTGATTAAGAAGATAAATTAGTTTATGTGTTAAGTTAGAACAAGAGGGCTAACGGGTGTATAATTTCAGATATTAGAAGAATAAGCCCTTCTATGTGCATGCATCAAATTTTGCTTAAGGAGGGTGCCAAGAAAACTTGACAAGCTCAACATAGACTAAATCCTCTAATGATGGAAGTTCAGAAAAAGGAAGTCCTTAAGCTTCTTGATATTAGAGTAACTTATCCTATTTAGTATAGTATGTGTGTAAGTATAATGTAGGTGGTTCCAAAGAATTTGGAATCATGGTGTTAATATATCAAGATGGTGAGTTGGTTCCCTCTCATATGGAAACTAGGTGGTGAGTTTGTATTGATTATAGGATGTTGAATCTTACAACTCATAAAGACCACTTTCCCATTCCACTTATTAATCAGATTCTTGAAAGACTTATTGGGTATGATTATTACTATTTTTATATGGCTTTTAAGGTTACTTTCATATTTTTATTGCACTAGAGAATCAAGAAAATATGACCTTCATATGCCCATTTGATACATTGGCTTACCGAAGGATGCCATTTGATTTGTGTAATATGCCCGCCAGTGTATAATGAGCATATTTTGTGAATATGTTGTGAAGATTATAAAGGTACATATAGCAAAGAATTAAGATGGATAAGGAAAAAGTTAAATAAATTAAGAAATTTGCAACACCTACATTAGTTAAAGTAATTAGAAGCTTCTTGAGGCGCACTATATTTTATAAACAATTTATTTAAAAAATTCCAAATTAGTTTGGCCTTTGTCCAGCTTACTTTATAAGGATATGCCCTTTAATTTTTCTAAAACTTACTTAGAGGCATTCACAATCTTGTAAAAAAATCTAATCAATGCATCCATCATGGTAACATAAGATTAGAATCTTCTATTTGAGTTTATGTGTTATGTTTCATACAAGTGACCACAATGTTGGAGTAGTGCTTGGAAAAAGAAAGGATAAGCATTTTTAGCTAACATACCATGTAAAAACACAAATGCTTAGGAAAATTACACTAGTATTGAGAAGGAACTATTGGCTAATAATATTCACATTTAATAAATTCAAATTGTATCTTATACCTTTTTAAGTCATTGTTTGTATTGGCCACTTAATATTAAAGTACCTTCTTTATAAACAAAGATGCAAAATCCAAATTTATTAGATGGATTCTTTTATTAAATGAATTTAATTTGGAGATCAGGGATAAAGAAGGAGCAAAAAACTTAGTTATAGTCCATGTATCTCACTTAGAAATCCTAAATATAGAGGAGTTAAATGATGAAGATATATATGACCACTTCTTTGATGAAAAATTATATTTTACAAACGTATTTAGTCTCATCTCTTATTTTGAAAAATATGCTAGCTATTTATAGTTAAGGATCCTCCATATATACATACATACATACATAAATATAAATATAAATATAAATTTATTCTTTTGTTGATATGAATAAATTCTTGTCTAATTTGAAATGATACATACAGGAAATGCTTTTTTTTATTTAAAGTAATAAGAAGATGCATCCCAAAATGGGAGATAGAATATATAATGTGATATGATTATTCAATGAAAGCATGGGATGATTTTTAGGGATATTAAAACTATAGAAAAGGTCTTGAAAGTAGGTTTCATTGTCTAAGTTTATATAGAAACACTTATAGGATTGTGAATTTTTGCAATGAATGTTAAAGAGTAGGTGAATATATCTCGAAAATATGAAATTTATCTGAACAATATTTTGGTATATGAATTTAATTTACATGTGGGGAACTGATTTCATGTGTCCACTCAAACAAGTTAAACCATATGTATGAAAATATACAATTATGTTCCTAAAGGATGGAATTTATCCTAATCAAATACATTTTAGTGTTAGTGATTACATGTCATAATAGATGGGAGCAATAACTTTACCAACCAATAAATTGGCTGATAATGGAAAAGTTAACAAATAATTCATCCTTATTGTCACTCTAAAGAACCAACCATTCTAATTTTTTTCAGAAAATATTTACTAGATTTGGAACATCTAAAGCAGTAATTAGTGATAAGGGAATGTATTTTTGCTAAGTGCAATTTAATAGACTATTGTAAAGCCCCTTATCATCCTCAAACTAATTGCCAAGTTTCAAAAAGAAAAATGAAGAGGATTCCAAAAAAAATGTAGAATCTTCTAAAAGGCTAGGATGCTCTTTAGGTGTATATATATATATAAACACCTATTGGAATGAAAACATATAGGTTAGTTTTTTAGGAATGCATGTCATCTACTTGTTGAGCTAAAGCATAAAGCATATTTAGCCACTAAATTCATAAATTAGATTTGGAAAATGCATGTCACAAGCAAATGCTTCAGTTAAGTTAACTTAAGGAGTTAAGAATGATGATATGAAAATGTGAGGATATATAAAGAACAAAGAAAGAAATAGTATGATCAACACCTCTTGGTGAAGGATTTTGAAAAGGGTGATCAAATGCTTCTATAATTCTCACATTAGATTATTTCTATGGAAGCTTGAATCATGGTGGTCTAGTCTATTCACCATCATGAAGGTATTACCTTATAGAGCAATTAATATCACATATGGTAAAATGAACTTTTAAGGTGAGTGACCAAATATTAAAAAAGTACTTAGGAGGAAGCATTGAGGAAGGAAGGGAAATCTTTGTCCTTAATGAACCTTCACCAAGTTGAAGAAAGAAGTCCAACTATAAGACTTATAAAGAAGAGCTCATTGGGAGGCGATACAACCATTTGTTTAAGAAATTTTAGTTTTGTTTAGAGCTTGATTTGGTGTTTGATTGTTTGGATATGTGCTTACCAATAGATTAATATGTTTTATCTCCTTATAATACTCTTTTATTATTGTACTTATGAATTTTTGGAAAAAATCAAGGAAAAGAAAACAAACCTTTGAGAAAACGATTAATAAAGCAAAAAAAATGGAAAGTTGAAGGTAAAGGCCAAGTCAATGCACTAAAATCAAGTTTGGGTTAAAATTATTAGATAAATATAACCTAAGGCATACTTGTGTCTCACACTATATTTAATTAAAAATTTGTCCAAAAAAATCCATAGCCTAGGAAATGGTTCTGTCACAAACCATGCTTAAACCAAAATATTTTCAGAAAAGTATAAGGTAAGCATCATGATATGTGTTTAATTGATTATACATTTAATCCATAACACTTAGTGATTAATGATATGAAAATGCTTAAGATACTCACTTTAGTTCATATTTGGTTTTAGGTACAATCAAAAGTGAAAGAGCTAAAGTGAGTCGAAAGCATTATATTTGAGCTGTTTTTCGAAAGATTCACACTCTTTTGTCCTTGTGGAACAAGACGAAGAAGAATTAGAGCAAGAGGAGACAAAAAAATGCATGAAATGAAGAGCATAAAGAGCGTTGAACCAACTCATGACCATGTATGATTTTTCATGGCCTTGAGACACATCTCACAACCATGACAAAAGGTGTCATACGTGTAACACATTTTGTCATGCCCATGACTCATTTTACATGTTTGTGACACCTATTTCATGCCCATACCCATAAGGCTCGTAACTATACGGCTCAACTAAGGTGGGTCACGTGCGTGACACCATCATGAATGCCCGTGAGAATTGTCCAGTTGTCCCTGTTAGGTTCTGATCATGTATCTCATAAGATGAAACCTCAAGAACCAGATTTACTCATGCATATAGATATAGAAAAACAAAAACATGAAGTCTAAGATGTTTACATACCTTTCTGATGATCTCCTTCGTTCTTTAATCTTCTCCATGTTGGGTTGTTGTAAGCCACAATGATCAATGCAAACCAACTTTAATGAAAGTCCACATGAAGATAAAAGGATGAAATCTTACTAGGAGATGGCTAGAATTCTTTCTTTATGCTAGCAAAGACAAGAACTCTTGAGAGAGTTAGAGAGAAAAAGTGTGTACGTAAGAAAAAGTGCCTATCTTTTTCATTTCTGTGTCTTACACAAGATGAATGAAAATCATCTCAATTTTCTGCACCATTTGGCCTTCCATAACCCCCATCACTAATGGAAAGTTATAGGAAGTTAATGGTCATGAATAGCATGCATTAATGGAAGTTATGGGAAGTTAATGACCATGAATAGCATGCATTAATGGAAGCCAACAACATTTGTTTCTAATCCATTCCATTTAATGTTTTCTACCACGATCACATTGCAATACAATCCCAAAACACTCTCTCATATCTTGAATAACCATTTAAGACCATTTTACTCATCCTTCAGACCTCTTATGTGAGTGACCCATTAGGTTTCTGATTATGTTGGCTACTTAAATTAACACTTAATTCAAGTAAATCAAGAGTGGTATCTAGCAACACGTCATGACCCCCAATTAACTGGAAAGTTAGTGGTTTGACTACGAACCCTTCCATATGCAATGTTGCCATGCAATTTTTGTCCTTTCACCATCTATACCCCACTTGATTCAGAGTATGGTCAAAGTGTCAACTCCTACTAGACTGACTATGTCACATTTAGTCCAAGTGATATTAGATCTTGTCCAGAGGATCTTATTACTTATATATCATTGAAGACTCTCTTCATGAAACATATCTGCTCTGGCCAGAGACTCCTGAGTTATGAACCTGATAAGAGGTCGTGGGTATTATCTCCTTGTATCAGGACTGGGAATCCTTTATTGGCCACTCAATTACCTCCGAATACCTCAAGCTGTACCTAATCACCAATCTATAAGTAACCCCTGAAAGGCACCGATGTATGGAGTCAAAACACAAGATTAGTATCCGAGATATCCTTGAGCACCTTAAGTCAAAGGATACTTGCACCATTGCTATGATGAGACTATCATTGACACTGGAATAGAATATCCATATGATTGTCTCATAGTAGGTCAATCCAATGTACTTACTACCTTTATTAAGCATCCATATGTTAACTCTAAACAGCTCATGTCTACAGCTTATGAGATCTACTATATGATCTAATCAAGAAGTATAACATGCGCTAGTATATCCGGATTAATGATATCCTATCTTATTAATCCTATAACTAGGGAAAGTTCAGATACTAACATAATTACACATAATAGGAATGTCATTATCATGATCTCATCATGATTTTCTCCATTCTATGTTTTGTCTTAAGGACTTCATTAAATCAACTTAAGATCAACATCAAATCCATAAACGTATGAACATCGAAATAATGTAAAATCCAAACCCTACATTTTAGTATAAGTACATCATTTGACGATAGAGAAGACATATTTTTAGATGGGAAAATCAGAGGAGCTCTCAGGAGACAAAAATGAAGAGGGTGACGAAGCTCTCACATATGGAGAGACCTATGGAGGGCTAGGTTTCTCGACGCCAATTTAGAGGTGACATGGACGCCAAAGAACTCGGTTAAGTATATTTTTATTATTTTTTTATTGTTACTTTAGGGGATTGATTGTGTTACCCTATGTTTATTGTCTGGGTAATATGAAAAAATGATTTTAATGCATTCATTGGATCATTTTATTACAAATCCATTGCTAGAATTTTAATATAATTCGTAATTGTTATGTTGAGATTTGTTTTTGGAACTAATGGTTTCGAATCATTAGGGATAGCATAACCTAGGTTAGATGACCCCAGTGTATATGGTTGTTGCTTAGATTGGTCTATTTTCATAATTCATAATGCGGCTATCCAATTAAATCTAGAAAGTGTCTCCTAAGTTGATCAATAGCTAGGTTTAATTAACAAATGTCTCTTAATTAAATACGACCTAAGGGGAAAATGAGGCTAATAGAGCTTGTTGTTAATCTACGAACAATAGTTCAAAGAGAGGTGTGAAGATAACAATTCAATGAAATATGTCTAATTGGGTGTAGGCTGAGATGGAATCAAAGAATCAGGCCCCTAATGAATTCATCACTTTAGTCATTTTTGCATGTTTTCTTTAATTTTTTTTCATTAGTTTAGTTGTATTTTATTTTGTTATTAAGCCAATCCAACCCCTCCTCTCCCCCTCCCCCCCCAAAAAAAAACCTAAACACCGATTATTTTCATTTCAAAAGCTTTACACACACTCTCTATGGGATCGACCTAGACTCACCACTACTATAGTTGTAGGTCTAATTATTTTGAGTAGCGTTACAACACGCTACGTCACATCACAGTTGTGCCATAGACCCTAATGTATGAATGTTAAATGGCCACTTCTATAAGTAATTACCATATTCACCGAACTCTTTGGTTTTTCAAGATGGTATAAATTCTCTAAGTACATGAACTTTTATTTAAGGAAATAACTTTAGAAATATTGCTTACAATTAAAGTTAATAGAAAAATTATTATGAATGATAAAGTAGATGTTAGTTTTTCACTTGTAGATGAGATTTAGAGAATGCCTTTTGATGACTTTGAAGTCATCTTATAAGATCAAGAGAGACCTAATCAAAGATGATGAATAAAAATCCAATGTTTTAGCTTAAAGAAACTACTAGGGATTTCTAGAAATACATATTAGGGTAACCCCAACTATATCCCCTCCAAGTCCAAAAATAAGGAAATCATATCCCCTTTTGTTTAATATTTACATTATGTCATCAAATATTATATTTTAGGAAATAAGAAAAGAGTGAACTAATTATATCTCGATATCTCTTTTACTTATGAAGGCTTATAACCTATGTCATCTTGACTATTGTTATATGACATATTTTGAGGCAACTACATATGATAAGTAGGTGTTATTTATAGTGGGTACATGATGACTAAATTAGCCAAAAAGTTGGATATCAATGATAGAATACTAGACTTATCACTTCAATCTCCTACATATGCCACAAATCTTAAACTAATGATTTTTATGGACATAAACAAAAGGTTAATGGAGAATATATGTCAATTGGGAAGGAAGGAGACACAACTAAGGATGTTGTTGATGTAATGATCATTATAGCAGTTATGGGATTTTTATGCTCAGGAAGATTATTTACTAAGCTGAATAAGACTCATCTATGTATGATTCCAATGGTTTTAAATCCCTTTTAATTGAATGATTATAGACCCATTACACATTATAGTGTGATCTATAAACTTATCTTAAAGATATTAGCTAATAGGCTTAAAAAAACACTTAAAGACATAATCAATCTTGGTTAAGGAGCATATATAAGTGGGAGGTCCTTCAATGATAATATCCTTATTTCCTAAGAGAAATTCAGGGAATACCATTGTGGTAAAACTTATAAAATTTATGCATTAAAGATCGATCTTGCTAAATTGTTAATTAGGAATTTATCAAAGTAGTTTTATCTACACTAGGGTATTTAAGAAAGTTTGTAAATTGGATCAATGCATGCATAACTTCAATGTCCTGTATTGTAATTATTAATGGGGACTGACCAGGATATTTAATAGGGCTTGAGGTCTTAGATAATGTGACCCTTTATATGGAGACTCTATCTACAATCACTTTTATATACAATAATAAGGAACCAGGGTTCAAATTCCATTACAAATTTAGTAATCTCAAAATCTCCCAACTTTCATTTGTAAACAATTTACTTATGCTTTGTAGAGCTAATCAACTTTCAATTAAAACATTGTTTGATTCTTATAAGCCTTTAAAAACATTATGGCCTTTCTTTGAACCCAAACAAGAGATTTTTCATGCTATCTACAAGTAATCCTATTATTGGAGAATATGCTAGTATAAAGGGACTAAATTTGGAAACCCCTCACCCTTTAAATGCCTTAGGGCTCCTATCTCCATGAAAAAACTAAGTATTGTTGAAATGCTCTTCACTAAAAAGCTTTAATAAAAGGAAGCTACTTTCCTAGTGTAATATATTTTTATCTTATAGAGGTAAACAACAAGAAGTTATAACTATTCTTTCCACCTTATACACCTATTGGTACTTACACCTAGCCATTCCTAAAGGGGTTATAAAGGTCAATGATAGACTAATTAGGGACTTTATCGAGACTAGTACTAGCTCTTCTCATAAAATACCCAATATTAAGTGGAATACGCTATGTCAACCTAAAAAGCTTGGAGATTTAAGGATTACCTCCACTGGAAAAATGAGTAGAATTCTTCTAGCTAAGAGGTTAAGGAAACCTTCAACTAAGAAAGAGAACTTGAGGGTTAAACTAGTGTCTAAATACCATCTAAAAAATGCCAATTTTTGGAAATTTACCTTAAGCACTATGTAGTCCAAAGTACTTTAACAAAAAATAAGTATAAGGCACTTCTTGCGCCTTTAATTCATAACAAAATAAGTAATGGAGATGCTACCGAATTTTGATTTGACAATTGGCTTTCTTTAGGGTCACTATTCAAAATCAATGAACTAGTTGATCTTAAAGTAATTGTCCCTAAGAAAACCAATCTACAAGATTTTAACAACATTTTGTATTGACCTTTCTCCATGAGAAGATGTGACAAAATTACCAACACCTAGCCTAATTACTCCCCAAATTAGCCTGGAGAAGATTGCATCATCTGGACTGCTAATAACTTAAGAAAATTCACCATCGCATCTTACAAAGATTTCCTACTTGAACCTACTTCTCCTGAAATACAATATAAACTAGTATGGGATTCACATATTCTCCTATCTCACTCATTCATCCTATGGTAAGCAGCCTTAGGGAGACTCAATATGAAAAGATAAGCTTAAGATCTTAATGAGTGACTCTAAATGGGCATTATGCTCTAATATACAGGAATGTCTAGTCCATCTGTACTTTGAGTGCAACTTCTCAATGGCTTTATAGAACTTGCTACTACTCATTTTCAACCTTCAAATTGTAGTTCCAAGATGGACAAACTTACTTGATTGCCTTTAAAGGCTAAAGCTAAAATATAATGAAGACTTAAGACTATTTAAGATGGTATTTGGTACTTTAATGTACTATATTTGGAAGTAAAGAAATGCAAGGATTTTTAGCAACCATGGAGCTAGTATTGGAGAAATTAGTATAAAAAAGACTTACAAAGTCAAATTATATGTTATGGCCAAGGAATCCATATTAAACCTGTCTCTAAAGATTTGTTTCAACCTCTTTACTACTTAGAACTAGTGGAATCATGCAATATGCATCATATGCATTAGTAATTCATAGATTGGTTTATCTTTCCATTAATTAGTCTGTAACTTTAGGTTATTTGTGTTGCACATGGACACTTGTTTACATTAATATCAATACTTACTTTTCTTCCAGGAAAGGATTTCTAGCACATGTACTATAATAACATACCATACCAGCTATAATAGGATAGGATGCTTCATTAAGTTAAGTATTTTACATTAAAACCTCCTTGAAGTTGCCAATAATTCATTAAAACAACCAGCCTTTTTATTGAATAGGATTGTTCCTTAATGAAGCAAGTAAGTTCAAATTTTATCAATGTTTTAGGTCTTTACTTATCCCAAAAATATCTATTATTTCTCTCTTGATATAGCATGTATATGCTCGACTAAAAACTATCATCATAATTACCTTGTCACCTTGAAAGGGGCTTCTAAGGGATTGGAACTAGATGCTAAAGCTCCAAAAGTTTTAAGCATTGATATTGAGAAAAAATAGTCTCATAATTCAATAGATTCTATCCTATCCTTATAAAAGCAGTACTTGTTCTTAGGCTAATGAAAGTCAATACGTCTAAATTTGCACTCTCCCTTTGATCATTAACCACATATAAAAGGAATTTAGGGAGCAAGTTCTTATCCAAAACAATAATTCTCAATTTTACTTTTTTCCTACTATTACTTATGCAGGCCTTGAAGGATTTATTAACAATGAGACCTGAATTATGTTCTATCCACTAGTAATGTCAACTTGGTACTTGATAAACTTATTCTATGCTTATAATAATTTTATCAATTTTATATCGCAAGTGTCGGTGTAGCTGTAGCTAACATAGGCAAGTATGAGTCAATCCTACAAGGACTGTAAATACTAGTAATTACCCTTTCATATTATCTAACTGTTGAATTAAATAATGGATTTAATTAAAAATTAAATTAAATTAACTAAACTAAGATTGAAACAATAATGAGTTTATATAAAGGAAAATACTATGAAAAGTAGATATTAAGTAACTATTACCTAGGTGATGAATCCTCCTAAGAATTCATAACTATTAAACCTTTATCATGCAATTGAATTATGGATTATTGGATCGTGAAATTTCCTATCTTATATTAGTATCTTTCTTAAGAATATTAACAACTAATGCATCAGTTGATTAATAGAAAATTTTCTACTTAAAACTCCTAGGATTGCACTTTTTATTTGTGAATTTTGTTATTAGGTTTGACCCTAATATAGAGAATTTATGTTGACCTATCTTTAGGTTTGCATGCAACTCCTTTCAATTATGGTAGATCTATTCACACAAAAGGATTTTTCAATCTCAATCATATGAAATCAAATCATGAGCTAATATTCTGAATATATTAGAACAATAATATAATGCATAATGGAATCTAAATAAATCAATCAATAAAAGATCAACTCATATTGTTATCTCAAATTATCATTATACCTAGGCACTAAACAAATTAATTCTTATTCATAGAAACAAAGCCAAAGACAAATAAGTAAGAAAAAATAGAAAACAAAAAATCATAATTCTAAATTTCCCTTTTTCTTCTAATGACTATTCTTGTAATTTGGATTAGATGCTATTATCTAATAGATCTTGTTATGTATTCTTAGAGTTTTCCTCATCCTTTGCTCAGAATTGTTGCTTCTTGATGTTTCTTATGACTCAAAACACTCTAAAACTCGCCTTCTCTTATTTTGCCTCTATTTTCGTCCATTTATGATAAAAACTAAGGTTTTTAGGATATACACGGTTAACATACACAGTCGTGTAAGTGACCATGTATCTCCGAAAAAATCTAAATTTGTGATTTTACATAGATATAGACTTACACGGGCAACATACACGAATGTGTATATGAACACACACAAGCGTGTAACTTCATATAATCAGAAACAATATTCTTAAAATCTCCACACGTTTATAGAAACTTATGCAATCACTATACATGGTTGTGTAGGTCCTAATTATTTCAATCTTCATTCCATGCCACAATTTCATTCAAATTCCTTTCCTTTTAGTCCATAAAGGCAATAATCAACTGTAAATGCACTTGAAATAAATTAAGTTTCAAAAATACTATAAAATATTAAATAATAAGCAAAACACATTAAATATGGGTATATAAATATAGTTAAATAATCATTTATCAGTAATTGTTAAGATCGTAGTTTGGTAGAATATAGAGTAGTTCATAAAGCATATTGCTCCATTAATCTTTGCCGATCCACTCTTTAACTTTAGTCTTCCTAAAGATGTTAGTCTTAACCAATGATTTTAAAACCAGATTAGACCGACCAGTTCAACCGGAATAAACATGACAGGTTTGGTTTCTAGTTCGGTTTGTGTTTATAACCTTTAGGAGTAAAAACTGACCGGTTTAATAATAAACTGACAAGTCTCTTGTAAAAATTGAATGGTTTTCTTGGGAAAAACCAATTAACTATTAAGGATCTGTTAGAGACTTAGAAAGACACATTTTTCTAAATATGTTGTGTTAGAGAAGTGCTCTAAAGGCAATTGTCATTAGCACTTATTGTATAAATCTTTATGATTAATAAAAAGGCATTTTTGTTAATTTGATGTTCATGTTCTTTATGAATTGATAGTGATCTTAAATATAATTAATGAAGTCCTTAATACATTACATAGCATGAAGGAAATCATGATGAGATCATGATAATGAGATTATTATCATGTGTAATTATGTTAGTGTCTAAATTATCCCTAATAAGATGAGACATTATTAATCTGGACAGATTAGAACATGTTATACTCCTTGATTAGATCAAGCAGTGGATCTCATAAGTTGTAAGCATGAGTTGTTGAGATGACCTGCTCTAAGAGTAGTAAGTACATTGGATGACCTGCTATAAAACAATCATATGGATAATCTATTCTAATGTCAGTGATAGTCTCATTATAGCAATGGTATAAGTATCCTTAGACTTGAGGTGCTCAAGGATATCTTGGATACTAATCTATACTTTGACTCTATTCCCCGTTAGCTCTTAGAGGATGCTCATAGGGTGGTGATTGGGTATAGCTTGAGGTATTCGAAGGTAGTTGAGTAGCTATTAAAGGATTCACCACTCCTGATAGGAGGAGATGATATCCATGGCCTTTTGTCAGGGTTATTACTCAGGAATCTCTGACCAGAGTGGAAATGTCATGAAGATAGTCTTTAGTAACATATCCAATTGAGTAATAAGCCTCGGGGACAAGAACAAGAGATATAGTCAGTCTAGTAGGAGTTGACACTTTAACCATACTCTGAACCAAGTGGGGATAAAATGGTGAAAGGACGAATTGCATTAGAACATTGTCTATAGAAGGGTTTATAGTCAAATTACCAACTTTTCGGTCAATTGGCATCATGATGTGTTGCTAGATACTACTCATGACTTTCTTGAATTAAGTGTTAATTCAAGTGACTAACATAACCGTGAACCTACAAAATTACCCTTTGAAGAAGGGGTAAATGTTTTCATGCTAAATTAAGTGGGATTACAAGCCACTTAATTCCCACTAACTCTCTATTGATATTGGGGGTTAGAGTGAGGATAAAGGGTGTCAAAGACACTCCATTTTGGTGCAAAATTTGTAAGAAAAAGTTGTCTTTTTATGAATTGTTCAGCATATTCTCAAATACTCTCTCAAAGAACACTCCACAAAACTGTCAATTTGTGTGTGTTCTAGCCATTCTTCCTAAGAGGTTTCAAGCTTCACTCTTCATATGGATATCACTAGAGAAATCCTCCTTTGGTCATTGTAGCTTACGACGACATGAAGAGGTGAAGACAATGAAGAACGAAAGAGATTGTAAGGTACACATCTTAAGTTCATATTTTGTTTTACTACATCTAATGGCACATGTTTGATTTTATATTTTTTGGGTTTTATTTTATTTTCTGCTGCATATTCTTATATTTGATGTATGTGATGCATCTTTGAAACCCAATAGTGGTATCAGAGTCATCTTGTACCTATTAGATGTAGTTTTTATTACATGTGCAATAGGATTGCATGGCTATGACAATTATTGGTTTGATTTTAGAAAATTAGAAATTAAATTATGAAAAAAAATTAAGATTTTCTTTCACTTATTTGCTCATGAGATGTTATTATATGGTTTTAGTGATTGAAAATTTATTTCAATGTGATTTAAATATTTATTGTCTAATTTCTAACAATATGCTGGAAAATTGTTTTCTGCTGAACATATGTTGTTGGTTGGCTAAAATGATGAGGTTTAACATGTTTTTCTTGGAATTTGATTCTGGAAATGTTATGTAAACATATTTAGAATGTTTTTAATCCTCTGTAATTTTTCCAGAATTCTTTAAAAAATTTTAATTAAGTTTTCAAACAATAAACAGATCTGGTTGGTTTTGTTGAAATTAATGGAACTGTTTTGTTTGATAATTTTGCTTGTGAATGTTTCGGTTTCAGAACCTTAAAAATATTTTTATGTGATAAAATTGTGTTATTTTGATGAATGAAGCATGCAAAAATGATTTTGTTAGAATTAAGATTTCTGGAAAAAATTTTAGATATCAAATTTGTCATTTTTAGCATCTCAATGGTGTTTTGGTTATCTTGATGATTCTAAAATCATTTTGGGATGATTCCAAAATTATTTTGATGAACTTGAAATGACCTAGAGATGCATGGAATGATGATTTGATTTTCTGGAAATTTTGGAAATTAATTTTGAATTAATTTAAGTAAAGTATTATTTTCTAGTAACACTAGAAATTGGCATGCAACAAAATTAAAATGTTTAATTTTGACATCAAATAACCAATTTTAAGGTGAATTAATTTTGAATTAATTTATGGAATTAAGAGTTTAATTTGATTTGATTAATATTAAATTCTAAACTGAAATGACATACAAGATTAAATTTAGCTAAGATAACACTTAGGAAGAAATTCGATTCAAGAGCTTAATCAACTTCCAAATTATAGGATCCATAACTTGTCACAATGAATTTTGATGTGTTTAATTTTACGCATTAAAGGATGCATGTTAGGAGTATGAATGGGCGTGCATGATGGATGGTTATAGAATTAAGCCCAATATGATTAGAGTGTCTATATCATGCCATATAGTTATAGTAACTATATATATATATATGATATAGAAAAGACCATCCTAGTTAAATGAGACCTAAATAGAAACCCCTCACTTAGAATATTAAAACAAACGCCTTCCACTAATATGGTGAGAACCAGAGTTCTTTTCAAGTTAGGGTTGTTAGGGTTGTTGGGCAAATCCAAGCCCACTTTACACAAATATGTTCGAATCATGGAAATAGGGTTTTCAGATTAATAGGTCAGTTTTAACTAGAAGCGTTAATTTATTGGGCAAACCCAAGATCAACGTAGACAGAGGCAAAGCTGGGTAGTGTACATAGGATGTACATGCATCAAGAGTTGAAAGCCCAATGTGGGTACACACATCAACAGTTAATAGCACTAGATTCGATAGTTGCATTATAAATGCAATTGGTATGATCGATACCTACCAATTGACCTAGGGTGGCTTGTTGGGCAAACCTAAGGTCATTCCTAGAGATATTGGCTATCGACCCACTAGGAGAACTTCTATACAATTTCTCACGGATTCATATTGAGGGTTACGCATTCGCAAGAAAATAAAGGGAGCTATAATGCGTGTTAGTAAAGTCCTAATTGACATTTATTTACGTACAGTCTAACACCTTTTCTCTCTTTGACATTAGGTTACAAGAATTGACACCATGACCATTAGTGTGAACCTACGCTCACTTATAGAAGCCAATAAGTTGACTAGACCCAACTTCCTAGAATGGCTTAGGAATCTAAGAATAGTTCTCAAGTCGGAGAAACTAGGCTACGTCTTAAAAGAACCACTTCCCAATCCCCCTATTGTTGATGCTTCTGATAGTGATTAGAAAATCCCCCTATTGTTGATGCTTCTGATAGTGATTAGAAAGCATCTTGATGATAGTGAGATGGCTAGTTGTATCATGCTGGACACTATGTAAACGAAATTGCAAAAGGAACATGAGGCTATGGATGTTAATATCATAGTATATCATCTGAAGCAGTTGTTTGATAAGCAAGCTAGGTCCGAAAGATTTGAGGCCTCGAGGTTGCTCTTCCACTCCAAGATGGCTGAAGGGACATCTCCAGTGCAATATGCACTAAAGATGAATGGTTGTATTGAGAGGTTGGCATCCTTGGGTTTCCTTATGGATCATAAATTAATTATAGACTTAATTCTGATTAGTTTGACTGATAGTTATTCATAGTTTTGCTTAAATATAGGATGAACCAGATATCCACTATGATTCCTGTATTGATCAACTTGCTCAAAATAGTTAAGTCATCTATCAGGAAGGACAGTAAGGTTATGATGTTGGTGGACTCTTCTGGTTCAAGGAGGAAGAACCAAAAGAAGAAGAAGTCCACAAGGCCTAAGGGAGCTGGTGGCCAAGAAGAAAGCTAAGGGGACTTCCCCTAAGGGAACATGCTTCCACTGTGGCAAGGATGGCCATTAGAAGAGGAACTATAAGGCTAATATGTAGTCACTAACACAAAAGAAGGCATCAGATGCCCCATCTACTGCAGGTACGTTTGTTATTGATATTAATACTGTTTCTAATAATAACATATAGGTATTGAATACTGGTTGTGGCTCATGCATATTTAATTATATGCAAGGCCTCAAGAACAGTAGATAACTCAATAAGGGAGAGTCGGACCTGCGTGGGCAATAGCGCAAGAGTTGCTGCATTAGCCATAGGAACTT
This sequence comes from Erythroxylum longipes, assembly GCA_027563885.1. NCBI lineage: Eukaryota > Viridiplantae > Streptophyta > Magnoliopsida > Malpighiales > Erythroxylaceae > Erythroxylum > Erythroxylum longipes. The sequence goes on along the minus strand of JAOQMS010000005.1, from coordinate 26,987,876 downwards.
ATGTATTGAAACTCCTTAGTGGGCTTGTAAAAGAATTGGACGATTGTTTTATTAAGAATATTATTTCAATTTCTAATCTTAATAAAGCTGGTTTCTATTTAAATTTTAGTAACAATGGTTGTTCTATTAGTTTAATGGAATGCTTTATACTATGGGCACATTATGCAATAGGATATATATATTAGATATGTCCAATCCAGTTTTAAATATCAATAACAATAAAAGATAAAAAAGAGACAATGTGAAATCATTGTACTAATGGCATTGTCACCTTGGCCATATAAGTGAGAGACGCATAACTAAACTACACATATATGGTAGTTTAGGGTCATTTGATTTTGAATCATATAACACATGTGAATCTTGCTTATTAGGCAAGATGATATGTTGCGTTAGCCATGGTTGCATGCATTTTATGCATGCAGATGCAGCGAAAGTGTCAGAATCAAGATTCTGATACCATAACAACCCAAAAATCACAGAATCTCAAATGCATGTAAGGATATGTAAAGAACATGAAATAACAAAACTTTTACCTTATGTATCTCCTCCTTTCTTGATTGTTCTCCTTGTTTTGGTTGTTGCAAACATCAAACCCTTCCTTAATCACCCAAGAACATGCAAAGAAGGAAGATGAAACAATATGTAAGGGTTTTAGAACACCAAACTTAATGGATTTAAGTAGATGTTCAATATGGGAGATAGATCAAAGTTATCTTGCATGCATGTAAGATTTATACAACAATTGCATAAATTTGCATGAAGATAACTCAGGAACACTTCGTACTCTCTCTAGAAGTCTTCTAGAACCCTTTTTCTATCAATTGAGTGTGTAAGAAGTGAAGGAACCTCGTCCACATAAGTGAAAAACTCACTTATATGTCACTTCATAGCTTTTGTCACGATCGTGGCCTTAGCATGCCTCGTCTTAGGCCACGATCGTGGCCCTATGAGGCACGATCGTGGTCTGCTTAAAATAGGCCATACACACTTGTTTTTCATCCGATCTTTTATGCGTGTGACCCTTAGGTTCTCGGCTATTTCAGGAACTTAAATTAACTCTTAATTCAAACACATCATGAAGGGTTTCATGATGCTTATTTTTCGGAATATAAATGGATTAACACACAAACTCTTTGATAGTTAATTATCCAACTTATGAACCTTTCCATAGACAATTATCGTACAATTTGTCCTTTCACCATACTATACCCCACTTAGTTCGGAGTATGGGCTATGTGTCAACTCCCACTAGACTAACTACGTCACATCTAGTTCAAGTGATATTAGTTCTTGTCCTAGGATCTCATTACTCTATATGTCATTGAATCCTCTCTTTATGACACATAATTGCTTTGGACAGAGAATCTCGAGTAATGACCCTGACATGAGGTCGTGGGTATCATCTCTTTCTATCAGGAGTGGTGAATCCTTTATTGGCACCCAATTACCTTCGAATACTAAGAGCGACCTCATCTTGAGGTAATAAGGAATGGTGTCAAAACACAGGATTTATATCTAAGATATCCTTGAGTACCTCAAACCTAAGGATATTTACACCATTGCTATAATGAGATTAATCATTGACATTCGATAGATCATCTATATGATAATCTCATAGCAGGTCATCTGATGTACTTACTACCCTTAGTAAGTATCCACATATTAACTCTAAACATCTCATGCTTACAGTTTATAAGATCCACAATTGATCAAATCAAGGAGTATAATATATGTTAGTCTTTTTGAATTAATGATGTCCTATCTTATTAATCATGTGATTAAAGATTATTTAGACACTGACATAATTGCACATGATAGGAATCTCATTATCATTATATCATCATGATTTCCTTTATGTTATGTTTTGTATCATGGACTTCATTAATTTGATTTAAGATCAATATCAGTTCATATATAAATAAATATCAAATCAATAAAAAATGTCTTTTTCTTTACTAATCAAAATAAAGTTTGTACAAAAGTGCTAAAGGTGGTTGCCTTTGGAGCACTACTCTAAAAATCTCCCACTTGCACTAAAGCCAATCACCTTTGTATCTAATACCATAGGCGAGTATATAAGAATCAAATTTTATCTGAGGAAGTGGCTTAGTAAAAGGATCAATGATGTTCTAATCTGTGGGCACTCTCTCTATCTTCACATCATCTCTATCAATTATATCCCTGATCAGGTGATATCTCCTGAGTACGTGCTTGGACCTCTAATGAGACCTTGGTTCCTTGGCTTGAGCAACAGTCCCTTTGTTGTCACGGTACAACAATATTGGGTCTACTATGCTAGGCACCACTCCGAGTTCCATGACGAACTTCTTGATCCAAACAGCTTCTTTTGCCTCTTCCACAGCTGCAATGTACTCTGACTCGGTCGTCGAATCTGCAGTCGTCACTTATTTGGAACTCTTCCAACTGACTGCACCACCATTATGCGTGAAAACATAACCTGACTGCGGTTTGGAGTCATCCTATTCAGATTAAAAATTAGCATCTATATGCCCGCTCACTACGAGATCTCCATTTCCATATATCGAAAATGCATCCTTTTTCCTTCTGAAGTACTTTAGGATATTCATGACAGCCACCCAGTGACCCTTACCAAGATCTGATTGATATCTGCTCCTAAAACTTAGAGCATACGATATATCAGGTCTTATACATAACATAGCATACATGATTGATCCTACTACCGAAGCATACAGGATTATGCTCATATGAGTCCTCTCATCTTGTGTCTTGGGACACATAGATTTCGAGAGTTTTATCCCATGAGTCATGGGAAGAAGCCCTCTCTTGGACGGCTCCATGTTAAACTTATTTAGCACTTTGTCTATGTATATTGACTGTGAAAGACCTAACAACTTCCTTGATCTATCTCTATAGATCTTTATTCCCAATATACAAGTTGCTTATCCAAGGTCTTTCATGGAAAAATTATGGGACAACCGAACTTTGACTAATTGCAAACTTGAGACATCATTTTCTATAAGTATTATTTCATCCATATATAACACAAGGAATATGATAGCACTCCCACTAACCTACACACAAGGTTCATCATGGTTTTGTGAGAAAACAAACTTTTTGATTGTCTCATCAAATCAGATGTTCCAACTCCTAGATGCTTGCTTCAATCCATAAATGGATTTTTAAAGCTTGCATACCTTTCCGCCATCTCTGGATAAAAAGCCCTCAGGTTGTATCATATATACATCCTCAATTAGGTTTCCATTTAGGAAAGTTGTCTTCACTTCCATCTACCATATTTCATAATCATAATGAGCATCAATGGCTAGGAGTATTCTAATGGATTTAAGCATAGCTACGGGGCTAAAGGTCTCATCATTTTCAATTCCTTATCTTTAACGATAACTTTTAGTGACTAGCCTCGCTTTATAATAATCACATTACCTTCCATGTCGATATTCTTCTTGAAAATCCACTTGCACTCTATAGGTTTTACCCTTCGGGTGGGTTAACCAAATTCCATACTTGGTTTTCATACATGGAATCCATTTCAGACTTCATGGCTTGAATCCATTTTTTAGATTCTGAACTATTCAGAGCCTTTTTGTAGGTTATAGGCTCATCGTCCTCTATAAGCAATACGTCATTTCGTTCACTTATAAGAAATCTATATCTCTCTGGAACATTATGCATCCTACTTGGCCTACGAACATGTTGTGTGTTAAAAGGTTCAACTGTTGTCTCATCTCTGTAAGCAACAATTTCAGATTCAGGAAATTGATTTATTTCTGTTTGAGCATCATAAACTTCATCAAGTTCAACTTTGCTTCCACTGTCTTCTCTTAGAAGAAACTCTTTCTCTAAAAAGACAGCATGCTTTAAGACAAACACCTTTTGCTCTAAAGCATTATAGAACTGATATCCAATTATTTCCTTAGGATATCCTATAAACAGACATTTATTAGACTTTGCTTTAAGCTTGTCTGATTGAATCCGCTTCACAAAAGCTGGACAACCCCAAACTTTCATGTGTGAAAGATAGGGCCTTTTATTAGTCCATATCTCATATAGAGTAACTTCAACTACCTTTGAAGGGATTCTGTTTATCCCATAAACATCAATCTTGAGTGCATAACCTCAAAAGGATTTCGGTAGATTTACTAAGCCCATCTTCGACCTTACCATATCCAACAAGGTTCGGTTTCTCCTTTCAGCCACACCATTATACTGTGGTGTGTAAGGTGGATTCCACTAGGATGTTATCCAATTATTTCCGAGATAAGTTAGAAATTCCTCGTTTAAGTATTCACCACCTCGATATGATCGAAGTGTCTTAATACTTCTACCGAGTTGCTTCTCTACTTCATGTCTAAATTGTTTGAGCATTTCAAACACTTCAGACTTGTATCTCATTAGATACACATACCCATATCATGAATAATCATCGATAAAACTAACAAAGTAAACAAAACCACCTCTGGTATGAATGGACATCGAACCACATACATCAGAATGTATTAGGTCTAATAACTCATTCATTCATTCACCCTTTCCTTTAAAAGGTAATTTAGTCATCTTGCCTAATAAGCAAGATTCACATGTGTCATATGATTCATAATCAAATGACCCTAGGCTACCATTCTTGTGTAGATTAGTCAAGCATTTCTCACTCATATGGCCAAGTCGACAATGCCATAAGTAAGATGATTTTAAGTTATCTCATTTTTGTCTTTTAATGTCTTTGATATTTAAAATTGGATTAGACATATCTAATACGTAAATTCCATTGCACAATGTAGCAGTACCATACAACATTTCATTCAACTTAATTGAACAACAATTGTTTGAAAAATTTAAATGAAATCCTGTTTTATTAAGACATGAAACAGATACAATATTTTCAGTCACAACGAGTACATAATAGCAAATTTTCAAAATTAACTCTAGCCCACTAAGAAGATACCAAACATATGTCCCTACAGCTAATGCGGCAACTCTTACGCAATTTCCCACTAATAGGTCCATCTCTCCCTTCTTGAGCTGTCTACTATCCCTGAGACCCTGCATATCAACACATATGTGTGAGCCACATCCAGTATCTAATACCTAAATGTTATGATCATAAATAGTATTAACCTTAATGACAAATATCTTATCTGAAGTAGATGGTGGGGCATCTAATGCCTTCTTCTGCTTTAGTGACTCCAGATAGGCTTTGCAGTTTCTCTTCCAATGTCTTTCCTTATTGAAATGGAAGCATATCCCCTTAGGTGTTATCTCTTTTGCCTTCTTCTCTGTTACATCCCCCACTAGCCTCTTGGACTTCTTCTTCTTCTTTTGGTTCTTCTTTCGAGAACCAGAAGCAAAGTCTACTAGCATCACAACCTTACTATCCTTCTTGACAGTTTGCACAGCTGTTTTAAGCAGATTACTCAGCTCAGGAATTGTTGTGGATATTTGGTTCATCCGATAGTTAAGCACAAATTATGAATAACTATCAGTCAAACCAGTCAAAATTAAGTCTATACTTAATTTATGAACCATAATGAAAACCCAAATTGGCTAATCTCTTAATGTATCCATTCATCTTCAACGCATACTGCACCGAAGATGATCCCTCAGCCATCTTTGAACAAAAAAGGATCCTCGAGGTCTTGAACCTTTCAGACCAAGCTTGCTCATCAAACAGTTCCCTCAAATGGTAGACTATGGTATGAGCATCCATAGCCTTATGCTACTTTTGCAGTTTTGGTGACATAAAGGTTATCATTATACAGCTAGCCAACTCACTATCATCTAGTAGCTTCTTGTAAGCTTTCTGATCTTCATCAGATGCATCAGCAGTAGGTGGATCGGGAAGTGGTTCATCTAGGACATATCCTACTTTTTTGGATTTGAGAACAATTCTCAAATTTTGTATCCAATCCAAGAAGTTTGGTCCCATGAGTTTGTTAGAATCTAATAGGGAGCGTAAGTTGACATAAGAAGACATCGTACAATTCGATAACCTAGAAGAATGAGAGAAAGTGTTAGAATGTACACTTAATGCATGTCTATAAGGACTTTAATAACATGCATTATAGGTCCCATTATTCTTATTCAAATCTATAGCCCTCACTACGAATTTGAGAAAACTTATAGTTTTTTTAATGGGTCGATATCCCATATCACCAAGAATGACCTTCGGTTTGCCCAACAAGCCACCTTAGATCAATCGGTAGGTATCATTCATACCAATTGAATTCAGTTATGCAACTATCGACTTATGCCATCAACTGTTGATTTAGCACACTCATTGGGTTATCAACTCTTGATTTATATACATCCTATGTATGTAACCTAACTTCGCCTCTATCCATGTTGACCTTGGGTTTGCCCAACAAATCAACGCTTCCAGTTAAGGCCAACCTACTAATCTGGAAATCTAATTTTCATAGTTTGAACATATTCATGTAGAGTGGGCTTGGTTTGCCCAACAACCCAACTCTAAAAGAACTCTAGTTCTTGCCATATCAATGGAAGGCATAAGTCCTAGTATTTTGGTTGAGGGATTTATCCTTTGGTCTCATCAATACTTGGATGATCTTGATTATGCATATCACATATACATTTAGATTATGGATAACTCAATTAAATTAAGCCTATGTCCATAACTACCCTTAAAATGCATCTAATGCATGTATCACACAAAGGAGGCTTAAATTTAGGTTATGACTTGACTATGCATTCAAAATTCGTGATTTGATTCAACTCTTGAACCTAATCGATTACGAGTGTTAGTCTTAGCTAATCTGAATTAAGAATGTGAATCAATTAGGAACCCTAAAATTTAATTATTTTGGTGTCTAGATTAAACACTTTAATCCTAGTTTATAAGCCTTTATTTAGTCACACTAGAAATGCTATACTCTACTTAGACTAATTCTAAATTAATCCTTAGGGTTTCCAAAATTCCTGTACACCAATTAGTCCTCTATAATATTCCTAGGTCATCTCAAATTTATCTAAACAATTTTGACACATGCCAAAATTATCTTGACAACCAAAATCGTCAAGATAAATAAGTTAACCTATTAGACACTAAAGAGACCGATTCAATGTTCGGAAAATTTTCAGAACCCTAATTTCAAGCACATGCATTAAGCATGTTAGTTTTATCAAAATAATATATTTCTTATCACATAAGAACCTTATTTAGGTCTCATAATCGAAATACATATATTATAAGTCATTAGGTAAGTCAACTCCATCAACTTTCAAAAAGTTGACCAATGTTGGCTTTGACTTTATTTATTAATTGAATCAAATTCAATTAATTCTGGAAAAATTCCAGAACCTAATTCTTAGGAATTATTTATTAAAAAAATAGGAAATAGCCAACACATCATATGTGTATGACACTTGTCATATTACTTCTAGCACTAGTTAAACATTACATCATGCATGCATAAGATAACCACTTTAACAACAAGTTTCATACATCTCATGCAGGTGGAAACATCTCATCTTGCATGTTCATACATAAAATTTATAAAAAAAATTTATAAAAATTAATATGGAATTCTCATGCATGCATGTTCATCACATTTCCAGAATTTCCATAACTTCATACATGCATCAAGCTCAAACTAAATTCGTAATAAAATAGCAAATGACATTCAATTGCATTTTTATTTTATATAAACATAATATAACATCTTATAAAAATTTTGGTGAAAGAAAAACATAAACAAAATTTTCTAGAATTAATACGAATTTTTCAAAATCAGTACATGCAATCAGTTTTTCAAAAAATCCCAAAAATCAACATATGAATAGTCTGGATATAAATTCAAAATAAAATAGCAAATGACATTCAATTGCAATATCCTTTTACATGAACATAATATAATAGCTTATAAACATTTCTGTGAAATAAAAACAGAAAAAAATTTATGCAATTTACAAGAATTTTTCCAAAATAACATGCAAGTCAATCACAACCCAGCAAACATCTTGCACATATTCAATACATCATTTATTACATGCACAAACATTCTTTGATACCACTATTGGGTTAGCCATGGTTGCAAGAATCTCATGCATATGGATGCAGCAAAAGTGTCAAAATCAAGATTCCGACACCATGACAACCCAAAAATTACAGAATCTCACATGCATGCAAGGATAAGTAATGAACATGAAATAACAAAAATTTAACCTTGTGTATATTCTCCTTTCTTGATTCTTCTCCTTGTTTAGGTTGTTGCAAACACCAAACCCTTTCTTGATCACCTAAGAACACGCAAAGAAGGAAGATGAAACAATGTGTAAGGGTTTTAGAACACCAAACTTGATGGATTCAAATAGATGTTCAATATGGGAGATAGATTAAGGTTATCTTGCATGCATGTAAGATTTATACAACAATTGCATAAGTTTGCATGACGATAACTCAAGAACACTTCTCACTCTCTCTAGAACTCTTTTAGAACCCTTTCTCTATCAATTGAGTGTGTAAGAAGTAAATGAAACTCGTTCACATAAGTGAAGAACTCACTTATATGTCACTTCTCAACTTCTGTCACGATCGTGGCCTATCATGGCATGCCTCGCCTTAGGCCACGATTTTGGTCCTATAAGGCACGATCGTGACCTATTTAAAATAGGCTATACACACTTATTTTTGATCCGATCTTTTATCATGTGACCCTTAGGTTCCCGACTATTTTAGGCACTTGAATTAACTCTTAATTCAAACACATCGTGAAGGGTTTCATGATGCCTATTTTTTAGAATATAAGTGGATTAATACACAAACTATTTGATAGTTAATTATCCAACTTATGAACCTTTCTATAGACAATTACCGTGCAATTCATCCTTTTACCATACTATACCTCACTTGGTTCATAGTATAGGCTATGTGTCAACTCCTACTAGACTGGCTATGTCACATTTAGTCCAAGAGATGTTAGTTCTTATCCTGGGATCTCATTACTCTATGTGTCATTGAAGACTCTCTTTATGACACATAATTGCTCTAGCTAAAGACTCCTGAGTAAAGAGGCCGTAGGTATCATCTCCTTCTATAAAGAGTGGTGAATCCTTTATTGGCTACCCAATTACCTTCGAATACGAATAGATGTACCCAATCGCCACCTTAGGAGCGACCTCTTCTTGAGGTAACAAGGAATGGTGTCAAAGAACATGATTTATATCCAAAATATCCTTGAGCACCTCAAGTCTAAGGATATTTGCACCATTGCTATAATGAAATTAATCATTGACATTCGATAGATCATCTATATGATAATCTCATAACGGGTCATCCGATGTACTTACTACCCTTAGTAAGCATCCATATATTAACTCTAACCATCTCATGCTTACAATTTATGAGATCCACTACTTGATCAAATCAAGGACTATAATATGTGCTAGTCTTTTCGGCTTAATAATGACCAGTCTTATTAATCCTATGACTAGGAATTATTTAGATACTAATATAATTGCACATGATAGGAATCTCATTATCATGATCTCATCATGATTTCCTTTATGTTATGTTTTTTATCATGGACTTCATTAATTTGATTTAAGATCAATATCAGTTCATATATAAATGAATATCAAATCAATGAAAAATGCTTTTTGTTTTATTAATCAAAATAAAGTTTGTACAAAAATGCTAAAGGTGATTGCCTTTAGAGTACTACTCTAACATGATAAAGTTACCCTTTAAGGGAAAGGGTGAACGAACTACTAGGCTATTGCACTTATTACATTCAAATGTATGTGGTCTGATGTCCATAAATGCCAAAGGTGGTTTCATATGTGTATCTTATAAGATACAAATTTGAGTTAGGTAGAAGCATTAAAACACTTCGATTAGATTGAAGTGGTGAATACTTTACCCAAGAGTTTCTAAATTATCTTAAAGATAATGGGATAGTATCCTAGTAGACTCCACATTACATGCTGCAACACAATGGTGTGGCAAAAAGGAGAAGCTAAAACTTGTTGGACATGGTGAGGTCAATGATGGGCTTAGGGGATTTGCCAATATCCTTTTGGAGATATGCACTCGAGACTGTTGTTTATATGTTCAACAGGGTTCCTTCAAATTTAGTTGATGTTACTCCATATGAGATGTGGACTAGCAAGAAACCCTATCTTTCTCACATGAAAGTTTGGGGTTATCCGACTTATGTGAAGCGGATTTAGTTAGATAAGCTAAAAGCAAAATATGACAAGTGTCTGCTTGTAGTATATCCTAAAGAAACGATAGGATATCAATTCTATAATATTTTGGAACAAAAGGTTTTTGTTTCAAAGTATGTTGTCTTTTTAGAGAAAGAGTTTCTTCTAAAAGAAGACAGTAGGAGCAACATTGAACTTATGGAAGTTCAAGATGCTCAAACAGATGTAGATCAACTGCTTGAACCTGAGATTGTTGTTTATAATGATGAAACAATGGTTCAACCTAAGAAGTTTGTAGGTCAAGTAGGATTTGTCATGTTCTAGAGAGATATAGATTTCTCATAAGTGAAAATAATGACGTATTGCTCATAGTAGATGATAAGCCTACCACCTATGTACAAGTTCTGAAGAATTCAGAATCTGACAGATGGCTTCAAGCCATGAAATTCGAAATGGATTCCATGTATGAAAACCAAGTATAGACTTTGGTTGACCCACCCAAAGGGATAAAACCCATAGAGTGCAAATGGGATTTCAAGAAGAAAATTGACATGGAGGATAATGTAGTTACCTATAAAGCTAGGCTTGTAGCTAAAAGTTACCATCAAAAACAAGGAATTGACTATGATGAAACATTTAGCCTGGTATCCATGCTTAAATCCATTAGGATACTCCTAGCCTTTGTTGCTCATTATGATTATGAGATATGGCAAATATATGTGAAAATAACTTTTTTTAATGGAAACCTAACTGAGGATGTGTACATGACACAACCTGATGGTTTCATATCCAATGATGGAAAAAGGTATGTAAGCTTCAAAAAATCCATTTATGAATTAAAGCAAGCATCCAGTAGTTGGAATATCTGATTTGATGAGATAATCAAAGAGTTTGGTTTCTCACAAAATCGGGATGAACTATATATGTATAAGAAGGTTAGTGGGAGTGCAATCGTATTCCTTATGTTGTATGTAGATGACATACTACTAATAGGAAATAATGTCTCATCTTTACAATCAGTCAAGATTTGGTTGTCCAAGAATTTCTCCATGAAAGACTTTGGATAAGCAACTTATATTTTAGGGATAAGAATCTATAGAGATAGATCTAAGAATTTGCTTGGTCTTTCTCAGTCTACATATATAGATAAGATACAAAAGAGGTTTAATATGGAGCAGTCTAAGAGGGGTTATCTTCTCGTGATGCATGGGATTACACTCTCAAAATCTACGTGTCCAAAGACACAAGATGAGAGGACTCGCATGAATTTGATCCCTTATTCTTCGAATATAGGATCAATCATATATGTTATGTTATTTACGAGACCTGATGTATCATATTCTTTAAGTTTTACAAGAGGATACCAGTCAGATCCTGGTGAGAGTTAGTGGATGGTTGTCAAGAATATCCTTAAGTACTTGAGAAGAATTAAAGATGTATTCTTGGTATATAGAGAAGGAGATCTCGTTGTGAGCGGGCATACAGATTCTAGTTTCCAATTTGATAGGGATGACTAAAGATCCCAGTCAGGATATATTTTTACATTAAATGATGGAGCAATTAGTTGGAAGAGTTCTAAACAAGATACAACTGCAGATTCAACAACTGAAACAGAATACATTGTCGCTTCAGAAGCAGCAAAGGAAGCAGTTTGGATCAAGAAGTTCATCATGAAACTTGGAGTGGTTCCTAGCATTGTTGACCTAGTACAGTTGTATTATGACAACAATGGTGTCATAATGCAAGCAAAGGAACCAAGGTCTTATAAGAAATCCAAACATGTACTCAGGCTATACCATTAGATTAGAGAAATCATTGGTAGAAATGATGTCAAGATAAAGAGAGTGCCTATTGATCAGAATATTGTTGATCCTTTGACTAAACTGATTCCCAAAAAGAGATATAATTCTCATGCACTTGCCTATGGTATTAGATACAAAGGCGATTGGCTTTAGTTTAAGTGAGAGGTTGTTAGAGAAGTGCTCTGAAGGCAATCACCTTTAGCACTTATTGTACAAATCTTTATGATTAATAAAAAGGCATTTTCATTAATTTAATGTTCGTGTTCTTTATGAATTAACACTGATCTTAAATCGAATTAATGAAGTCCTTGATACATTATATAGCATGAAGGAAATCATGATGAGACTATAATAATGAGATTCCTATCATGTGTAATTATGTTAGTGTCTAAATTATCCCTAGTCATAAGATTATTGATACAGGACAATATTAATCTGGACAGACCAACGCATGTTATACTCTTTAATTAGATCAAGTAGTGGATCTCATAAGCTATAAGAATGAGTTATTTAGAGTTAACATGTGGATACTTTCTAAGAGTAGTAAGTACATTGGATGACCTGCCATGAGACAATCATATGGATAATCTATTCTAGTGTCAGTGATAGTCTCATCATAGCAATGGTGCAAATATCCTAAGACTTGAGGTGCTCAAGAATATCTAAGATACTGATCCTATACTTTGACTCCATTCCTTGTTGCCTCTTAGAGGTTGCTCATAGGGTAGTGATTGGGTACAACTTGAGGTATTTGAAGGTAGTTGAGTAGCTTATAAGGGAGTCACCACTCTTGATAGGAGGAGAACAGTTTGAGGTATTTGAAGGTAGTTGAGTAGCCAATAAAGGAGTCACCACTCTTGATAGGAGGAGATGATACCCACGGCCTCTTGTTAGTGTTATTACTCAGAAATCTCTGGCAGAGTGGAAATGTCATAAAGATAGTCTTCAGTGACATATCCAATAGACTAATGAGCCTCAAGGACAAGAACTAACATAACTTGGTCTAGATGTAACGTAGTCAGTCTAGTGGGAGTTGACACTTTAACCATACTCTGAACCAAGTGGGATATAGAATGCTAAAAGGACAAATTGCTCGAGACATCATCTATGGAAGGTTTCGTAGCCAAACCACTAACTTTCCAGTCAATTAGGGGTATGATGTGTTGCTAGATATCGCTCATGACTTACTTAAATTAAGTGTCAATTAAAGTGGCTAACATAACTGGGAACCTAATAGGTCACCTGCATTGGAGATGCAAAGAATGAGTAAAATGGTTTTGGATGGGGATCCAAGATATGAGAGATGCGTGACTAAGCTACGAAAGTGTGGTAGTTTAGGGTCATTTGGTTGTCAATCATATGACACATGTGAATCTTGCTTATTAGGTAAGATGACAAAATTACCCTTTAATAAGCAAGATAACAAAATTACCCTTTAAAGAAGGGGTGAATGTTTTCATGTTAAATTAAGTGGGATTAAAAGCCACTTAATTCCCAATAACTCTCTATTGATGTTGGGGGTTAGAGGGAGGCCAAAGGGTGTCAAAGACACTCCATTTTCGTGAAAAAGTTGTAAGAAAAAAGTGTCTTTTGTGAATTGTTCACCATTTTCTAAAATACTCTCTCAAAGAACACACCACAAAGCTAGCAATTTGTGTATGTTCTAGTCATTCTTCCTAAGAGGTTTCAGGTTTTGCTCTTCATATGGATATCATTAGAGACGTCCTCATTTCCCATACTAAGGGTTAGAACCCTAGACAACTGTACATGAGAACCATTATTGAGAAAATAAGAAATGCATTTCATGCTCATGCATAACAGTAGCATACACGCACACACGAATTTGATTTTTGAATACATTACTATGACTGTTTATGCACTCATTTGACATATTTCGGGTATAAATGATTTTAATGTGATTATGATGTGAATAATGAATGATATGTCTTGAAAATTGATTTGGTGAGTGTTAATATTAATTTAAATTTTTTGGTGAAAATTTGGGAAATTTATGATATTTTGAGCATTTTTGGACTAGAAAAAATGCCAGGCGCCAAGACAATTAATAAATGGTAGTAGAAATAAGTGACAAATGGTGGTAGAAATTATTGATAAATGGCATTAGGATGTAATGACAAGTGTCATAAAAATTAAGAGATAATTGGATTAGATATGGAGACAAATAGACTAGTTATTAAAAAGGACCCATTGGAAACCATAAGAGGAGGACATGTGGCAAATGACAAGTGTCATGCCACTTGACACCCCACTCTCATTACTTTCAATTGCAAAACCATTGTTCATTTGTTTCTCACTTTTTCCAAATGCTCTTTTCTTCATCTTTATTTTTCTTCTCCATATCACGATACTCTCTTCTCACCCACTCCACGTTAATGTTGCCCAACTCTTTCACTTGTTTCTCCAAGACCCTTGTTGTCTTCATCATTTGTTACAAACAAAACCTAACCTTTTCCTCATTAAATGACGATGGTCGTATATGCATGGAGGAGCTAGGGTTTCATAGTGATTGAAGAAGTTTTGAGCTAATCAAGTAAGTAGTATATTGTTCTTCATAACTTGCTTGATAGACATGTTTTTTATGATAGTTTAAGAGGAGAAATGATTATGAAAATGATGTTGAAAGTATATGTAACGTGGATGGAGAATAGATATCTTCATAGGTTGTTTAACTATAAATATATATGATGATAGTTTGAGATCAAATGATAGTGAAAATGGAGTTGATTTTATACTACATCGTGGAAGAATAAATGGACATATTCATGTCATATTTTTGTGTTTATGATGAGTAATAGATTATGGAATGTTATAGTGTTGGATTCATAGTAAAAATGGAAATTGAAGAGTGATGATTGTGGAATGTTATAGTGTTGGATAGATAGTAAAAATGGTGATTGAAGAGTGATGATTGTTGATGAAGACTTCAATATTTATTAATGTTCTGTTTTCATATAATGATAAATAATATATTATGTATTCATTTTATGGATGATTAATAATGAACTTGGTGTTTGAATGAGAGTTGATAATTGATGAATAAAGATTTGTGTTTATAACTTAATTTTGTATATAAGATGAGTGCAGAAATGTAAACGAAGAAATGATACAAATATGTTATGTTTTAAGTATATGAGAAATGTGAGTTATAAGTTGTCATGTGAGAAAATAGGTTGAGCTTTGAAGTTAAAGAAAAGGCAAGTGTACTATCTTGAAAAGAAAAGAAATAAGATGATAGTTTAGAGATAAACTGAAGTTGATAATGGAATCGAATGTGAGCTAAAACATTGATAAGTGTATGGATACTTGTATGTCTTGTTTTTGTATATAAGATGAACAATGATTTATGATGTGTTTCAAGAATGTTTTTGAGTTGGAAATGAGGTGAGAATGAAAGGGAAATGAAGTAGAAACGATTAATTGAGCATAATATGGTTTAGTTGTAACATATGAAAGTTAAAAATCTGAAACACATGGAAGAAGATGCAGGAGTTTTCAGATTTGCATCACCCACGATCATGGGAATGCATCCACAATCGTGGAAATGCAAAAGAATGGCTAGAAAATCTTCAGATATAACAACCATGATCATGGGAATACATCCACAGTCGTGGGAAATGAAGAAGGTGTTGGAAAGTTTCTGTTGGTGTAACCTACGATTGTGGGAAATCATCCATAATTGTGCGAATGATTTTTACATGAATTACACTTCTTCTAAATGATGATTGAAACAACAAATGGTTAGGTACTTTCTTATGGTACTTTTAGGCTTAAATGAAGTTTGAAATGAACCTAGTATGATGATGGATTAATTGATTAAATGTGTAACATACTTAGGGTGATAATCAAGGTTATAACTTAAGCATGGATGATTGATACCAATGAGACAAATTATGGAAATTTAGAGATGTTATAAGAATGAAAGTAAAAATTTAGAGATGTTATAAGAATGAAAGTAACTTTATGAATGCTAATGTCATTCAAAGAAGATGAGTAATGTGTATTAAGTAAGAATGAATAAGAACTTCAATATTATGTGATCATATGATGCTAGAAAAGAAATAATGAATGATTGAATTACCATATTAGAATAACCAAGTTCTATGATGTCAGCACCCTGAAAATTTTTCCATTAACTTAAGCATGATAGCTTATGGAAACAATGCATGAGAAGAAATTGAGGGCATTTTCGAAATATAGCTTAAGAACCAAAGGTAAAGTAGACTTTTGAGAGAGGTATGGTGGACTTGTTCTTAGTGGCAGAAAAGCAGCGTGAATGAAGGCAAAAAGAAGAATAGAAGAAAAGAGAGGCTTCGG
>JAOQMS010000005.1:26957793-26971475 GCA_027563885.1 Erythroxylum longipes | reverse complement strand
AAACGGGGTCTAACAGAGTTGGTATCAGAGCAAGCAAGTAGTCATGAACAAGAGTCGGACTCCGGGAAATGGGGCCTGACAATAAGATTAGTGTAGAATTGTAAATGAAGGAATGTTATAAATATGTTCTATTTTGAGTATATGAGAAATGTGAGTTTTAAGTTCTCATGTGAGAAAATAGATTGAGCTTTGAAGTTAAAGAAAAGGCAAGTGTAGTGTCTTGAAAAGAGAAGAAATAAGATGATATTTTAAGATAAAGTGAAGTTGATAATGAAGTTGAATGTGTGATGGAACATTTATGAATGTATGGGTACTTGGATGTCCTGTTTTTGTATATAAGATGAATAATGATTTATGATGTGTTTCAAGAGTGTTTTTGAGTTAAAATGGAGATGAAAATGATGAGGAATTAATTTAAGAATGATGAACTAAGCATAAGATGGTTTGGTTGTAATATATAAGAGTTAAAACCTAGAAAATTGGAAGAATAGTTAGCTAGGAATTTTTCGGATAAGTGGAAAAAATGTGTTATGTTGAGAAATCCTACGATCGTGGGAATGGCCATAAACGTGAGTTCTTCTTATTTAAGTGATGTTTGAATCAACAAATGATAAGATGCTTTCCTATGGTGCATTTAAGCTTAAATAAGGCTTAAAATGAACCTAGTTGATGATGGATTAAGTGATTAAATGTGTGATATGCTTAGGGTGATAATCAAGGTTATAACTTAAGCATGGATGATTGATATTAATGAGACAAATTCTAGAAATTTAGAGATGTTACAAGAATTAAAGTGACCCTATGAATGCTAATGTGATTCAAAGAAGATTAGTAATGTGTATTAAGTAAGAATGAATGAGAACTTTAATATTATGTGATCATATAATGCTAAAGAAAATGGTGAATGATTGATTAAGGAAATATACCCAAAATAGTCAAATTGAGCATGCATTATACATAAAACACATGTATATGTGTACGATTGAGTATTAATATGATTGATCAAATTAGTAATATGTGTACAATGTGTGTATAACATGAAGTTGATATACATGATTGAACATCAGCGTCCAGACTTTTCCGGATCATGGAAGCAAATGCTAATCTGGAGTGTACTGTGAGTCAACCTAGATACTCTCACATTGATTGATTGTTTTATTTAAATTTATGTATTGAGCTGTTAAAATTGTGATTGAGACAATTCTGGACATAAATAGTCCGAGGAGTTTGATAAATGTGAATATATTGGAAGTGCTCATTGAATGTGAATGAGAAAGAAATACGTGTACTCAACATGATTGTTGAATGCCGAACTTAGGTCCGATGAAATTTAAATGTGAAAGCGATTGTGCATGATAAATGAAAGTGAATGATCGCATATGATATGATAATTGATGCATTTCATTATATGATATGTATAATTAGATAAAGGTAGTTGTGACTGAAATAGCCATCAAAAAAGAGCTTAAAGCATAGAATGTATAAAGAGCCACAGGCTCACTATGTATAATGAGCCCGGTACCTCCAATAGATACGGGACATTTATCAATGAGCCTTGTATCCACAATAGATACAAAACAGTTAAAAGGTACTTGGTCACAACAAAGTAACAACTGAAAGTGAGTCACATGCGCATTACATATATATAAATTGATGTGTATTAAATGAATGATTGAAATGAGTTACATGAAATTGTCCCGAAACTGAAATGTAATATGATGTGCAATATCTGAATATGTGAAATATCTGTGAATATGAATATGTGAATTGTTTATGAATCTGAATATATGAATTGCCATTGTGTTCAAGATGAGCAAGCCATCAATGATGGTTTGCTCACGGAGTTCACAAAACTCACCAAAATTGTAGCATTTTCTTTCAGGTTCAGGGGATATCTAGTTAGATAAATTAAAGTATAGCCACTATAATCTAATAAGAGTTAGAGGTCATAATTAGTTTACATCTGCATATGTCTTCAGTTATTATTGTATTAAACATTGTTTTCCACAACTTTTGTATATTGTATAAAAGACTTCTATATTGTAATGACTTTTGTGACTGGTAATATTTATGAAATAAATGGGCCGAAAATAATTATTGGTTTTCTAAATATGCGTGTGATGCGTGAAAAATTTGCAATGAGTTGACTGACTGTTATAGCGTGTCACCCTCGTGGAGTATGTTCTCGAATACCGTCGATATGTTCGAGAATATGCTCTCTGAGAGTGGGGTGCTACAGTTGTGGTTTACGACAACCCAAAGAGGTGAAGACAGTGAAAAACGTAACAGATTGTAAGGTACACATCTTAAGTTCATGTTTTGTTTTACTACATCTAATAGCATATGTTTGATTCTGTATTTTCTAAGTTTCGTTTTATTTTTCGCTGCATATTCTAATAGTTGATGCATGTGATGCATGATCGAAACCTAACATGTAGGACCCAGCACAAGCTTCCTCTCTACAAAGCCACCACCAGTCATTGTCAATCTTTAATTTTGAAAGAATGCATAGGAAGTTAAGATTTGTAATAATTAATAAATCTTTTGAATTTTAATTGGATTTTTTTTCTTTTCAATTCTTTTACATAATTTAACTAATAAATTATATTTTTAAATTTCTTTATTTATCTTTTTATTTTTTAATTAAAAATCTATTTTAAATTATAATTGTTAAAAATAATTACTTTTTTATCCTTAAAATATTAAAAATATTTATTTGCACTAAAAAGTTATATTTGTCAAATTTTAGGTTTTATTTATTTATCTTCTTATATTTTAATTGAAAATTTTTAAATTATTATTATTAAAAACTAATCATTATTTTTATCATGAATTTGTTTAATAAATTGAATTATTAATTAGTATGTATTAGTAAATTTGTTTAAGATAATTTAAGAATGTGTTAAAAATAATATTTAAACCATAAAGAAGTATGTTTAAAAAATATTAAAAAATAAGATAGAATAAAGTTAGAGTTCTTTCTTTTGTTTTTTTAACATACTTTAACTTTTATGACTCTTTAAATAAATAATATTATAGAAACACAATTTTTATTATTATTTTAAAATTTATGTTAAATTTAATCGTAGTTTAAATTATTAGATTTATTATATATTAATAGACATTATTAGTACGTATTTTATTTTATATTTTTACTTGTTTGTAATTTTTATTTATTATATATTAATTTTATGATAATTTAATATCAGTTAAACTTTTAAATTTAAATTTTAAATTTTTTTTTTACCGGTTTTATATCTGATTCGGTTTAACAATTATGGATAAATGAACTTCATTCAAGATACCTGTCATACTCCAACTATATAATATAAATAAAATAAGTAATTCGTTACCAACCATACGTACAACGTGTATTTGTTGAATAGAAAGGCTTGAGAATCATAGCTTAAATCACTCGGCTGAATCACGACCTCAGCTTCCTCGTCTAGAGCTTTGCATATAAGGTTTAAGGAAATTGAAAGAGGAATTAATTGGGACACAGAGTCGTGGACGAGAAAGCCAGGTGAGTAATACAAAATCATCTTTTCTTTGTAAATCTTCTTCTTGCCCTGTTTGTAAACCAAATGCTTGACACCATGGGCCAAAAGTCTGACCATGTTTGGACAGTAATAGAAATGGAAAACATCACAAACATAAAATTGTAAGAATAAGAGCATTTGATTGATTTTTGGTTTGATGACGGAGTTGGAATGTTGAAGTTTTTGCGAAGAAGCAAGGAACTTTCCCTCGTAAGCAATCGAAAACACAGAGTCTTTTTGAATTCCAAGATTCACTGCACTTAATGAATTTGACCTGTTTCCCAGATTTGCACTCCAAAGTAAGCCCACGATCCAACCTTTTCCTCTATTATGTTTCAAATTTCATCATCAGCATCCGAAGAGAACACACTTTACCCACTATTATACTCGAAAGCAAACTCAATAATGGAAGCTCAAGATCTACCGAGGAAGAGTTACTGGAGATTCAGCAAGCAAGATTTTTTCCCAGAACGCTCTTTCCAGGACTTCTTCACGTATAGAACTGCGCTGTCTGAGACAGTCCCTCGTCTCAAAGATCGTCTTTTTTCTCGCTCCAGCGACAACTTTGAACTGGTCACTCTAAGCAAAGAAAGCGAGAACCCAATGAAGAAGTGCCTCACCTGGTGGGACCTTATGTGGTTGGCTTTTGGCTCCGTTGTTGGGTCTGGCATCTTTGTTGTCACAGGCCAAGAAGCTCGTAAACACGCAGGTCCAGCCATTGTTCTCTCTTATGCTATTTCGGGTCTCTCGGCGTTGCTTTCAGTGTTCTGTTACACCGAGTTTGCTGTTGAGATTCCTGTAGCTGGTGGGTCGTTTTCGTTTCTTCGTGTGGAATTGGGTGACTTTGTTGCCTTTGTTGCCGCTGGAAATATACTTTTGGAGGCTGTTATTGGGTCTGCTGGGTTGGGTAGATCTTGGACCTCATATTTTGCAAGTATGATCAACTCTGATAACCCTGATTTCTTGAGGATCAGAGTTGGTTTTCTTGCTGAAGGGTTCAATCTTTTAGACCCTATAGCTGTCGTTGTCCTTTTGGTAACTAATACTATAGCAATGACTGGCACAAAGAAGACTTCCTTACTAAATTTAATCAGTTCTATTCTTAGTTCCATAGTGATTGTTTTCATTATCATCGTTGGCTTCATCCACGCCAAGAGCTCAAATTTGATACCTTTTTTTCCATATGGTGCCAAGGGTGTTTTCAATGCTGCAGCAGTAGTTTATTGGTCTTATACGGGGTTTGATATGGTTGCAACTATGGCTGAAGAGACCAAAAAACCATCAAGGGACATACCGATTGGTTTGGTTGGATCGATGTCTATGATCACTGTGATATATTGTTTGATGGCTTTGTCACTGACCAGCATGGTGAAATATACTGATATTGATCCCAGTGCTGCATATTCAGTGGCTTTTATTCAAATTGGAATGAAATGGGCCAAGTATTTAGTGAGTATAGGTGCACTTAAGGGAATGACAACAAGCTTATTAGTCGGATCTCTTGGACAAGGTAGATACACCACTCAGATTGCAAGATCTCACATGATTCCTCCCTGGTTTGCTCTGGTTCACCCGAAAACCGGAACACCCATCTATGCCACTCTTTTAACAACAACACTCAGTGCAATTGTGGCATTTTTCTCTAGTTTGGATGTTATATCCAGTATTTTTTCTGTTAGCACGCTCCTCACATTTATGCTCATGGCCGTTGCATTACTAGTGAGGCGATATTATGTGACAAATGTTACTTCCAAAAAAGATTTAGTTAAATTCCTCTTCTGCCTATTTGTTGTTATTGGATCTTCCATAGCAATCAGTGTACTTTGGAGCTCAGGAAATGATATTGGGATTGGGTGTGTGGTGGCTTCAGTTATTTGGTTTCTTGGGACTCTGGGGATGGGTTTGCTGCCAAAGCAACGTGCTCCCAGGGTATGGGGTGTTCCTCTTGTTCCATGGTTGCCATCATTGTCAATCGTGATGAATCTATTTCTAATTGGATCTGTTGGTTATGAGGCAATCCTTAGATTCTTTGTCTGCAGTGCAGCTATGTTGTTGTATTATTTGCTTGTTGGTGTTCATGCAACTTATGATGTGGCTCATGAGAAGCTGGATATATTCAAGACTGAAGGGAGTGGATAAGGGAAAGACTACTGTCCAATGATTAAATGCTCCCTTTTTATTCACATATAATTGCTTTTTCTGAGTATTTTAGATGATTTTTTCAATTCTGAGATCTTCCTTTAAAACTTTTCTTGACTGCTTATTTTGCATACACAATTGTTCAGATGACTTCTGCTATTTGACATTTTAGTAAAAGTGCAATCCTGTGTGCTTTTGCCTGCCATTCGTACTTGAGAATCTTCAAGAAATCAATGATTCATCTGGTTTTATAATAGATTAATCTCCAAGTCATGACCTGGAGATCCATCAGTCCTAGATATACCACCAAACATGATTATATGTACTGCTTGTTATTGTTATCTTATAAAAATCATTCGCTGAAAGGATCAGAAAACCACTGCCAGTTATGCTTTTCTTTTACTTTTGTAAACACAAGGAAACTTCTTAGTGTTGAAACCTTTAGCTTTCTCTGCCATAATCCTTAGAGAGTTTGTGCAGGAAAAGGAGAAATTATGCATATATTTCCAAAATTGTGACGTAGCAACCAGCAAATTGTCAGACAAGCCTTTGTTTATCAGATGAGGTAACATTAAATTTCAAGAACAATGATGTTCCAAATTATACCTTTTGAGATTGGTGGTTTTGGAGTTTTGGTTTAAAGACCATCCCAGATGCTTACAAACTCAGTTTTGATTTCTTCGCGAACCATTCGTCAAGTTGGTTGGTTGACAAAACTAGTTACTGAAACTAAACAAGTGGTCTTATAAATATCGATGGTAATGGGCGAGGCCCAGGGCCTGGGACACACGACCCGAGCCTGTGTGTCCTGAGCCAGGCTTACCTGCCATGCCTACTTCTAAACTTCTTTTTTAGTATCCTTGCATATTTATACATCGAAACATGATCTTTAAAAGGATTACATTTTTAGTTATTTATAGTAATTCCAGTTTTTGGTCCTCGAATGACACACGGGAACAATAAATTATGTGATTAATTTTTTTGCATATTTAAGATTCTACTAAATAAATTACATATTCTAATAAATTATTATGAATAATAATTATTATTATAAAAAGTAGAGAAAAATACAAAATTGATTTATAATAGTTTGATTAAATAATCTCTGGTCCATGTTTACTTCCCAAATTTCATTTAAGAATTTATTAGCTTCTTTTGTTAATTGACGAAAAAGAAGCACTTCATTAACAAAAGAAGCACTTCATACATCTTCTTTGTCATTAGTAAAAAAGAACTCTTCAATTGTTTTATTTTTTTGCCTAGTAAAGAGAAACTCTTTACAAATCTTGTTCAAAGTCATAAGGAGCCCTCATAATGTGTATTCTAACCAATTTAATTGTAATCATTCCATAACCATATAAATCTTAACAATTTGTCTAATAAAAGATGTCATTTAATTCATCTAAATGATGTTCTATGGATGAATTGTTTACATTATTTTCCTTACGAATACGCTAAATTATTGAGTGTTCGTCATCATACACTCAATTAAAGTTTTAGCCTCTACTAGAGTCTTTTCACACAGTGCTTTACCACTTGTTGCATCTACCAAGTTTCTATCTATAAGCAATAATCCTTCGTAGAAGTATTGGATAAGGAGTTGTTTTGTGATGTTATAAAGAGGGTAGCTGACATATAACTTCTTGAAGCATTCCTAATACTCATAAAGGGATTCTCCATGATGTTGCTTTCTTAATCCTAGTTTTTCCTTAGGTTATATTTAATAAAAACAAGCTCTTTAATTAAGTCTACCTATCAAAGAACCTTTAATAAGCTTTATAGATTTAGTATAATAACTACATCTAACCAATAACCATGTAAGCTTAGGTCATTTAACTTAGGTTATGCTATCCCTAATAATGTGAAACCATTAATTTATCACAAATGAATCAGGGTTACAATGATTGCATATTGCAATATAGGTGGAGATTGCGATGGTTCGGACACGTGCGCAGAAGAAATGTGACAGAACCAGTCAGGCGAGTTCAAGGGATTCAAGTAGAAGGAAAGCGAGGTCGAGGGAGGCCAGGGAGGACATGGGAGGAGCATATCAGATTGGACCTACAGACGTTAAATCTATCTGAGGATATGACATCCGATAGAAACAGTTGGCGCCGCAGAATTTCGATATTAGACGTATAGGACGGGAAGGGGCGTGACGGGTACAGCGGGCTTCAGACTGCTCTGAGAACGTAACCTGTGATCTGAAGTGTGGGAGGCAACGATATACAGGTCGACACTTAGAGTGGTCTAAAGTAGTAAAGGTCATACGTGCGTATTTCGTGTATTGTTTCGACCTGTCATTCCTATATATAGCCCTTCACGGAGTTGAAGGGCTACAACTTGGTTGTAGACTCCTAGTTCGGCGGATAGCCTGTCTGCCGGTCGACCGTACCTTCGAAAGACCGCTTGCCCTCCTACTGAAAGCCCCATGAGGATACGACCTCTGCCTAGGATAAGTAGAAAACGTTTAGGGTGGAATTAGAGTCTCCTATAAGAGATGCTTAAGTTCTCTCTCTGCTATAATAGATAGCAGACGTTAGATCAAGAATAGGTCATATAGGAAGTGTATATGTCTATAAATATGTATGTAATTATATATATTATGTATCTAGTGTACTTTTATTTTATTGGTATTTATTTTATTTTATTGGTTTTTTTATTACGTTAATTTCTTGATTTTAATTTTTATATATCTCTGATTATGCCTGCTCACTTGTTTACATCTTCATGGATTCCTATATTTTCAGTTTCATGTGCATCCTATAGGTTATAGTCCCCATGCATATACATCTATTGTTATACTTATACAGTGATGTACTTACATTGGTCTAATCTGTTTGTTTTTTGTTTATTTGGGCGTGTTTTTGTGTTTGTTTTTGTTGTTTGTGTTTGTTTGTGCTGGTTTGTTTGTTGTTATTTGGTTTTGCTCCTACCTTAGCTGGGGGGTCTATAAGGAAACAGTCTCTGTATCTCCTTCGGAGATGCGGGCATGACTACGTACATCTTACCCTCCCCATACCCTGCTTAGGCGGGAATTTGGGTATGTTTGGTTTGGTTTGGTATACATAAATGTAAAACATTAAACATAGAATAACATAGTCAATCTCAAAAGAGAATTAAGAACATCATTAGCTTAATTAATGCCCAAACATGTTTGTAGGCCTCAATATCTCCTTTAAACTAGAAAAATGAAGTTTAGCTCCTCATAGCTCTCCAAAGGGAAGGGAATCTACTGCCTTTTTAGTCTCTAAACCTAGTAATGCAACATTTGACCTATTAATTGCCCTTTTATACTTAAAATTATGGTTGTGTAATAATACAACATCAACTACATAGATGTGAAAGTGATCGTGTATGTCAATTTTACTAAAAATTGTGACTACAAGACAAAAATACATGGATATGTAAGTCCCCTTACAGCCATGTAGGTTGCAGTGCTATTTGAAACTTCACATTTAAACTTCTACATGCTTCTAGTGACTCGCACAATCCTATATATGATCGCTTTTGTCATATATACGGCTATGTGCACCTCTATATGGGTATGTTAAGTTGTTGTGACTCCATTTCTTTCATTTCTTTTCTTGTTTTCACTCTAACTCATCTCTTTTTTGCTTTCACTAAGGCAAATAAGATTGAACATCAATAGAACGACACAAGGATACGTGTTTAGCTCATTTTTGGTTTTTGTTCCTCTAACTTATACCTAAAATATATATAAACCAAAATAAGTAACTTATGCCTAATATAACATTAATCACTAAGCATTAGAGAACAAATATATAGTAAATGAAGCACTTATATATAGGGGATGAAGAATTGGTATTTAAGAGATTTGAAACCATAAAACCTAATTTTGATAATCATGATACTTGTCTGTATTTTGACGTGACTGACAATAAATTATCCCAGCTGTAAAGGAAACAAGCATACCAAGCCTCATAAAGAAGTGTTTAATGGTAAGAGATGTAAAGAAGTAACTCCATCCTCAGGAAGTAGGTGACAACCCTAAAAGCTAATGAACATATTAGACAAAATAAGAAAGTTAAGGTAGTTAATAGATTTGAACAGGGTAGCATTAAATCTATAAAGAGGAACCACCTGGGTATAACTTAAGTAAGTCACTCTAATCAACTTATTAAGAAATACTTATTAGTAGGCAACCTAATGAAATACATTTTCTACTAGTAGTTATAGGAAGTTTTCATAGTTTTAGACTCATTCATTGAAATACACTTTTAATGAAATTTAAGTTTTCTTCTCATGGTTTTAGTGTTTTAGAATTAGTGTAATGTGATTTTTCATAATAAAAAAGTAATATGAACCTTGTCTTCCCACATGTCAAAGGAAATCAAGTTGAACCTGAAAGGCCGAGAGTAGCCTAAATTAACATGATCAAAAGATAATGCCTTGTGCTCAATAGGTTAGAGAACACTCTTGCATGTCCCATATTCTTACTCATTCTTTCAAAGACGTTGTGAGGAAAATAATGAAACGCTAGCGTAACATGCTCCTATAGGGGACAATCTAGTATAGTCCCCTATATTACGATCCTTCTTTACCTACCATTGTATTTGGTAGCTGCATTTGAATTCTCAAGTTTCTCTCTCTCAAATTCCAAGGAAACTTCCTTTTGATTTTTGGATTTAATTTGGGTGGTCCTTTAGGAATACTCTCAGTTAGAGCCAAAAGAACATAAACTTGCAATTCAACTATGAACATAAGATCTAAAAAGAAAGATCTACAAATAAATAAATAATAAAAAAGCTTTCCTAATATTTTAGTCCCAAATAATAATGCCAAAAACTTGATATGTAATATTATATTGCTTTTAACACAAAATAATACTAGAATAAATCACTAATGCAAGTGCACTTATAATTTTCTATATTATAGTTTCAGAAAGTTCAAATTTCAGTGTCATAAGGATTGTAAGTCCTTGTACTAACCATTTTACTATTATCAAAATTAATAAAGAAAATCATTGATTGAAATATACATTAAATAAACTAAAATAAAAAAAAAGAATTACCAAATCTAACCAATAGATAAAAATAAACAATTTCTGTGCAATCTCATTATCCACGCCTTTATCTATTCATATATATGATCTTCTTCATTTGCTAATTTGATTCCTATATATGAAATCTGAAATGGAATCTTCTATGTTTGCTACTTCAATTCAACATAATAAGTAAACATCAATAATTATCGAGAAAACTAAAATCTTATATTAAACAAAAGAATTAATTTAAGTTAATAAGTATAAGGATTATCCCACCTAAATCCATCTCAATTAGTTCATACTTAAACAAAGAAAACCCATTATAAATAAGAATGAACACAAGAAATAACAATAAGTTCTCATGTATCCTGAATATTAATGCTCTTTTTAGAATGTAATTAAAAATTCATTCAAAAGTTGGAAATTACATAATGTATGAGGTTACGTCTCCAAAAATGGAGCTTAAAACTAATGAAGAAAGTTTACATTGGATATATCCTACAACATTGTATTCTAAATGATTAATTGAAATCCAATAGCATTGGATAAAAGTAGATGATTAGCATTGATCATAGTGATCAACCTTAGTTTGAGCAATGAATGATTCCATCCATATTCTTTGAACTCCTTAGCCTTATCAAAAATTTTGGTATTTCTCATCCTCCAGATGTAGTGTACCAATATAGCAAATCTAGTTTTGAAAAACCTTTGATCTTCTCTATTATTCCATCTCATATTGCCAGCCTAAGTCAAAGATTTCATCCAACTAAGATGATTGTCATATAACCTGAAGATATTAAGAAAAGCACTCTATAGTAGTTTAGTTTGAGAACATTTGAAGAAAATATGACCCAAGGTTTCAATTTCTTCATAGTATAGAGGGTAATTAGTGTCTGAAATTTGGAACTTAATTCTATCTCTAATTCCCAATTTCTATAACGTAGCTAACCATAAGATGAAATAGTGAGTTGGAGCAATACTTGATCCCCATATCAATATGTAAAATGGAAACCTAACCGTAGGTGCTAGCAACACCTCTTTGCATGACTGAGTCATGAATTTGTGAGACGTTTGTAATTCCCATATGATCTTATCTTCTTATGCATTTGGAAGATATGAAGGCCATTGCTCAATAATAGAACTGACTTCTCTACACATATGGAACAACCAATGCCACCTGTTATTCCAGATCAGAGTTTGGACTTTAGTATCTCTAGGGATAAATCCTCTTAAGGTTGTAAAAGGGTTAGTGTTACATAAAGGCCCTAAGACATGCTAGTTATCAAACCAGAAAGTTGTGTTCTTCCCATTGCCAACCTGATGTTTGATATGAAGATGCATAAAGGATCTCATATATAAGATTTGTTGAAAATTGTAAGACTGCAAAGCAGTTTGAGAGATAGACTAAATGTTTTTTTGTTTGATGTGAGACATATGGACCAATCTTACCTAAAGGCTTTCTTTGTCCTAACATAACTTACACTGTCTCTTTGCCAGCAAAATTTTGTTGTTTCTACTAGTTGAGTTTATTTCCAACTTCTATACTATTTAGGAAGACATAAAACACTCCATTTAACTTTAGATAGTTTTCCCCCACCAGAAATCTATCCATTATAGATGAATTATCTAATACTTCTATCAATTTTCTTCAGGACTCCTTTGGGAATAGCTAGATATGATAACTAGTAGATATAAAAATTATTAAGAATGGAGATGGACAACTGTACTTTGCCTCTATATGATAAGAATCTGTTATTCCATTAACAGAGTCTTTTATTGAATTTTTCAATGAGAGGTCTACAATCAACTTCCTTAGAAATGGGGACACCCAAATAAGTGAGAGGTAATTGGTGTACTTTGATTCCAGCATCTACTATCATAGTCATCAAATTTCCATAATTTTGTCAAGAAAGATAAGTTACACTCTTACTTGGATTAAACTTAAGCCCGGAGACATCCTGCAACATCTGCAAAGCTTTCAAAAGTGTTCCTATAGAACCAAGATCTTAATCTTCTTGAGCCTAGAGAAATCTAGAAACATCTGCATCTTAATCTTCTTGATGAATCTTGACGGACTTCTTGCTTTTCTCTAAGGTCGCACTATTCTTAATCCTAACTGCCTTAAGTTTGCTTCCAATTTATTTTCCCACCAATTGATCTTTATTTCTTTCACCTTCTCTTCCTTTTAAGCATCAAACCTTAAAATTTTCAACAAACACATTTCAAACATATGATTATGTTAACCCTCATATTGCCTTACCCATTTCTTTGGAAATTTTTTTATAACAATCACAACTAACATAAGTCATGAAATGGTACCTGTTGATAGTAAAATCTATCTACTTGTTTTATGCTCAAAAGCTAAAAGTGAACGGGTCGTGACTTGTAGTAAAAAGAGCAGATATCAATCCCACAGGGATTGATACCTAGACACCGCTTAATTTAGACACAACTTTATTTAAGAAACTAAATTATGAAATGCAAATAATCTAGAAAATTAAATTAAAATTAAAAGAATAACGTAAACAATAGACAATACTGAAATTGTAGAAAATCTGAATTCAAAAATCTAAATACTAGAGATTACTTTTTTCCTATTTTGTCTCCCTCCTATTTTATTGATTGAATTATGTCTCACCCTAGGTTTTCGAATGTACTAATTACACTCTTTTAAGGTGTAACTATTTATCCCTAATCGAATTGACGGAAATCAATTGGATGATCTCTCAACCTACCCAATGACTCAACCGATTCAATTAGTTATCAAACTATCCTATAGGTGATCAATTGACTAGTCAAGATCTCTCTTCTAACTATTCAATTAACATGATGATTGCTAGTCTATAGGTCGCCAACTCTTATTGTACAATCCTACATGAATTTCATCTCACTCACTCTCTCGATTTGTTGTAAGATGAGAATTAAAAACAACAATCAACAAAGACAATTGCATTCAATTCAATAAAATAGGAGTTCAACATAATAGTTCCAAAAGC
>JAOQMS010000005.1:26946473-26957693 GCA_027563885.1 Erythroxylum longipes | reverse complement strand
CAATAATCAACAATTATGCTAGAAAACACATGCCAATTACCTATAAAAACATATCCTAATGCATACCTATCAACATCTCCACACTTGAATCTTCGCTTGTGGTCAAGCAAAATAAATACATATAATCAATTCTACCACTTTATTTTCACATAGATCAACACATACAATCCCTCAAATATCAATTTAATGCACATGTCAAGATTACTTTCTCATTGGTGTACATAAGCAAACTCACATTTGGTACAATCACTCAAAGATAAGTAAAGATGCACAAACAAACTTTCCTCACAGTTTTCACTCATTTCTCTCAAGTGTTTAAGAGTTAGTGTTTTCCGCAAACTTCCTATAGGAAACTACACTACCATAGGCTAGCTAATACAGCAATTCTCCTCTACAATGATTGCATACATGAATAGATCAAAAGGACTTGTTTAGGGTTGTAATGTGGTAAGGGTTAAAGTGGATCAAAAGAAAGGGAAGCAGGTGAAGCATAAGCATAAGTAGAGTAAAAAGCATATAAAATGGGATAACAAAACAGAACTCCGAGATATACAAATATAACCAATATTCTGCACTTATTGATGCTACTCACTTGTTTTCCTTTTCCTTTCCTTTTCTTTTTTTTTCATTTTTCTTTCTTTTTCTTCATACAAGGAAGAACTATGAATCAAAACTAGCACTCTATACAATGTAGTCCACAGGCAAAAATATACTCAACCTTTCTCAGTACAAATTTTACACAATCCTAACTAATGTTTTACTTAGTACTCTACTAAGCTTGTGGAATGGCAGGATAAAGGAGTTTAAATTTTTATTTAAATTTCAGGTGTTTTCACAAAACAAAAGGTTAAGGCTCAACAGGAGTAGCAAGGGATAATAACGGGTAGGTCATTTAAGCTAAGAGTTAACACAAAAAGGGCCTAGATCATCTCTATTAAACATGCATCCAGCAGACTTAAACCGATTCAAAGCAAGTTTTGAAGGTAGTAACCTAAGGAAGTAACACTCAACACAGAAATGAAATGACTATAGATGGAGTTTTATGGCTCAATCCTCACTTTAGCTCAAATGAAAACTCATTATACATCTCTACACTACCTTATTGTTCAAATGTCAATTTGTGACTAAGCTTATGTAACCAACTACTTTTCATCACTCTATATGGTTCACTTTCTACTCAAGTAGCCTAATCCGAGTTCAAGCATGCATTCAATCTAATTCCAACTACATGATAGAATCTCATGGCGATATTTATCAAAGTGACTCAAGTGTAGTTTCATTGCTAACTGAAAACACCATTACTAACACCAAGAACATGATATGCCTAATATGTATCCTACTCAACACAATGCAGACATTGCAATTAATAACGTCGATATCACCTCCCCACACTTAAAGATCACATTGTCCTTAATGAGACAAGTCAACCCCTAAATGAGTGAAAATGGCAATAAACCAAATAAAAAATGAAAACAACTCAAATACAAGAAATTGAAATGAACATATGATAGCAAACCAAACAGACCAAAATGAATTCACACCAAAATTAAAGAAATTAAAACTAAACAAAAGAAATTAAATGCAATCACGCAAAAGAAATAATAAAATTTAAAAGTTAAAGGGTAAGCTTATTTAGATGATGATGGTGATGGTGATGGCATAGGAGCTTCAAAATTGTTCCTCATACAGAAGTTAAGAAACCTTCTTTTGAAGCATCGTTGCTCCTTATGAACCTTTCACATTTGTGTGCCGAGTTCATCGAGTTGGGATGTCATCTGTCGACGGTTTGTTGCTATTTGGTCAAGAATTGGTTGATATCGATTAATCGTCGTTGGTTCCCTCAATTCCTCCACTACTGCTTCCTCCTCTGGCTCTGGAGCGACACTCGATGTGGAGGGTTGATCTGCGACTGCACGAGCACCCCTCCTTCTCCTCACTACAGTGCACGTATGAGGATTGCAAAGTGCCATAGATTGGACCTCCACAATCTCAGAGCATCTCAAAAAGGCTATGTCAAACATGTCGTGGGAAGTAATATGTAAATTTTCCATATTAAGATTATAAAATACACCCAGAGCTGAAGTAATATGATCCATATCAAAAGACGTATTCTTTTTGTTAATCATACTTACTATTGATCGAAAAATTATATACGGTGTGTTGATTTTAAGCTTGCGGTCCATACATTATAAAAAAAAGTTCTTTAGCTGGGCATTTATTGATTTAGGTTTCATTAAACACTATCAAGCATATAAATTTATGTAACAATAAATGCTCAGCACTTCAGATTAGAAAATTTGGTGCATTACGTGAATCAAAATGTTCTTCACCCGTGAGAGTGTTCTATTAAGCATTGACATCAAAATCCGCGTGACCATCTAAAATTTTTGCATTCAACAAATTAAACAATTCACACTTGATAAATAATCAAGTTTAAAAACATTTCCACCCAACCTAAACCAAAACAGATTCATTTTAGAGTTGTACCTAACTGTTGTGAAAAATTCTAAACTTAGGGTGGCATAAATAGGGACATCGCACTGAACAAATCTATTCCACCTTATATTTGTAGCTAGTTGTTCAAGTTGGTGTCTAACTCCTATATTCTTTAACACTTTAAAATTCAAATACCTAGGAATGACTATTGCTCTATTCCTAAAGTCACAGAAATGCTCACCTTCTTCTTTCGAGTAAATCAAAAATGGGGCCTGATAAGTTACCGATAGGTTGGTTTTTCCTTCGCTGAAAACTTGTTGGCAGAGCTCATCCATCAGTTGCCTAAGCCTAATCGTCCTTTGTGAAGCCATTGTAAGAAGAAAGCATGCAAAAATTGAGAGAGAGAGAGTGAAATTCGTATTAGAGAGAGAGAGAGCAAAATCTTAACTAAATCGTAATGTTTTGGAATGACTAATGCATTAAAAACGTAAAGGAATGTAAGATTGATGGGAAGGGATGAGGAAAATACCAAGAATCTAGATGAAAAATGAAGAGTTTTAGAGAGTGGGAGGAGAGAAAATTATGGGTTAGAGAGAGAGAGAGAGTGAAATTTTGAAAGTGGGTGAGAGAAAAAAGAGGGAGGGAGGAATCACCACAATTCCCACGTCCGTGGGAATCACCACAATTACCACGGACATGGGTATCACCACAATTCCCACAGATATGGGTTTTCTCTTCAGAAACTTTCTAGACAGATTTCTCACACTCGTGGGAATCACTTTACTTCCTACAAACGTGGGAATTGGTGATCCTCACAATTTCAAACCTTCTTTCAAGCTTAAACGAATTCTCCATGACCCCAAAACCTACAAACACATCAAGATAATATCATCAACAAGAAATTTGAAAAGAAAAAAAATTAAAATCCAAAAAAAATCAACATAAACATCAATCAAACCCAATTCAAACATGATCATAACTAAAGAATTCAAACAAACAAATAAGTAAACAAAACAATCACAGGATAGTTGACTCCCATGGGTTGCCTCCCATGCAGCGCTTCTGTTACCATCGGTAGCTCGACTCTCCTTCTTATTCATGACGGTTCAAATGATTGGAATGATAGTGGTACATTAACTGATCTAAGACTTCGTACCAGGGCTACCTTTTATGGACTCCACCTTCATTATTATTTTCCTTTCTTTGCCTTCTCCTACGCGTTCGTTTCTTCCTGAACTCATTCCTGGGGTACTCAATATTTTTCCATCCTCCTTGGAGTTCAGGTTCCTTGATGTCTGTCGGGGGTAGATTAGGACGATAATTCTTCTTCGATACCTTAAATGTTAATTGCTCCTTCCCTACTCTCAATATTAACTTGCCCCCGTCAACATCAATAATCGCACGAAGAGTAGCCAGAAATGGTTGCCTAAGAACCATTGGGGTTTCTCGTCTTCACTAATATCCAATATGTAAAAATCTGTGGGAAAGGAAAATTTATCAATGTGTAGCTGTACATTCTTGATGATCCCCTTCAGTAAATGCAACGTCCTGTTAGTCGTTTTCACTAATGTCTTAGTCGGCTCTGGATCTTCCAAACCTAACTTCTGACTGAATGAGTGCGAAATCATATTGATACCTGCTCCTAAATCCGCAAATGCTCGATCTATCTTAACTCCATTTATACTACATGGAATGAAAAGTCTCCTGGGTCTTCTTTTTCTGTGCTATATATGAGCCTCTTCTTTCAACGGCCCGTTTAGCATGAGCTTTGTCTGGAGTTGATTTGTTATATCTGTCATCTCGCTTAACTCCCCTTCCTCATAATTCTGAGCTACTCCACTTGAAGATGACTTCCACTGAGCAAAAATTTGATTTGGAAGTCTAAGTTGAAGTTTGTTAATCGGCTCGCTTACTAGTCCATTCGGAAGGACTTCCAACACTGTTTGTTCTTCTTGCTTGTTTCCATCTTTCTCCCCATGTTTGCTTTCTTTTTTCTCTATCTAAGTAATGGCCATGATTCTTTCCTTCGGATTCACCTCAGTGTTGCTTGGTAGACTACCTACATTTTATGAAGATAAAGCGTTAGCTAGTTGGCCTACCTGAACTTCCAGATTGTGGATGGATGATGCATGATTCTTCAAAATTTGATCAAATTTTACTTCCATCCTTTTCTGATTTTCCTCCTAGCTTGCATGCATCCTTTTATGATTATCTTCTTGTGCTACTAATTTGGACCCCAAAACCTCCATCATCTTATCCATTTTGCTTTCCAATGCTCCGATTCGATCTTGCTGGAATTCTGGTAGTCCTTGTGGTGTTTGTTGGTTACCTACATTATTGTTATCTAAGAAAAGTTCGGGTGGTTTTTTCAACCTGGATTATATGTGTTCGAATATAGGTTATTACCTCGCTACAGCTGGCCTAAATAGCTTCTTGTTCAGTCCCGCTAGCTCCCAATAGGAAACATTCCGTTAAGCTGTGATTGTTCTCCCCACACAACTCACATTGTGTTTGTATTGCCTTAACTAATAAGGTGGACGCTCCTTGCATGTTATTTAGCTGCTTTGTCAAAGTCGTGAACTGAGCCTGCAAGGCAACAACTGAGTCAATAGGTATCATGTCATTTTATTCCTTCTGTCCTTGTTTACTCCTCTCGTTCGACCATATGCAGCTATTGCTTGCCAACTCTTCCAATAGTTCATGAGTTGCTTCTACCGTCTTCCTCATCAGTGAACCTCTGGCTGCTGAATCAATTGTGCCCCTTGTGCTTGGATTCACTCCATTATAAAATGTTAGAAGCAGAAATTCCTTCAGGAGGTTATGATGGTGACAGCTTCTTTGAAGTTCCTTAAATCTCTCCCAAGCTTCGTAGAGAGATTCTCTATCACTCTGCTGGAAATTTGTTATCTCCTTGATAATCCTCATCGTCTTTGTCAATGGAAAATACTTGGCGAGGAATGCTTGGGTGAGCTACTCCCAAGTCGTGATCTGACCTAGATTCAACGAATTGTACCATGTTGTAGCCCGATCCTTCAACGTGACTGAAAATAATATCAGCTTCACCACATCGTCGAACATTCCGTTGAATCTGAATGTGTCAAAAATCTCTAAGAAATTTGCAATATGGGCATTCGAATCCTCGTTGGATAGCCCGTAGAACTGCACACTGTTTTGCAGGATATTAAATAGCGCCGGCTTTATCTCAAAATTATTTACTTGGACTACCAATCTTGCCACTCCTTGAGGACTAAACCCTGGCCTCATGAAATCCATTAATGTTCACTCTGGTCCTCCTTGCTCTCCTTCTTCATCCATATCTTGATTTGAAAATTTTAGATGCTTTACCCTTCTTATTTCTCTTTCGTGCTTCATAATGTCGAAGAATTCGTCTTTAATAACTTCTTTCGTCCTTCATGTGCTCCTTGTGTTCATGCACCTAAAAATACACAAGAAAAAGTGTCAAAAACTCTTAAATCAAAGTAATCTAAATTAGACACGATGCTCAACAATCAATCCCCGGCTACGGCGCCAAAAACTTGTTGATGGTAAAACCTATCTATTTATTTTAGGCTCAAAAATCACAAGTGAACAGGTCGTGACTTGTAGTAAAAAGAGCGGATATCGATCCCATATGAATTGATGCCTAAACACCACTTAATTTAGACACAACTTTGTTTAAGAAACTAAATTATAAAATGAAAATAATCTGGAAAATTAAATTAAAATTAAAAGACTAATGTAAACAATGGACAGTACCGAAATTGAAGAAAATTTGAATTCAAGAATCTAAATACTAAAGATTACTTTTTTCCTATTTTGTTTCCCTCCTATTTTATCGATTGAATTATGTCTCACCCTAGATTTCCGAATGTACTAATTACCCTCTCTCAAGGTATAACTATTTATCCCTAATCAAATTAACAAGAATCAATTGGACGATCTCTCAACCTACCCAATGACTTTACCGATTTAATTAGTTACCAAACTATCCTATGAGTGATCAATTGACTAGTCGAGATCTCTCTTCTAACTATTCAATTGATGTGATAATTGCTAGTCTATATGTCGCCAACTCTCGTTGTACAATTCTACATGAATTTCATCTCACTCACTCTCTCGATTTGTTGCAAGATGATAATGAAAAACAACAATTAACAAAGACAATTGCATTCAATTCAATAAAATAGGAGTTTAACATAATAGTTCCAAAAGCTATCCCTAAAATAAAATTAGCCCAACATGGTCTCCATAACATCATCAACATTCAAATAATCCATTTTTACAAAGAATAGAAGAGATTAAAATGACAGAAAATTGAATAGAAAAACTTCTTCTCTTCTTTGCCAAAATTTGGAATTTTGGTGTTGATGTTCTATTTTGCCCAATCTTGATGATGATCCTTGGCTTCAATTCTTCCTCAATGCTCCAAACATGTGTTCTTCACTCAAGGATGGTGTTTCTACAGGTGGTTGTCGTCTCCTCTAAAGATGGAGGCTTAATTCTCTTTTTATAGTCCAAAATTCCTAAGTTTACTGAAGCCTCGCAGATTGCCTCACAGACGCACTCTTCATTTCTTCTGTAATTCCCACGTCTATGGGAATTTGCATGATTCCCATGAACATGGGAATTTTTCACAGATGCATTCCTCATTTATTCTCTTCTTTGATCTTTAGTTCACCCTCCAAGTTGCTCCTTCCTTCTTCCTACATAAAAATAATCAATTCTTGCCCTCAATTAACATCAAACACACAAGAACAACAATGAAAATGAAACTTAACGTAAACATACAAAATAAATCATAAACTAGAACAATAATCAACAATTATGCTAAAAAAACACATGTCAATTACTTATAAAAACATATCCTAATGCACACCTATCAGTACCATATAGCACCCGTGTTAATAAACATCTAAGTTATTGATGATGTCATGGCTATCCTCTCGCTTGCTTAAAGTATGGCTCAAGACACCATATATATATCAGAGCCCCAGGTGTCGTAGTGACGATGCCTTGGATCTGCTTGGGTTATGATAAGTATAATTAATACTATGTTTTGATAGGTGTTTTAGTGTATTTTAAGGTGTTTATTAGATGATTATCGTACATATAGGCTTATAATTGTGTTAATATGACTGTTTGTCTATATTATAAGTGTTTGTGTGGTTTAGAGTATGATTTCAATCTTAATTTTATTTTTCTTAAGGTGTTTAATGTGTTTTTTAGTGTTGGAAATCAGATAATTAAAGAACAAGGATGTTGGAAATGCAAAAAGTGACAAAGAAATTTTCCAGAGTCATGATCATGACTCCCATGTCACTATTGTGATAGGCACTTTTCTCGTGCGAGTTTCTTCATTTGTTTTAGAGTTTGTGGGAATTTTTGGAATCGATTAAAGTAGAAAAACCTTAGTTCCACCACCAAAACCCTAATACACTATTTAGCAATGTTAAAAACACTAAAAAATGCAACAGCCATTGGATCAAGGTGGGATATCAAGAACAACATCAGAAAATTCTAGCTTTTTAATTCAAGGAGCAATTAGAGATTTTATTATTTTTTTCCCTTGTTTCTTTCTTTATTATTGATGCGTACTTGGGTTTCCAAGATGTTAAACATGTTTATGAGTTTTTAAATTTTAGATGAGGGTTTATTCTAAATTTATTTTATGACTCTGATATAAACAAAATAAAGTAAGAATAAGTTCTAAGCATTCATCCTTGATCAACCCGAAATTAATTTGGCAGCTCACTTGTTAATTGCTTATTTGCTTGGTCTTATTAGTTGTCTTTATTTCTGTTATTATTTCATTCAAATTACATTCTTAATACTTTAGAAAAAGTTAGGTTCAAATTGTTTATCTAATTTCTTGCGGAAACGATAACCTTATATGCTACAAAATACAATATGTATACTTGTGGTGTATCGAGGGTTTTATTAAGAGTAAAACTTGCTCAACAAGTCAGTCACCGTCATTACTGATGGTGTCCCAAAACTATCGAGAGGACATCTTGTACAAAAAATCTATCCGTAAGTCCATATACTCTCACGTCTTGACAAATTCTGCATCGTATAGGCCTACAATGAATGAGAAGTTTGAATAAATCATTCGAATCATCTCCCAGAATAGCAGAAACTGGATGGTGTTCAGCCTTTCCTCCTTGTGGTGTCCGTTCTCCATAAAGAAAGTAGAGAGCACTTCCAGAGTCAACTCCCAATAGGAGAGCTCCATGATCTCAAATAATCTAGGTTGGGCACCGACATTGATTAACTCCCGAACTCATTACACTAACCTAACCTGCTCTAGTGTCTCCTAGTCTATATTGCGTCCTGTGATGAATTTCTCGTTTAAGTGTTGATACTGCTCTACACACGTTGTCCCATTGAAGAGTAGCCTAGGAGGTTGCTCAAGTGGATGCATTACGCGAGGACTTCTCTGGTCTCTAGACAACCCCTATCCTCGCTGTCATTTACGTAGTACTTCCTTCTCAGGCTATGGTCTCATCATTGTGCCTAAAACTTGAAATAACTGTTAGAACTTTTTCACTGGTTTACGGGAATACTTTTTTCCCTACACTTAAAAATGTATTATGGTCACTAATTATGTCAACATGAAAATTGATTAACAATGAAAACTAAAACATATAAACAAATTAAAACAAATAATTAAATAAATAAACAATAAAGTAAAATAAAAATAAGTAGAAAAAAAACTAACAACCTAATTAATCACAAATTTAAGATTAAAAATATTATAATTAACAATTAAAATTATTCTGATTGTTTAATTATGAATTTACCCTAAATTTGAAATTAAAATCCTAACGTAACAATTACATAAAATTGACAAAATTGAACATTAAATTTATACAAAAGAAAATTTAACTTGCAATTAAACACAAACCCAATTTCAATTAACATTAAAAACAACTAATTAACCTAATTTTACGCAAAATATCACAATTAAACACTTAGTGAGTCATAATCGCACAATTTCACAATTCAAGTTGAATTTTCACCCGATTAACATGCAATTAATCAAGTTGAATCGTACAATCAATAGGATAATGATAACATTCAACTATTAAACCACAATTAAACATAAATAGACATAAATTCTCACAAATTCTCAAATTCTTAATTTTAGCATTTTTGGTCCAAATTCCCTAAATAATGCAAAACACTCAATTAATCATGCATAAACAAGCGAAAACAACAAGAAAACTTACTTAAGTGTCACTAATTTAGGAGAATGATGTGAAAATTGGACCGGAGAATTGAAGGGTGACGACGGGAAGTGAGAGAGAAAGAGAGAGAATGAGAAAGTGGAAGGGTTAGGGAATTTTTCAGAGAGTTTTATTATTCCTTATTATAATAATTTATTTTCAACAAGGGCCTCAATGGAGTCAATTGGTTTAATTAATTTCATACATTATGTTTTTGTTATTATCTTACAACTTGTGGCTTATTTTTGGGATGTTAAATCGTTATGTGAAGAAATAGATGAAAGTAAGCCACTAATTCAAGACCCATTGATGGTATAATTGAAGGATACGTTAAGCTAACGACATTAAATAAGTGCTACTTAGGAGGCAATCTAAGAGTTTAATATGTTTCATTTTTATTTTCATTTTATTTTTTAGTGTTGTGCTATTTTTTATGCTTTATGTTTATTTTGTAGAGAGTTAAATCAACAGATGTTCATGACATGAAGCGTGTCCAAGTTCCATCTCCTACATCATCACCACCTCAATGGCCATACGTATTCTTGTTCTTAATTTTTTATTAATTTTTATTTCTCTTTATTTGTATTTTTTATTTCCACATTGAGGACAAGTTGTTGTTCAAGTATGGGGACATATATGTACTGAGATATCATCTGTGTGTGTGAATTCTGCATTTGCATAGTGTTAGTTTTTGATTAGGTTGACATAGTGTAAACGTTTTGTTGCATGATGTATGCATTGTGTGAATGTGTCAATGGCATGAATTGAACGAAATTGTCTTACCTTCAAACATGGTCATTTAAATTGTAAAGGCATATTAACTTGTGAATTTTGTGTTTTAAGTGTCTTTAGGAAGAATATGCATGGTAATTAGGATATGACACTTATTCTTTCACTTTATGACACTTATTTAGATATATTTATAATTACACTCATTTAAATTGGTAGGCATCATTAGTAACCTTTCATGAGAGTGATTGACTAAGAAGAAATGAGGTAGGCTAAGAATGTGAAAAAAAGTGTTAAATACAAATTCCTATTTTGCTGGCCTTTTTAAGAAAATTGGGTTAATAATAGAGCTGGTAGTCAGTTGAGAGTTGTGATATAGCTGAGTGACTAAAGGCATTCACGACAAAATGTTGGCTAAATTCTCGATTTGGTATAAAATATTTTTTCAATCCTTGATGTGTGGTAAAAAAAGAGAGGGTGTATGAAAATGAGACACCCCGCCAACGAGAGTGACGGGGTTAGTACCACCCCGCCGTAGCATTTAGCGAAGTGGTCAACGTGGCTTCATCCCGCCACTCACCATGGCGGGATGAACACATATCCATCCCGCCACAAACCATGGCGGGATGAACACATATCCATCCCGCCACAAACCATGGCGGGGTGAGTCACCTAGTGAAGACCACCCTGCCATTCACAATGGCAGGGTGGGCAGACTTTGTTCGGTACTGAAGTTCCTGTGATGATGGCACGGTCTTACGCTTTCATTATTCCTACCATCTCAATTGCTTTGTCAAGTAACAGTAGCAGTACTAGCTCATCACTTGAC
>JAOQMS010000005.1:26916221-26934637 GCA_027563885.1 Erythroxylum longipes | reverse complement strand
GCAAGGAATTATGGTTTAATATTACCTTATGTAAAGGCTGAGAGTAATTTTTTCCTCATTAATCAATATTAGGTCTTCAGGATTTTTATATAACTCTTCCTAAGACTTGGTATGTTTTAGCTTAGCTATAGAAAAAGGCAAATAAGTGTTTCTAGTCCTCCTTGAATTAAGTTCCTTAAGTTCCTTTCTGATTAAGCTTAACTTCCTAGCACAAATAAAGGCTTTGTGACTAGTGCCGGAGTGGGGCATGCCAATGAGAATAACCTTATGAAATCCTTCTTCCTCTAGGTAATTAATGAATCTAAAAGGAAATTTCCACTAGCATTCTGAAAACGTGTTTTAAATGACTATCAATGAATGATATGAAAAAAGTGGGTATGAAAAGAGCTTTACTCTCAAGGAACATGGCCAACTAATCTCCATTAACAAGAGCCTTATTTAATTTTTCCTTAATATTCCATCTTGTTCTTTGTTTGATACTTTATGTAAATAAGTTCCTCTCATATTTTAGGTCAATGCTTTTCAATTTCTCCTCAAATTCCTTAAAAAAGTCCTAAAAGTTTTTAGATAGACATTACCTTCAGCTTTTGAATTACAAAGGGTGCTATTGAAATCACCCATCTAAGGGCCTCAACTTGAAAAATGAATTATTATAATTTTTTCTAAAGAGAGCTCCTGCTAAATGAAAAATTTTGAGTCATATATGAAGGAGACATATATTTTGATATTCTCTTGAAGAAACATAATAAACATATGTATGATTTGGTCATTGGCATGAAGGATGCTGACATTTATTATCCTTAAAAAATACCACAATATGTACATAATGGTGGTGATGATGCTTTGATATAAGAGACCATTGATTTCCTAAAAGTTTCAGCTTACTAAAACTCTCCTAATTGAGCTTGGACTTTGAAATTCCTATAAAAACAGATTTGTTTCATTAGTAAAGTCCTTTAAGGACTATAGCTTTTGGGAGAAATTAATAAAGTCAACGTACCTAGTACACAAAGCTCCCCTCTTTACAGAGGTCTAGGGATGAGTCATAATATACACAGCTTTCCCTTTGTATTTTTATAAAGAGGTTGTTTCCGTGACTTGAACCTGAGGTGCAACTTTACCAGTTGCTTCCATGAAATTATATTCATATAGGATGGGTTTGGCTTTTATATCCCTTAAATATATTTCTTCTTCCTGATTTCCTCCTATTGTCAATCTTGAACTCCTTAGATATCCTCTCCTTTATCTCGAAGCCTAGAGGGGTTATAAGGGGTACTTCTTGTGAATCTAAAAGGAGAACCATAATAGAAAGAGACTCAATCTGAGTTGATCTCTTAGTATGATTATGAGTAGGATAAAAGTCATCATTTTTTAACTTAAGACCATTTGACTTCTCTAAAGCAATTTTAGAAAGTCCATGAATTTCTTTGTTAAAATCAAAGGCATCTTTCTCAATAGAGACCACTCATGCTCCATTTTGGATCAATATTAAAGTTTGTTGATTATTATTGATGTTAAGGGAATCAGTTGATTAATAATCAAGGCCCATAAGTTCAGAGTCATCTCCTCTTAGAAATCTCCTATTGCTCTCCATTGTTTACAATATTACTTCAAGTTTAACTTCTATTGATATGACACCTTAATAGAATCCTAAAAAAAAGTGTCATCTTCCCCTAATCTTAACATAGGGATGGAATTAGGCAAATCCTTTTATAGCTCAACACATACCAATTTTTTTCTTTAAAGTTGTTTCAATAATACATATAAGCTTGCCAATAGGCTCAAACTTTTTGTTGATCATCACTCAAAAGGCTATATGAAATAAAGTGAAAGAGTTATAGAAATCATTAAACCTAAAAACTTGAGTAAACGCAATATATAATAAATTCATTAAAAATGAGGGTGTATAATTTAAACTCTCGCCTTTTAATCACATAATATTTTGATGTTATATTTTTAAAAAAACAACGCAAATGTTGGCTTTCTGATATCACATAAAAGGAAGGACTGAATTACATGTACACTCTTTAACTTATTTAAAACTTATTGAATAAATGTCTATTATAATAAATAATTATGATATATTTATGTA
Organism: Erythroxylum longipes; assembly: GCA_027563885.1. Classification (NCBI taxonomy): domain Eukaryota; kingdom Viridiplantae; phylum Streptophyta; class Magnoliopsida; order Malpighiales; family Erythroxylaceae; genus Erythroxylum; species Erythroxylum longipes. Next base: position 26,932,545 of record JAOQMS010000005.1, on the reverse strand, counting down.
AATAATCCTAGAAAACATAACAATAAAACATAGTAGGAGGTGAGACACAACGACTTATAATGGTTCAAAAAATGACTATTATTGAGTAAAGAGTAACCTTTCATATAACATCCTATTCACTATAGGTGAAGTATAATCTTTTATAACTTCTATTTAATATCAAAAGGAACTCCCGTAATGTGTATCCCAAAAATTTTCTCAATTGGAATATTTGCACAACCATATATAACTTAAAAATTTTCTTTTCTTACTTACTTTAATGAGCTAAAGTCATGTTATGCAATGCATACAACCACTTTATATCTTCATCCTCTACGATATGTATCCTCTGCAATCTAGAGGAGGAAACTAGGGACCACCTCTTCTTTAAGTGTATTTTCACTAAAGAGATTTGGTATAAAATCTCTAGACTGAGTGTCCCAGAGTTTCATTATTGCATACTTCCTGATATCCTACAGTAGATACCTCTTGTACATGTTTCTAAAAATGATAGGGATATAATGTTGGTTTCGGTGGCTACTTGTGTTCAAGCTATCTGGTGGGAGAGGAATGATAGAAGATTTAAGGGGAAAGCTATCTCTTTTTACGCTCTTATGGAGCTTATAATAGCCAGCACAAGGGAACAACTGATTATAAATCAGTTGCACCAACGTTGCAGCAGAGCACTAGCTCTCACATGGAGAATTTGGTCCTAGTTGTATTTACTCAAGCATAATGATCAAGATTCATTCATTAAACCTAGCATTAGCCCAGAACAATTAAAAAATCCCTATCATTGACTAGGGTTTAGATCAGTATAGCACAGAAATCTCATGCAAGGAAATCTCTAGCGTCTACTTCATAAACATCATCTATCCACCGTCATCTACTGACTTATAAAGAGCTTAATACTCACCTAGTGGAAAAAGGGGTCTCTTAGACAGCTTTTCGTTTTTTGCTACATGAAGGCCCAATTCTGATATTCAGGAATATAATTAGTCTGAGAGGAAAATTCTTAAAAGAGGAGATTAAAGAAAGCCTGCTCCTCCGACTCATCACCAATTTGACATACCTCCAAAAGAAGGAAAGTTAGAAGAGTTCGGGAAACAACTGATTAAAGCCCTAATCATGTAAAATCGCATAAGTTGAAGTTGATCTTGTTACCTGTGTAAAGAGATTCGTGATGAAAAGATAGGAGGAACAAAAACCGGTGGAGATCCAGTGCCAGACTACTCCCAATTGAGTAGATCATGAGTGATCCTCCCCTCCAATCACCGAGGAGACGCATCGCCCGCTTTCCAACAGAAAGATCGATTGAGGAGATAGGGTAACAATCTATTTAGCCCTAAAAGCGCGAATCGTCTTAGTTGAAGAGGTGTTACCTGGGATAGTGAGTCCCTTGATGTAGGAAACGAACGCCAGCTCACTGGGGAAAGAAGAAAGCTCACCGGGGAAGTCCATTCGACAGCCTTCGGCCGGAGACGGCCCCTCTTTCCCAAAACATGTAGATGATGAAGATTCAAGAAAGTGATTGTTAGTTATACCCTAATAGTCAAATGTTTCGTTCGTTTTATTAAGCCCAACATTCTAGTTTTAGACGTTGTCGTTTAGTTAAGCTCAAGCATATTTGTCTTTTAAGTGGTTTCATCCACGAGGGAGAGCCCTCTCTCTAAATGTTCTATTCTAATATTTTTTAATAAAATTTTAATTTTTAAAAAAAACTCTTAGAAAATCTCTAGTATAACCGATTCTTTCACAGCTCAATTATGATCTATTTATATCTAAACTAATTCAAATAGTCATCAGACATAACAACTAGTTCTAGATTAGAGAGGTGAGTCAGATACGATACTGAACTGAACGCAGAAAATGGGTTGCATAAATTATTTATTTTCGAATTGATAAACCCCAAGGTTACAAACAAAAAAGGGTACCTCTGAATCAGGTGAGGAAGATCCATTATTCTTTTCTCGTCTTCTACGCTACCGTTTGGTTCGTGCCTTGCTTCCCCCTCCACGTCAAACACCCAGAAAGTACCTTCGGGTTCGACCCGCGAAAAGTTATATATATATATATATATATATATGTATATGGATATAATAGAATAGAATGTAAGTTGCTCGTTACGTATCTACAGTCACGCATTGTATCCGCATAAATAATTTTTGTCCATTTAAAACCTTAACCTAAAAAATCAAAACAAAAGTGAAGACGGAAAGAGTCTCTCTCTCTCCCTCCATCACAGTTTCTGTAAACAGAGAAAGCTCTGATTCTGTTCCCCTTCTTGTTAGCAAATTTCTCGATCTGCTTTTTCCTTCTTTGTTTAATTACAATTGCTTCAAGTCTTCAAGGTTTGTTTCTCTCTCTCTTTCAATTTCTAGTTGTTTCTGTTTGCTTCTACGAAATGTGAGCGTTTGTATATTTTAATATTTTTTAAAATTGAAGTTTTCAGTGATTTATTGTCTGCAGATACACAATTGTTTGTTTCTTTAACTGTGTTCCTGGAAATGGTTACGAATTCATTACCCTTTCTTGTTCTTTGTATTCTTCCCGTTTCAATTGTTTAATTTCTCCGGTTTCTTTATTTATTAGGGCTTTGGGGGTGTTTTTGTTTGCATCAGTGGGAAGCTAATTGTGACTCGCTGACCGTTTCCTTTTATTCGTTAATCTGTGGATGAAATATATTTTAATCTTCTGTTAATTCGTTGTTGTTGCTGCTGCTGATGTAAGCGATTACTTATTCCGTTTCTTGCAGGACTATTTGATCTTGTTTTTCAGGGAGAATTGTTGACTTAATTGAGCTGGTAATGAATCACATGTTCAATCAAAATGTTTGTTGTTTTCCTCACTTTGGGTTTTAAGCAATGTGAGGTTGCTTGTGGAATCTAGTTTTAAGCAACGTGAGGTTGATTGTGGAATCTGTGGGCTTTTTGGCTAAAATATGTTGCATTCAATTATGTTTAGGAAGGCAGTTCCCGTTGATTTTTCTTTTGTGGTTGATTTCCTTTTTTGTTATAAAAAGAATAAAAGATAGGAGAAGACGGGTGCCACTGCAAGTATTAAATGGGTAATAAGCTGGGGAGGAAGCGACAAGTGGTGGATGAAAGGTATACAAGGCCTCAAGGGCTCTATGTTCATAAAGATGTGGACCATAAGAAGTTAAGAAAGCTCATTCTTGAATTGAAGCTGGCTCCGTGTTATCCTGGGGATGAGGAACACTGTAATGATCATGAGGAATGTCCAATTTGCTTTATGGTTTGTATATCTACTTCCCTAAAACTTTTATTGAACCAATTCTTATGTTGATGATTTGAAAACTAAGAACAGAGAAAAATAAACGTAAATTTTCTTTGACAAAATTTCACTAGTTCTTGAGATGTGTATTCTTTTCTCATTCGTTTTTGTCTTTCAGATGGAAAAGAATTAATTTCAAAGTTGTGGTTATATGGTAATAAAATTCTTTACCTAATGAGGTTTTCTGTGACAAACCATGTGTTTATTTTGTTTTTGACTTAGTATTACCCAAGCCTCAACAGATCAAGATGTTGCATGAAGGGCATATGTACAGGTAATTGGTTGATAAATGGTGGTAATTATATAGTTATAACCTTTTCAAACATTTTCCTTATGTATTCTTTTATCAGAGTGTTTTCTGCAGATGAAAAATCCCAATTCAACTCGCCCTACACAGTATCCTATGAAAATTTTGGTTTTTTTTTTGTGCTCTCTATCTCCCTCTCATACATACCACACACATCAATGTGGAGCCATGTTCTACCTTTGCTGTCATTAACATAATAAGATGCCCCTTTTGCAAAATGTCTAACTATGCTGTTGAATATCGAGGTGTGAAAACAAAGGAGGAAAAGGGCTTGGAGCAAATTGTAAGAATTGTTTAGCACGGATTGTTTTGGTTGTGGGAAGATGTGTTATCATACTTTCTATGTGTAAGTTGTAATAGTGGAGGTATCTGCTGTATATTTTGTAGGAAGAGCAACGTGTTATAGAGGCACAAATCAGGATACAGCAGCAAGAACTTCAGGAGGAAGAAGAGAGAATGCAGAAAAGACTAGAAGTAAGTTCGTCAAGCAATAATATTGCCCCAGAAGAGGTTCAGCGTGGCTCATCTGCAGGTAATGTATCTTCGATTTCTAATTTGAACTTATGTTTTATTTTTGACCTATGTTTTTTTTTTTAAATTTTGAAAATTTAATACTATTTTTTATTTTTGCAGTTCCATCTCGTAGGTTTCAAGTTGAAAACACGGAAGTTGTGTCTGCCCATCCCTCAATTAGATATCCACTTCCATCTAGAACCAACAGGTGTAATGTGGTTTCCAATTTGTATTTTCATATGTGAGATGACGGATAGAGGTCATCCTGTGGTGATCTTTCCGCTTTGCATGATCCAGTTTATAAACAACTTCAAATTGACATACTGTGAAATACTCTTTTTTATTGTTTTTGTTTCTTTTGTGAGTGAATGGTGTTATGTTAACATCCAAAAAAATATCAAAGGCCTCCACTTAGGACATCTTCACAAATTTCAGCTAATTATATAAGTTAAATCACTATGCTGCCACTGTTTGAGGTTTGGCTCCTTGGAAAGCATTACCAGTGACTTGCTGTATAACTAGCGTCAAAGTTGCACCCTCTTCTAAATGTTTAGATTACAGCCTCAATCTTCCTGCTTAAATACGTTATAATCATGAATTCACTTCTTTTTCTGATTATTTATTGAGATAAGATTACTCACTGGCTTCTATCTACAATTATGTAGAGTCCCATTGATAAAAATGTCGATGAAAGTTGTGTGTTACATGGCTTAAAGTAGATAACTTGAGAAATCTAATTAAGAAGACATAATCTAATAAACCCGGTAAATTGTTTAGGTGCTTAGTTTGGCGCAAGATCAAGTTTTATTTGTTTCTTTTCTGTTTTTTAACATAGCTTTTCATCAGGTTCCCAACTGCCCAATATAATTTTTGGTATTTTTGGAATAAATGTGAATTAATAGTTTCATGCTTATCTTGGATGTTTATTGACAAGATCATTGTCTTGAATGTGAAGATATATCTAATACCTAAAGTTGCAGGGATGAGGAATTTGATCTGGATCTTGAGGACATTATGGTCATGGAAGCTATCTGGCTTTCCATCCAGGTAAATATTCTTGAATGGTCAACTCTTACATACATATTGAACAGTATATAATTTCTGGCTCAAAATCACAGATGTTTACAAATTCCATTTCTTCTTATTTGCAGAAGTTGCTTTGATAAATTGTAAATCCGCTTTGATTTTTTTCTTGGAATGTCTTATCATATGTTGATCACAGCATGACTTCAATTCCAAGATGCTAATAACGAATTATGAATATTTTAAAGATATCTGAAAAACAATCTGCTGCTTTGCTCTTCCCATGTACTACGTATATCTGCTGTATATGTCTAAATATTACCTTTGCATCTTCTTTGCCCTTGCATGATTGACTTATTGTGCTAGCTCCACTAAGATCCAAATTTGTTGTCTTATTTCTGGTCCTTCCACTGAGATCCAAATTTTTTCTCTTATTTCTGGTACTTCTACTATTTGATATGAATGTCTGTTATCTAGAATAAGTTCCTAATATCTTTTGCCTACAAGTCAACAATGGTGATGATGTAGGACAAATAGAAGTATTAACTAGTAGTTAAAAACTCGCAAAATTGGTAATAGGCTGCAGGAATATCAAGTTTTAGGTTTTGTATTTCAGCTTGGAATGCTAAAATTTCAGATCTTGTATAACTGTAATTTTAAGGTTTGATTGTTGGAAATTTAGGCTGATTTGATATTGCTGGAATTTAGGTTTAATATGGCTAGAATTTAGTGTTTTGGTTGCTGGAATTTTGTGAGAAGCACAAAGAATGGAGGGTAGAAATCTAAAAATCACTCCTAAGGTCTAAGAATTACTCGTACAAAAAAGCATCACTCTTATAGTTGAAAAATTGAGTTTGTAGGAAAAAAATTCAGGATTGTTATGATTGAAGGGCTGAATATACATATCTATAGGGAAGTTTTTAGAACTCTTATTCTACTAAGAAAAGGTTCATAGCAAATTTAAATCCTGTTCTAATAATAATTTTATAAATTGAAGTTCTACACAAATAGGTAACATGTCTAAAATAGAATAACATATCTAACTCAATACTATTACTTATCTAATAGGGAATTCTAACATAATCCAAATTTCAGGTCTTATCTTTGTTGTCGACTCAATTCTCAAATCTCATCCCACCAAATTAAGATTTGTGATTGACTAATTTTTCCTCTTTTATTTGTTCTATAAATTTTAAGTTCTTTTGCATCAGGTGAGTAATGCCGTAGCTGGGTTGTGGAGTTTGGCACTATATAATAACTAATGAAACATGTAAAAGTGTTAAAGGTGTACAAATCTTCTTTAAGATCAAAATACATCTCTTGCCACTTCTCATGTTCACTCCTGCTAATCTGCCCTGATGGATTTATTCACCAGCGTAGATATTATGTTTGTTGACTGATTAATTCTGGCTTTATTTTTCAACGTAACTAATCATTGAAACTATAATATCACACTTCATGGTACGTCTATTTGTTTTGGATATGAAACCAGTTCTTTTTCTTAAGTTAGTGGTATGTTCTTACTCTCCAAAATCAGGGTTTCAGTATTTTCAAACTCTAACTATGAGGAGGCAAGACTGGCTTTTGCACCAAGAACAGGAATACTTGTCATCAGTACAATCTAGATAACCCATAGATGTGCTGATGCCAATTTGAAAACTTCAAACTTGTTTGTGGAACAATGAATGGTTTTCTTTGCATGCATGGGTGACTGGGTAGATGGTGTTTAAACCTTTTTATCCAATATCTCTCGTCATATTTTGTGGTGCTAGTAAGCAATACTTGAGGGAAAAATGAAAGACCTATTCCATGCGGTTTTTGTGAGTTATCAGTTAAAAAAGTCATCTTATTTCATTTAGATATGGGTAGCTAGGATCGATCCCCTTTGCATTTGGTGATCAATGGAAGCTTCAGGTTCCTGTAGTGAGTATGCAAAACTTAAATTTATGTTCCCTTTGGTCTATTTTTTCCCTTTTTGTGTGCTTTTTCCTTTTTCTGTTTGTTTTAGTCCTATTTTGATTTATGTTTCAAGTTCTTTGACAAACCCAGGTATGCATTTCAACCATGCATGGTATGTATGCACACTCAGCAACTGAATTCATCTTATCCAATGCTATCATTGAAGATATGAATTCTTTTTTCTTCCCAATAGTGGCTGATTAGGGTTCATTTTCCAATTGGATTATCATGGTGTTTAGGAAAAAGGGAAACAAAGAAACCTAGAATGCAATGTGTATAATGAGGAAAACCTATATACTTCACAAGCAACGGATCCAGTGTCTGGATCATCGTCTTCTCCTTCTGGTGGTCTTGCTTGTGCAATAGCTGCCCTTGCTGAGCGCCAACAGATAGGCAACGAATCTTCTGCACACAATACTGGAAATGTCTCCACATTTAGTATGATTTCAGGGACAGATAACTTCTATAATAGGTTGGATCATGATACAGAAAATTGCCCTCCTGCAGAGAGCTCTACATCTGTGTGCAGTGAATCATCAGAGTGTGGGGAATGGAGTGCAGATCGGGGTTCAGATACTGCTGAAGCAGGGACCAGTTATGCAGGATCTGACACAACAGATGATGGTAGAATTTCTCCATTATTACCGCCCCCTCCTCCACCACTGGATGATATTGGAGGCAGCTTGGTTAATATCCCAGCACCGATTGTTCCTGAGAGTTTTGAGGAGCAGATGATGCTGGCCATGGCTGTTTCGCTTGCTGAGGCTCGAGCTATGACCACCGAACCACAAAGTATGTGGCAATAGTTTATAGGGCCATCACCATTCCATGAGAAATGTCCATGATCAACTTTGCAGCTAGCTTAATAATGAGCGGCACCATATGCCAAATATGCTGCAAGCAACTAGCTTGAAGGTCAAGGTGGTGAAAATTCTCTGCAATTGCAGTTCGCCTCGCTTATATAGTTGCCTAATGAAAATGGATTATTTTAGTGAATTGAGTTTGTGTTTAGTTGTGAGGTTCACAATTACTCGACTTTCTTTTCCCTTTACTTTCATTGGCCATGGTCGTTTTTACTTTTTAGACATTGGAAATCCCTTCCGTAGCCAAATCATGTCCAATGCTGCCCCCATCTGGTAACTCTGGATGCTCTCTGCTGTATTTTGATGGATTGGTATGAATCGTATCATATGTAGGAGTGAAAGTTCCTTCATTTGTCATAAATGGTGATCCATGCACCATCCTCGCGAGTGGCCTTTGGCAATGAGCCTTTATTAGCTCATAATCTGTCAAGTTCAATGAAAAGGCAAAAGTTTGACTTCTTATTGTCCGTTAGGAACCTCACAGAATAGTTATTACGAGGAATATATAAGATAAAGGAATAAAATAGAATAAACATTATTTTGTTAGTTTAAAAATACAAATTTAGAATAATAAAGGAATAACTAATAAAAAATTAAAATATCCTTATCTTTCTTCTTCTTTTCTTCTTATTATTATTATTGATTTTTTATTAATACATTCCTTATTATTATAAATTTTATTATTTTTTAATTATATTTATTAATAAATTCCTTATTATTAAGAAAAATAAAATTTATTAATTATTTTATTTTTAATTTTATAATTAATTTTCTTATTCTTATTATTAAATTTATTATTCTTAATAATAATAATAATAATAAATTTTCTAATTATTATTCTTAATATTACTAATTTATTATTACTATTTATTTTTATTTTATTATTATTATTATTAAATTCGTTATTATTGTTAATTTTCTTCTTCTTATTAATATTAATAATAATAATAATATTATTATTATTATTACTACTACTACTAATACTACTACTACTAATTTTATTATTCTTCTTATTAATGTTATTAATTTTGTACTTATTATTCTTCTTATTATTAATTTTAGTATTTTTATTAATTATATCATATTTATGTTATTATTATTAAATTCCTTATTATTATTAATTTTCTTCTTCTTCTTCCTAATTTTAATATTATTAATATTATTGTTATTATTAAATTCCTTATTATTATAAATTTTCTACTTATCATATGACTTGTCAACATTTTGCAGTAGTTAATTTTTCTTGGTCCGATTCATGTTAGCATTCATTATATAGTCGCAATTGCAATATAAAATAACAATGTAACGATATTAAACATAAACAAAACATAGGGCTTTAAATTGCAAAAAAGTTATTTAGTTGAACAAAAATTAAGTTTAAACCTTATTTGAAATAACTAGACAAAATAGGGCTACTTCAACATAACCTTCAATGTGTGGCAAGAAACCTCCTCACCGACCCAAGTCATTGAGAAGGCGAAACAGTGAAAAACACAATCATTTGTGTTGGATGATCAGGAATTTTGCTTAAAGCAGTATCTCTTTCATCATCTGTGAGCCCCTTTATCTCACTCAATGCAATATATAATTGTTCAACTTTTTGTTGAATATACATTTCAGTCCCAATAATTTTACACAATTTATCTCCAATTTGATTTATGATATCACCTAACTTCCAGGCAGCAACAATAAGTGAATCTATATAGCTTGCTTTTCCCATATCATTTCTCCTTTTTTCCTCCTTTCTAAAATATTTTCAGCTTGTCTTTCAAGATTTGATGCTTGAGGTTGGGTAAAGGACTCATCTATATCATGCAAATTATGGTCATATTGATCTTTACCACCTTCATCGGACCCACCTACAGCTTCTTGCCTGTCCATTTCTTCAAGAATATCTGTAGCAGTTTGTGCATCATTTCCAGTTGTAAGTTATTTGATGCTTGCTGACCTTCAAAGTTAGTTCACCCCATCAACGTCAATTATAGAGCGAGCAGTGGCCAATAATGGTCGTGCAAGGACCATAGGAGCCAATACATATAAGACTCCTAACAAAACAAACTCCCAACCCAACAATTTACTTAAGAAGAATTTATCCAAAAAAATATTAAACAACTAACAATTTATTCCCAACACAACTAACACTTAACAGAGAAGAAAATGTCTGCATTTATTCAAAGAGAAGTTCTTCAACCCTTCTTTCATTCATTTCTTCACAAGACAGAATTTCATTTCTCAGATGTTGCAAAGTTTATACATAACTTCAATTACAAACAAAAGCCACATCAGTAACATAATACAAAAATACAATCATGAATGCTCATGCTTGATATGCTTCTAAAGTACCCAAAAGTTTATGAACTTAGTTACAAACATAGAAATTCTTGGAGTCAGCCAAAGTTTTTGCAAGGTTTAACATTGATATGCTATTTCTGCACCTGAGGAGTGGAAATATAATGGGGGTGAGCTGCGAAGTTCAGTAGCTAATACGGTTATAACCATTAGCGACGAACCGTACACACACAACCAAACATATACATAAATTTATATCTTATTTAAATATAAACTATAGACAGTTCAAGCTCACAAATAAATATATTCTTACACAAATTGAATCAGATAAATTTTTTAATCATTAAAAAGTAACACAATTATATGTTGTGTTTAGCAATTTAAAGCAAAATGCACAATATAGTGGCTTGAGAGAGTCCCATAGAACGAAATGACAAAACTGAAGTTTACACCATGAACGAAATGAGTCCATTTTTTGGAGCTCATATGCCACAAGTGGGCAGCCGGGAGAAGGCTATAGGTCAATGAGTATGTGATGAACGAAATGGTATCTCTTTTTCCCACACAAGCAAATTTCCAATGCTTACATATGTCATATCATATTCATATTTTCATGCTCCTTAAAATTTCTATTTTTCTTTGACATCAAAGCAGCAAAATTCTTGCAAAGCAAACATGATTCCAATTACAAATTATTTTTCCCACATTCACAATGAATAAAAGCAAGCATTTAAATACACATACAAGCAAATAATTCTGCTCATCAACATAACGACTATAAATATATTACCCACCTATTTACTTATAAATCCAAGCTCAAGTTTGTTCTTCCTCTTGCTCTTGATTTCGAAATTCTTGATTCCCTTTAAACAAACATATTTTCATTCAATCAACATACACGAATAGAACTTCTATAAAGCTATATTATCCAAAGATAAGCTTAGACTTAATCTACTCTTAGTTTATCTAAGCTAGAAGAACTAAGATCTAGTTAAAAGTTTATAAAAATCTAAGAACATAAACCTATTGTTCCTCTTCTTTCTCTCTTCATTTTCCGCTCATAACCTATTTTCTCTACTTCATTTTTCTTTCAAAACAAGAAGAATAAATAAAGGGTTACCTCAAACTCAGCTGAACCTTCTTCTTCCTCTTCTTATCTCCTTTTTCTTTCTTTCCTTCTTCTCCTCTCTATGCTTCGGTTTCTCCTTCTCTTCTTCTAGTTTGTTCTATGACTTTCTCTCTTTTTCTTTCTTACTATAGACGACTCTCTTCTCTTCTTTTCTCATTAGTTTAAGACAAACTTTTGTCCTTCCAAGCTTACCTTTCCATATTTAATCTAATGCCTTCTAACTCCTTAACTTAATTCTAACTCTTCCTTTTAATCCATGCAACCATAATTTGATAAAATAAATTCTATGAAAATTCGGGGTCCAACATTTCTCCCCCTTAAAGAATTTCGTCCCCAAAATTCTTACCTGAGTTTACAAACAGGTGTGGATACTTCTCCTTTATAACTTCCAAAGATTCCTGTGTTGTTTCCTCTCTTGCATGGTTCTTCCATAAAACTTTAACCAGCTTCACAATCTTATTTCTCAAAACCTTTTCCTTTGAATCTAGAATCGCTACTGGTTGTTCTTCATAAGTTAAACCCTCCCTTATTTGAACCTTTAAAGGTTGGACTATGTGCAAAGGATCCGATCTATATCTCCTTAGCATTGATACATGGAATACATTGTGAATCTTGGATAACTCTGGTGGCAAGGCTAACTTATAGGCGAGAGGCCCAATATTCTCAATAATCTCATAAGGGCCTATGTATCTTGGACTGATCTTACCTTTTTTTTTACCAAATCTTAAGACTCCTTTTCATAGTGAGTCTCTAATAAATACTTTGTCTCTAACTTCATATTCCATCTCGTTTTTGTATGTGTTTGTATAGCTCTTCATCCTGTCTTGAGCCGCCTTGAGTCTTTGTTTCACCAATTTAATCTTGTCGATTGTAGCTTGTACCAACTTAGGCCCTAAAAGTTTTCTTTCACCTTCCTCATCCTAACAAATAGGAGTTCTGCACCTCCTACCATACAAAGCTTCATAAGGTGCCTTTTGAATTCTTGAGTGGTGAGAATTATTGTAAGCAAACTCGATTAAAGGCAAATGATCGTACCATGAACCCTTGAAATCCATTACACATGCTCTTAACATTGCTTCCAATGTCCTTATTGTCCTCTCTGATTGACCGTCAGTCTGCGGATGGAAAGCTGTGCTAAAATGCAACTTAGTTCCCAAAGCCTCTTCCAAACTTTCCCAGAATCTAGAGGCGAATCTAGGATCTCTATCTAAGACTATAGCACCCAATTCCAAGTCATGCGTGGAATAATTAATCTCATGGGATTTTAATTGCCTGGAAGCATAGGCAATCACTTTATCTCCTTTCATCAAAACGCACCCCAATTCTTTCCTTGAGGCATCGCTATATACTGTATATCCATCATTGCCAGAAGGCAAAGTCAGAATTGGTGTAGTTGTAAGTTTTTTCTTCAATTCCTCAAAGTTCCTCTGACATTCTTCTGTCCACACAAATTTCTGACTCTTCTTTGTCAATTTGGTAAGTGGGGCTACTATCATGGAAAAGCCTTCTACAAATCGTCTGTAATAACCGGCTAATCCCAAGAAACTCCTCACTTCTGCTATATTCTTGGGTGCTTCCCATCTAATAACAACTTTTATTTTTTGTGGATACATATGTACTCCTTTTTCCTAAATGATGTGTCCAAGAAACGCCACTTAGCAAAATTTGGCATACAACTCTTTCTTTCTCAATGTCTCTAAAGCAATCCTTAAATGTTCTTCATGCTCCTTGTCACTCTTGGAATAAACCAGTATATCATCAATAAAGACTATGATAAATTGGTCTAGGAAAGGCTTGAAGACTCTATTCATTAGGTCCATGAAGGCTGCAGGGGCATTAGTTAATCCAAAGGGCATAACTAAGAACTCAAAATACCCATATCATGTTCTGAAAGCAGTCTTTGACACATTAGACTCCTTTATTCTCAATTGATGATAAGTCGATCTCAAGTCTATCTTGGAGAAGACTTTTTCTCCTTGCAATTGATCAAACAAATCACCTATGTGTGGGAGAGGATATCTATTCTTGATAGTGACATGATTAAGCTTCCTGTAGTCCACACACATCCTCATAGACCCATCTTTCTTTTTCACAAAAAGAACTGGAGCTCTCCAAGGCGAAGAGCTAGGCCTAATAAAACCTTTCTCCAACAACTCTTCTAACTACTCTTCAAGCTCCTTCAATTCTGCTAGAGCCATTCTATAGGGTGGGATTGATATTGGTGCCATGCTTGGAAGAAGCTCTATGGTGAACTCAATCTCTCTAGGTGGTGGTAGTCCTGGTAGTTCTCCGGAAAGACATCTAGAAATTCCCTGACCACAGGATTGTTTTCTAATTTGTCTTCATCTACCTTCGTGTCTAAAACATATGCCAAGAATGCTTCATACCCTTTCTTCATCATTTTCTTATTGTTTGAGCTAAAATAATTTTAGGTGGGCTTGCCTTTCTGTCTCCCTCACACTACCTTTTTCCCTTTATCCACTTCAAACTATCCACTTCAAACTATACTGTCTTTTGTTTGCAGTTCAAATTGGAATTATATTTTTCTAAGTTGTCCATGCCCAAAATCACATCTAATCCCTTCATCTCCAATGGCATTAAAGCCACCACTAATTTTACCTCATCAATACATATTTCACACTCTCAATAAACATGACTAATAATGACATACTGGCCAATCGGGTTACTAACTATCAAAGGACTATCTAATAAACTCAAATTTCTATCATACGAAATCATACTTGATGAAATAAATGAATGGGTAGACCTCAGATCAATTAAAATAATAATATCATCATGAAACAATTTAACCATACCAGTCACAACCTTTGGAGCTGCTTCTGCTTCCTCCCTCGTCATTACAAAAATACTCTAGCTAGTGCTTGCTCTTTCGGTCTTCCTGGAGGATTTGCCCTCTTGGCTCTACTAGAATTGGCCAATTCAGTTGTAGACTTAACTTCCATAGTCTCATCCTTATTTGAAGCTTGCATTTGAGTTCCCTCCTGTCTAGCATACTACGGACACTCTGTAGTCATGTGCCCTTTTTCTCCATAATTAAAGCAAGCTCCAGTCAGTCGATAATCCTCCCCTTTATAGAATTTGCCACAATGGTCATATTTTGGAAAGGATGACCTATTCCCCTATCCTCTTCAGCTGCCTCCTCTAGTCAAAGCATAAAGAGAAATAGTTCTCGTCGGTTTGGACCTACTTGAACCACTGCTCCTAACCTTGGACAGTGCAAGGAAAGTCTTGGCACTCCTTCCTAACATAGGTGCACTACCTCCCTTACTAAGCTATTCTCTTTCCTTCCTCTTTCTATTCACTACACTCGTTATGTTTTCCACATTGTCAACCCTCAAAGCAGCCTCTACCAGTTGTTGGAAGTCGCAAAAATTTTGCACAATCACTTTTTCTCTTATAGCCAAATGCAATCTCGCTTCAAATCTTTGGCATTTAGCTGCTTCGCTCATCATCAGCTCAGCTGCATATCTGGATAATTGTGTAAATATGCGCTCATACTCACTCACTATCATTTCCCTCTAGGTGAGACTTAAAAACTCCCTCTGCTTTTGCTAGATGTACACCTCAGATAGATATTTCTTCTTATAGGCAGCTTGGAGATCGTTCCATGTTAACACTGGCGGCTTTAATTGGCTCCTTGGTATGCTTTCCCACCAATGCAGGGCATCTCCCTGAAGCAAGCTTATAGCATACACAACTCTTTCATCATCCTCACAGTCCATCTGCTCTAGTATTCTTTCTGTCTGCCTCAACCAAGTCTCAGTTTCCTCTAGATCGGTCGTTCCATAGAAGTCTAATGCGCCATACTTCCTCAGCTTATGAAATTGTCTCACTTTCTTAGCCGGTGTTAGGGTAGAAGTTAATGGCATCTGGCCCATAGCCTGAAAAAAATCCTGAGCAAAGGCTTGGAATATTCTAGGATCAAATGGATTAGGAATTTGCTTCGGAGGAAGAGGAGACTCCTGCGTTTGTGGTTGAAAGGGCTCGCTATCCTGCCCTATGGTCACCTCAGTAATCGTCGGGGCTCTAGACTCATCAGTACCCCTCTCTTGGTGGAGAATCAGGTGTAGCAAATCCTTGCGTAACTCCTCGTGTTCTTCGATGAGGTGGCGCTTGATCACACATCTTATATGCCTAGGAATCCTTAGAAACCTTGGGCTTTGATACCAAAGATGTTAGCCACGGGTCTCGGTTCTTATTTCGCAGTGACTAGGTACTGAAATTGGAGGAATTTTTACACAAATATATATACATAAGACTAACATCAAGATAAAAGGAATTCAATTCTTGGTGGGAGTAAAAAATAAACAAACAATAAAATAATAAAATGAAAAATGTCACGGCTGTGACAAATCAAAAAGTCACGGCTGTGAGAGTCGTGTCACGACCGTGAGAGCCAGAGGAGTCGCAGTCGTGTTTGTTCACAATCGTGAGCTTCCTACAAAAGTACAAAAGTCACGATCGTGCACATATGATGAACATTACCGGTTCTCGCGATCGTGCATATGCATGATCGCGACATCCCTGCTGCACACACTTGCTTCAAATCTTCATAACTTTCAATACAGAAATCCAAAAATTATAAACTTTATGTAATTAGAAAGCTAAGAGAAAGAGCTACAACTTTCATAAAGACAATTTTGTCTAATTATGCCTATATCAATACAGTTTATTCATTGAAGTTTCAAAACACACTTTTATCCCCATATTCTCTTACTTTCTCTCATCTGTCAATATAAATTTCTACAAAAACAAAAGACCCGAATCTAAAAAACAAAATTCAATACATATAAGACGCCTAACATAACAAACTCCCAACCCAATAATTTACTTAAGAAGAATTTATCCAAAAAAATATTAAACAACTAACAATTTATTCCCAACACAATTAACACTTAACAGAGAAGAAAATGTCTGCATTTATTCAAAGAGAAGTTCTTCAACCCT
>JAOQMS010000005.1:26890942-26914872 GCA_027563885.1 Erythroxylum longipes | reverse complement strand
CCGCTCGATAATTTCAGAAAATAATTCAGATAAAACATTAGCACTTTTTACCATATTAGAAGCATTAATGGTCATGATAAAAGTTTTTTTTTTGAAATTTGGTCATGATAAAAGTTATTCTAATATTACAATAAACCAAGAAATTAATCAAGGTTCTTTGTCTTTGATCAATCCACCTATTTGCCATAATAATGCATCTTGTTGATCCTCAACTAGACTTATATGTATCCACAATTAACTTACATTTCTTTTTTAAATCTTGAAGCGAAGGCACACGCATCTTATAATAAGAAGTTAACTTAAATCCTGGACTTATCGTTGTTGAAGCATCTATTGTTTCTTGAAAATATGGTGAATTTAAAGCTTTTAAAGGAATGCATGAATGATAGAACCATCTAGCCCATGCTCTTTTACATCGTAAAACAACATTATTATCAATCAAAAAAAAATTTAGACTAGGTTGAGAACTAGGAGTAGTTCTTAAAGGAACATAAGAATTTATGTCAATAGTAGCTTTCCTTTTTCCTTTATCTAGTACTTGTAGTGCTTCATCATCTCCAAATGATATATTCCTTTTTCTTTTTTACTTTTTGCTGCAAATAATTTCCAATCCTATCACGTACTTCAAATGGTACTTTTTTTATATCAAGCAATATTACCCTTAACACTAGCAAGATGTTTTCTCATTCTATAAATTCCTCCCCCTTTAAATATTCTACCTTAAAACATACAGCTATATTGAATATTCCCATCAAATGCTTGAGAAGAAGAAAAATAATTCTATGCTGAATGAGACTTATCATAAGTAGAGCAGGCGATATTCATCAAATCTTTTTATGATGACTTCATATTATCCATTATGATTTAACCTAAAAAGTATAAGAAAGTAATTGGGTATACTATCACCTGGGCAAAAGTCTCCTCCTTAAATAATTGTCATTTTCAGTTGTAATAGGAAATGACAGTCATAAGCATAAATAAAAAGTAATTAACGTTGATAAGTAAAATATATAATTTACAATATATACCAAAATAGCCAAAAACAGATTAAAATATCTTTGTTTTTTATATAATAAAGAATAACTGTGACTTGAATATTTATATAAAGGATAAAAATTTTCTATATATATTAATTGACTCCAATAAAAATTGCGTAAATTAATTTAAAAGTAGCCCATTATTATAATAAAGTAAATCAATGAATTAGCCGTTATTCTAAACTTAATAGCTTATATTATAGTAAAAAAAGTAATTAATGTTAATAAGTAAAATGTATAACTCAATTCACAAGTTATTATATGAGTAATTATATATTTATTATTATTATTTACTTAATTTTTTAAAAAATAAAATTCATTGCAAATATTAAAAGAGATGATATAATTTCTACTAATGTCAAATTAAATTTAATTATGGTATAATTAAAAAAATAAAATATTAAAATATAAATTGAAGTAATTAGATGGGCATAAATACTTAAATATTACTCGTGCTTGAAATCCTTATCAATCACAATGGTGCAGACGATAACAAAATAAAGCAGGATCCTCCTAGTATGCAATAGACACTAAAATGTTCTTATCTCCGCTACTAGAGAAGGGTGACCACAACTTTTTGGATGTCTTAACAAATTTAAGAGAGAGGACTGAAGTGGGACATTCAGCAGTCTGAAATTGATTCATTGTTTTAACAAGAGAGGAACCATTTTAGTATATGGGAATAAATTATGCAAAAAGAATAACTAAGTGGGTAGATTGTTGTTGAATACTTGCAAATTGTGGAAAGCCATACGCGACAGAAACACCAATCAATTCATTGATAGCAAGAAGTAAAAAGTAAAAATAAATTACATCACTTTACAAATTATTCACATATGATATCTCCTAAACAATTTATCAACTACACCCATATAAACTTGACCATACATATACACAAATAGAAGACCAAATCAAAACAGCAGAATGGTGAACAAAATCTTACTCACTTGTTAGTGTTTTCCACTTCAAATGGCCGAGTTTTAGCAAGTGTAGTTTTTAGTTTTAGATCAACAAATTGAATACTTTAAGAGAGTATATATAACACAGGAGATTAGAATAAAGAAGAAATCTCCTTTAGTTAGTACTTTTGTAGATAAAGCGATTGAATTATCTTATTATCTGTTAAGAAACCTTGAATAACAACAAAATTGCATATACTCGAATTTTATATAAACAATCCTTATCTGTTATCTGTTAAGAAACCTTGAATAACTAGACATATTCAAATTCTATACAAACAGTCATGAATTATATACAAATGATCCTTATCTGTTATCTGTTAAGAAACCTTGAATAACAGTAAACTAAAAATACTCGAATTATATACAAACATGGATTGACAACAGAATCAGAGTTTTAGCACAAAACCCATTCATCAACTCTCGAATTTTTCGCTCCTCCATCCATCTAGTTCCTATATCTCATATGATATTCTTTCCTTATACCTTGTTTTTCAGAGATAAAAAAGCAGATAGATTGGGCTTCTTCTTTAGACTCTTCACCCATCAGCAGAGGCTTTCTGCATCTATCTCTGCAGTTTGAAGCTCTAGTGACATTTTGAGAGAGATCTGGAAAAGATGGTAGATGGCTAGAAATGGAAGATGACGATGAGATCTAGCGAAGATGGACAAAAATGGAAGATGACAATGCGATATAGTGACTGAAGAGAAGATAGTGAATCTAGAATGGAGAGCGTTTAATGTCTAAAATGAAATATGAAGTTTAGCATTTTATTGACAGACCGCTTGGACCGGTTGACTGAAAAACTGATCAGTTATATGGTAAAATGGTCAATTTTTATACTGAGAGGTTATTAGATGAAACTGAACCATATTACAGGCTAGTTCTGACTATTTTCAATGGGATTGGCCGGTCCAATCCAGTTCTTAAAACCTTATTCACCACTTTTCTAAACCTTTATAAGGAAATATATTTTGATGTTAACGTGTTTCGTATTTTCATAAAATAACAAATTTTGGAGACGAAAATAGTTGCCTAATTTTCCACAAACACTTTAGTGCCCTCTTCTTGATTCATGTTTAAATCAATTAGTACCTACCTCAACCATACGTCTTGATATTGCAACCATAAGTTCTACTTCAATGGTTGATTAAGCCACTTTATCTTGCTTATTAAGTTCTACAAGAAAAATGCTAAAACCAAATGTGAAGTGATACTATAAGGTACTCTTCATTTCGTTATATACTTTTCTTAATATTTATCATAAAAATCATAAAAATTTAAACATATAAACATAATTATAAAACATTTTATGATCAATAGTTCACTTAAAAAACACTTTATAATTAATAGTTTTTGGAAAAAAGGTATATTTTACATTTAGCTAAAATAACTTTCACCCATTTTATGGAGCTAATGTAAGAAGCATTTTGATAGTTATACAAAAGGAGCAAATGTCTCTAACAAATTGATAGCAAACATTTGAGAAAACCCCTTGACCATGATTCTGGCCTTATGCTTATTGATGAAATCATTTGCATTCAACTTGGTTTTTAATACCTAGTTTACTTCAAAACCTTCCTGTGTTGTGACCATTCAACAAGCTATCAATTTTTGTTCTTGTTATTCATACTCAAATCATCTTGCACTGTAGCTATCCAATTTTTATGTTTTTTAACTTCATTAGATCTTTCTTGTTCAAACACTATAATATTGCATCTATGATATATATTAAAGAGTAATTTGGTACCTATCACAGTAGGATTATCAACTTCTTCATCTTGCACCAGAGTAAGGTCATTAATCAGCCTCCTATCTTCTCCTTCCTAAAACCATTGTTTTTCTTTTACAAAATGAACATCTTTGCTTACTATAATTCTCCATGTTTAAGGTTGAAAATTGTTGTAAGCCTTAATTTGAAAGCCAATGTAAATATTGAGATATTTTCTTTTATTAATCTAATCTCTTTTTATTTGCGGTACATGTTAGAAACAGATGCATCCAAGTAATTTAAGGTTTTGTAAAGAATGTTTATAACCATACCACGCTTTAAATGAATTTTTTCTTTCTAATAGTAAGGATCCCTTTCTTATCCAACATGTTTCCAACCATCTTCATAATTACTTTTTCTCTCACTAACCTATTTTTCCATAAGATATAAGGAGAAATGAGTTGGCATTCAATTTTAGCTATATATTAAACATTTCTAATAGGTACTCCTATTGTTTGATCTTAATATCTTAAAATTTTAGCTACTTTATCCAAACTTTGAATTTCATGAAATATTTTGCAACCTCCGACTTGAATCTTAGGAAGTAAATCCAACAAATTCTTTTTATATCTTCAATACAGGCAATATAATACTTACTTCCAAGTAATGACATTTTAGTTTGAGGTTCGTAAAAGATTAGGGTGTATATGCTAGTGTTTTTTTATGCTCTTCATGTAGTCTTTAAAAATGAAAGTTTTTTCTTCTTAGCATATTGACATGCTCTAGAGTTTACAAGAATTCATCTAGAGGTAGCAAGCTTGTACAAGCTCCATTTTCTTCATCATCAACAATGTAGTATGATTAAAGTGTCTCAGTAACTTGTTCCAAAGTTTAGTGTTGTTTGAGCTAGGAAAGGCAATATGCTCTTTCTCCATTAGGTCTAATAGAGAAGCTTTACCTTTCATTTTCTTACCTTGAACATTTGTTTTCCCTTTACATCTTTAGTAAGGCATATTCTATTCTTAAAATGAATATTTTATCCATTTTCAAGCCTTTGACAAAAAATAACATAATTTGATAGTTTCAATTGCCACTATTCCCTTTTCTTTGATAGTTGTACATTCCTCATTACCAATTTACACTTTAAAGATAGTAGAATTGTAAGCTGTTTGAAAAGCTCATCTTATGTCATATGATTGGTGAAAAAAATTTCAATTAACTAACTTTCATTTATGTTATTAGTGGCAAAGTAGATTTTCATAAATGATTATTATTATTCTTGTTGATCTGCAAAGTAGGTTGTCACAAATAATTGTTCTTATTCTTTTTCATTTCCAATTTGTGCCTATTTTTTGTGGATGATTTTGGTTTGTATACATCTTTACAATCTGGCCTAGTCATTTACATTTATTGCATCTAAAATAATATGTTCTCTAACATTTAAAATGTGGATGACTCATTTTTTCACAATGTTAGCATAGAAGATAACTTGATTTGTTGATTTTCTATTTTTGTTATTGCTATTTGCAATATCTTGATTAGTATAAATCTTCCTCCCTTTCTTTTTCTTTCCTTTTCCACCTTCACTAGTGTGCAATTTAACTTAAAGAGCAACCTCAAGTGAGCCTTCTTATGTCATAAGCCTTTTCTGCTTTTGACCTGTAAAGTATTTAACAATTATATTGAATTAATACTTAATAGATCTTTAGAATTCTCCAAAGACGAAATTAGTTTCTATAAAATTCATAAAACAATCACAAGAAATTTTTGAACAACTCTAAATTAAAAAAAATACATATAAGCAATCTTACTTGATTGATAACACTAAAAAATATTTCGTAATATTCTTTCATAGTTTCTAACATTTTCATCTTCTACATCTCGAGCTTCTTTATTAGATTCAATACTTGCATTCCTTTATCTCTCCCATTTCTATAATATTCTTGTTTAAGAAAGTCCCGATGTCCTTTTTAACTATAGGGTTATAATTCTTGTAAAGATTTTTGGTGACCTAAGTACAACTAGTCATACCTTTGGCTTTGATTTGTGTTATCTTCTTTTCTCATAATTCTAAATTTGAGAAAGATTTATAAAAGGTGGTTCAGAATCCATATGAATGAAATAGTTTTTTTAGAATAATTCTATATTAGTTTTGGATGTGGTGTATCTTATATGTATGAAATATGCACATATTTCCTTAATAGTTTTCTATGTTTTCATCCAAATTACCTCGGTGTAATTAATATTATGTTGTATTTTAGGTAATTTTGAAATAATTGATTAAAGAATTACATAGTTAATAATTAGAGAAGATTACAAGTGAAACATAAATAAAGTATAATTTTTAACAAAACATGGCCTAGTATATGATCGTGTGCTAGTCCATGTTCCTTTTGAACAACCTTGAGATGAAGACAAGGTCTGATACTCAGACTAAAGGGAAACTATATGTGTTGGACTCCAAAATTTTTCTTTTATTTTTATTTATTTAGTTATTTATTCATTGATTTATTTTATTTATTTTCTTAGAATTTAGTCATTAATTTAGCAAGCATGAATAGAAATTAGGGTTATTAATTAGAGATGTTGGGATTAAATTGATGTATTAGACATAAGGGGCAAAAGAAGGGTAAAATAGGAAGAACAAGAGAAATGAAGGGCATAATTGGGAGACCAAGGATAAAATTGTCTTAAAAATTTAGAGGAAGAGAAGAGTGAGTCGTAGGAAAGAAAGAAAGAAAGAAGAAAACGTGGAGAAGAAAGAAAGAAGGAGAAAAATCGTGGAGAAGGAGAAAGAAGAAGAGAGAAGAGAAAACAAGCTTGTTAAGGTAAGTTTCATCACTTCTTCTTGCTTTGTTAGAAAAACAAGAGAGATTAGAAGTAGAGAAATGGGTTGGTGTCCGAAGAAAGAAGAGAAGATGAGAACCCATGTGATTTTCATGGATTTCTAAAGTAGGTTTTTGTTTTCTAACCTAAATAAGCTATGGGTAAGTTAAGTCTAGGTTAGGTTTTATTATTATTATTTTTTTGAAGATTTATGAATTTCTCTTTGTATATTGGATTGAATGGAAAAATGTGTTTGTTATAGGAAACCCTATCCAAGACCAAGAGGAAAGACACTCTTGAGATTGGATTTTCAAGCAATTAGATGGGTAATATATTTATAGATATTGTGTAATTGGGCAAATTGTTGCCTGTGTGTGTGTATGTTGATTTTGCTTGCATTTGAATTTCTTGAGATTGAAATCATTGTGAATGTTTGGAAATGCATGATGAATTATGATTATGTTATGCCTTGAAAAAGGTTATGATATTTGTTTAAAAGAAAAGAAGAAAGAAGTAAAAGAAGCATGAGATTATGGATTTGTGATTGACTGTATCTGAGCATAAAATCTGTTTGTGATTGGTCAAGAGAGGAACTATTTTCGTTAGTCACGTGCACATTGACCTATAGCCTTCTTCCAGCTGCCCGCTTGAGGCCACGAGATCCTGAGAAATCAGACTCGTTTTGTTCATGGCGGAAACTTCAGTTTCTCCATTTCGTTCCACGGAATTCTCGAGCCATTTATTTGTGCATTGCATCTTTGAATTGTCAAGTTTGATGCATTTGAGTGTTATGTTTAATGGCTAAAGTCTATGTTATGTGTTATGAGTTTGAAGCTAAATTGATAAATGATTGAATTGCTATAATAGATTAAGGATGCTTCAATTGATAGCTATACATGTATATATGCTTGAATTGTGGCTGATTGCCAATGGCTATAAATGTATTAGCCACTGAGTCGTGTAGCTCAACCCATCCTTTTCCCTCCTCAAGTGCAGAACGAGAAAGTTAGCAATCCTTGCAAGGCATCGGGAACTCCAAGATAGTTAGAGACTTTTGTAGTAAGTTAGTTAACATTTTGGATAGCTTTATAGGCATATCAAACATGAGCATGCATTTGTATTTTGTATTAAGTTATTGACGTCATTGTTGATATGTAACTAAAGCTATGTATGAACTTCGTTTGATTCAGTGATGAGATTAAGAACTGAAGAAGTTTCTTTTGTACATGTTCATTTCTATCTTCTTGTTGAATCGTAAATGGTTGTGATAATTGTATGCATGTGTATTAAGTAGTGTTGGATGTTTGAGGTCTGGGTTGCTGCTTTGGAGGTTTCGCCTCGGTGAATCCAGAAGTTGGTCGCGGTGAAGCTTTCCCGAGAGCTGCTCTCGCTTAAATCTGGAAACTTCATTACAGCGGAGTCTGACTTTCGTCGTGGTGCATTTTTCCCGAAGGGTGGGTTTGTTCGACCTTGGAACTTCACCACGGCGAAGCCAGACGTTGTTTGTGGCAAACTTTTCCAGACAGGTCTTCCGCTTAACCTTTAGTGTTTGTTGTGGCGAAGCCAAAAGGGTTGGCCACGGTGAACTTTTTCAGAGAGGTATTCCGCTTGATCTTCGAATGTCTCGCTACGGCGAACTTTTCTTGAGGGGTCTTTGTACCTAATACCCTCGTTAAGTAGCTTTGTAATAAGTTTCGAGACCTAGGTGCCAACATTGTTTGGTATCAGAGAACGAGTTAGACTCCGAAAACGGGGTCTAACATTGTTTGGTATCAGAGAATGAGTTAGACTCCAAAAACAGGGTCTAACACTATCTACTATCAGAGCTTTAGGTTTTTCCTAGGCTTAGAATGCATAGGGGTATGAATTACTATGATGTGTGATAAATTGTTGCATTGTTGAATTGATTGATTGCATTGAGTGACATGCATATCATACATACATGTAGGAAATAAAATTAAAATGAAGTTTAAGCTAAACAATTATTATTTTAACTAAAGGAGTAAGATTCCACCTCGTAGAAGAACACGGGGAGTTTTGCAAGGATCAATTGCACCTGACTCTCTGCTAAGAGAGGAGAGTACTGATGAATCTGTAGCCCCAGGAAATGCTGAGGCTTCTATAGGGCAAGGTAGTGAGCCCTCTCGATTACAGACGCATGAGTCTCCTCTTTCACAAGAACAAGTGCCTACTCCCTTAGATCCGAGGTTATTCCAAGCCTTTGCTCAAGCTTTTGTCCAGGCGATAGGCCAGATGCCGTAGACTTCTACTCCGACCCCAGCTAAGAAAGGAAAGTAGTTTGATAAGCTGAGGAAGTATGGAGCAGTAGACTTTTATGGACCACTAATCCAGAAGAAGCTGAAACATGGTTGAGGAAGACAGAAAGGGTGTTGGAGCAAATGGATTGTGAGGATGATGAAAAAGTTGAATATGCTACAAGCTTGCTACAGGAAGATGCTTTGCATTGGTGGGAAATTGTGCCAGGGAGTCAGATGAAACTGCCAGTAATGACATGGAAAGACTTCCTAACTGTTTATAAGAAGAAGTATTTATTTGAGGTGTATGTTTAGTAGAAGCAGAGAAAATTTCTGAGTCTCACCCAGAGGGAGATGACAGTGAGTGAATATGAGCGCAGATTTACTCAACTGTCCTGATATGTAGCTGAGATGATGACGAGTGAGGCGACTAAGTGTCATAAGTTTCAATCAGGATTGTATTTAGCCATCAGGGAAAAAGTGGTGGTGCATAATTTCGGTGATTTTCAATAGCTAGTTGAAGCAGCATTAAGGGTTGAGAATGTGGAGAACATAAAGAGTGCCATGAACAGAAAGAGGAAAGCGGGAGAATAGTTCAAGAGGGGATGTGGTATTCCTATGTCAGAGAGGAGTGCCAGGACTTTCCCTGTGCAGTCTAAAAAGAGGAGCAGTGGTGCAAGCAGGTTTAGACAAATGAGGACCATTTCTCATCAAGCCTTAACAGCAGGAGGCAGTAGAAGGGGAGAAGGGGATAAGCCACCCATTCTCAAGTGTGAGCATTGTGGTAAATTCTATAAGGGGGAGTGCTATAGATTGACTGGAGCTTGTTTTAACTATTGGGAAAAAGGGCACATGGCTAGGGAGTGCCCGCAGTATGCAAGACAGGAAAGAACTCAGATGTAAGCTTCAAAAAAGGCTGAGACTGTGGGACGCAAGACTACAACTGAAGTGGGAAGTTCTGAGGCAGTTAAGACAATGAATCGT
Source organism: Erythroxylum longipes (assembly GCA_027563885.1). NCBI lineage: Eukaryota > Viridiplantae > Streptophyta > Magnoliopsida > Malpighiales > Erythroxylaceae > Erythroxylum > Erythroxylum longipes. Next base: position 26,905,099 of record JAOQMS010000005.1, on the reverse strand, counting down.
CCAGGAAGACCGAGGGGGCAAGCACCAGCTAGAGTGTTTGCAATGATAAGGGAGGATAAAGAGACAACTCTAGAGGTTGTGACTGGTATGGTTAAATTATTTGATGATGATATTATTGTTTTGATTGATCTGGGGTCTACCCATTCATTTGTTTCATCAAGTAGAATTGTGCATGGTTAGTACTCCAATCGGCCAGTATATTATTATTAGTCAAGTCTATAGAGATTGTGAAGTACGTATTGGTGGGAAACAATTAGTGGTGAATCTAATGCCATTGAAGATGGGGGGATTAGATGTGATATTGGGCATAGATACATTAGAAAAGTACAACGCCCATCTGGATTGCAAACAGAAGACAGTGGAGTTCGAACTAGATGAATGTAGAATGGTAGTGTTTATGGGGGATAGGAAAGCAAGCTCGCCTAGAATTGTTTCGGCTCTGATAGTAGAGAAGACGATAAGGAAAGGGTGGAAGCATTTCTGGCCTATGTGGTAGCCACGAAGGTAGATAGAGGAAAGTTAGAAGATATTCTTGTGGTTATAGAATTCCCGGATGTCTTTCCTGAGGAATTACCAGGACTACCACCCCCTAGGAAAATTAAGTTTCCCGTTAAGCTTCTTCCGGGTACTACACCAATATCGATTCCGCCTTATAGAATGGATCTGATGGAATTGAAGGAGCTTAAGGAGCAATTGGAAGAGTTGTTGGAGAAGGGTACATTAGGCCTAGCTCTTCGCCTTGGGGAGCTCCGATCCTTTTTGTGAAGAAGAAAGACGGATCGTTAAGAATGTGTGTGGACTATCGAAAGCTCAATCATGTCACTATCAAGAATAAATATCCGCTTCCTCACATAGATGATTTGTTTGACCAATTGCAAGGGGCAAGGGTCTTTTCTAAGATAGATTTGAGATCAGGTTATCACCAGTTGAGGATAAAGGAGTCTCATGTGTCAAAGATTGCTTTTAGAACACGGTATGGGCACTTTGACTTCTTAGTTATGCCCTTTGGATTAACGAATGCCCCTGCAGCCTTTATGGATTTAATGAATAGAGTCTTCAAGTCTTTCTTAGACCAATTTGTTTCAATCTTTATAATGATATATTGGTTCGTTCCAAGAGTGACAAGGAGCATAAGGTACATTTGAGGACTGCCTTGAAGACATTAAGGAAGGAATATTTATATGCTAAATTCAATAAATGTGAATTTTGGCTAAAGAAAGTGGCATTTCTTGGACACGTGATTTTGGAGCAAGGAATACATGTGGATCTGAGGAATATAGAAGCTGTAGTCAAATGGGGAGCTCCTAAGAACATAGCAGAAGTGAGGAGTTTCTTAGGCTTAGCCGGGTATTACAGAAGATCTGTAAGGGGATTTTCTATGATAGCAACGCCACTTGCCAAATTGACAAGGAAGAATCAGAAGTTTGTGTAGACAGAGGAGTGCCAGAATAGTTTTAAGGAATTAAATAATAGGCTCAAAACTGCACCAATTTGACTTTGCCTTCCAGTAGTGATGGGTATATAGTATATAATGATGCCTCAAGGAAGGGATTAGGGTGTGTGTTGATGCAAAGAGCTAAAGTGATTGCCTATGCTTCTAGGCAATTGAAACCTTATGAGATGAATTATCCTACGCATGACTTGGAGTTAGCTGCTATAATCTTTGCGTTGAAAATATGGAGACACTATTTATATGGAATCACCACCAGGTGTTTACAGACCACAAGAGTCTTAAGTATCTAATGAGCCAGAAAGAGTTGAATTTGAGACAGATAAGATGGTTAGAGCTATGAAAGGATTATGACTTGATGAGCATTTGAGCAAGCTTAGAGAAGAGATTAAAAATGGTAAACCTTCTAAAATAGAGGTGAGGGAAGATGGATTGATGGTGTTAGGTAACAGACTATGTATTCCTGATATGCAAGAGCTGAAAGACGAGATTCTTAATAAGGCACACAATGCGCCTTATGCAATGCACCCAAGAAGTACGAGAATGTATAGAGTTTAAAAGAACACTTTTGGTGGAGAGGAAAGAAGAAAGATGTTGCAGAGTATGTTAAAAGATGCTTAGTGTGTCTGCAAGTTAAAGCAGAACATCAAGCACCTATCTGTAAGCTTAAACCTTTGTTGATTCCTGAATGGAAATGGGAGAAGATTATGATGAATTTCTTGATGGGATTACCAAGAACTAGCAGGAAGCATGATGCAATATGGGTGATTGTTGATAGGCTAACTAAGTCAGCACATTTCTTGCCAATTAAATAGATGGATTCTTTTAATGCTTTGGCCAAGAAATATATAGATGAGATAATCAGGCTTCACAGGATTTCAAATTCTATAGTCTTAAATAGAGATCCCAGGTTCACCTCCAGATTTTGGGAAAGCTTATACAGGAGGCTTTGGGAACTAAGTTGAACTTTAGAATAGCTTTCCATCCATAGACTGATGGACTATTGGAGAGAACAATCTGAACTTTGGAGGCAATGTTGAGAGCTTGTGTTATGGATTTCAAAGGTTCATGGGATGATCATCTGCCATTAATTGAATTCGCCTATAATAATTCCTATGACTCGAGAATCCAAATGGCACCTTATGAAATTTTGTAGGGTAGGAGGTGTAGAACTCCTGTTTGTTGGGATGAGGAAGGTGAAAGGAGGCTTTTAGGGCCTGAATTGGTGCAGGTCACAATTGATAAGATTAAATTAGTGAAAGAGAGGCTTAAAGCAGCTTAAGATAGGATGAAAAGTTATACGGATGCACGTAAAAGGGAGATGGAATTTGAAGTTGGAGACAAAGTGTTTCTTAAAGCTTCTCTATAGAAAGGGGTTTTAAGGTTTAGTAAGAAGGGCAAGCTTAGTCCGAGATACATAGGCCCTTATGAGATCATTGAGAAGATTAGGCCTTTAGCCTATAAGTTAGCCTTACCACCGGAATTGTCTAAGATTCACAATGTCTTCCATGTCTCAATGTTAAGGAAATACTGATCAGATCCTTCACACATAGTCCAACCTTCAGAGGTTCATTTAAGAGAGGATTGACGTATAAGGAGCAACTAGAAGAAATTCTAGATTCGAAGAAAAAGGTGTTGAGAAACAAGACTGTGAAGTTGGTTGAAGTCTCATGGAAGAACCATTTGACGAAAGAGGCAACATGGGAGCCTTTGGAAGCAATGAAGAAGAAGTATCCACATCTCTTCGTAGACTCAGGTAAGAATTTCGAGGACGAAATACTTTTAGGGGAGGAGAATTGTTGGACACCAAAATTTTTCTTTTACTCCTATTTATTTAGTTATTTATTCATTGATTCATTTTATTTATTTTCTTGGAATTTAGTCATTAATTTAGCAAGAAATAATAGAAATTAGGGTTATTAGTTATAGATGTTGGGATTAAATTGGTGTATTAGACATAAGGGACAAAAGAAGGGTAAAATAGGAAGAACAAGACAAATGAAGGGCATAATTGGGAGACCAAGGATAAAATTGTCTTAAAAATTTAGAGGAAGAGAAGAGAGATTCGTAGGAAAGAAAGAAAGAAAGAAATAAGAAAACGTGTAGAAGAAAGAAAGAAGGAGAAAAATCATGGAGAAGGAGAAAGAAGAAGAGATAAGAGAAAACAAGCTTGTTAAGGTAAGTTTCATCATTTCTTCTTGCTTTGTTAGAAAGACAAGAGAGATTAGAAGCAGAGAAATGGGTTGGTGTTTGAAGAAAAAAGAGAAAAAGAGAACCCATGTGATTTTCATGGATTTCTAAACTAGGTTTTTGTTTTCTTACCTAGATAAGCTATGGGTAAGTTAAGTCTAGGTTAGGTTTTATTATTTTTGATTTTTAAAGCTTTATGAATTTCTCTTTGTATATTTGGATTGAATGGGAAAATGTGTTTGTTATAGAAAACCCTATCCAAGAGCAAGAGGAAAGACAATCTTGAGCTTGTATTTTCAAGCAATTAGGTGGGTAATATATTCATAGTTATTATGTAATTGGGCAAATTCTTGCCTATATGTGTGTATATTGATTTTGATTGCATTTGAATTTCTTGAGATTGAAATCGTTGTGAATGTTTGAAAATGCATGATGAATTATGATTATATTATGCCCTGAAAAAGGTTATGATATTTGTTTAAAAGAAAAGAAGAAAGAAGTAAAAGAAGCATGAGATTATGGATTTGTGATTGACTGTATCTGAGCATAAAATCTGTTTGTGATTGGTCAAGAGAGGAACTATTTTCGTTAGTCACGTGCACATTGACCTATAGCCTTCTCCCAACTGCCCGCTTGAGGCCACGAGATCCTGAGAAATCGGACTCGTTTTGTTCACGGCGGAAACTTCAGTTTCTCCGTTTCGTTTCACTGAACTCTCGAGCTGTAACACCCGCATACCCCCTAGAAGGATATATGAATGCCACACAAAATAGCACAAACAAATCAAAGAAGACGAAAATTTCTAGTAAACAATTCAGGTAGACATACATTAAATTACATAGTACGTAACACAAACTCACTGAAAAATCTAAACAAAACTGAAGTATTGTTGTTACAAACTTACAAACAAATTCACATATACATATCAAATACAAGCCCAAAAGTCAAACCAAATATTTTACATTTTTTTCAAAACAACACCCATACTTCATTGGCCATTACGGTTGTCTTGTCCCAGTCTTTAAAAATGTCTCTCAGAACCTACACAAGGCAAATCCACCGTACTAAGCATATAGCTTAGTGAGCAATAACTAAACTATACATAATTTGACAATTAATCATACTGAATCACGTTATAGCATAAGTAGATATTAATTTTAGAACAGTTGCATAGTTAACAGAACTGAGTATCAAAGAAGGCACAATCCCTTCAGTTTAAAACATCATTTTGTTTATTTCAAAATTCAACATATATCAGAATACACATCAGATGACTGCTAATCCGTCAACAGAAGTGGGTAACGAGACTTATACAGAAGATACCATAATTGGTATCATATCACAGAAGAGACTTATGTCTCAATAAGAGAAGACATCGAAGTGTCAATAACAGAAGACATCGAAGTGTCAGACACTGAAGTATCAGTGTCACAGAAGCAGCTGCAAACCCTTCTAGGCATGCCTATTTACCCACAACTAGGACTCAACATTTTTAAAACAAAACAAAGTCATTATAGACATTTCATATGCAAAGCAAGTAGTTAATGATATTCATATGCAAGTAGCACTTCTAATGATGTAAACATGCATCAAACGCCTCAGACAATCATTGTCCAGAATTCCAACACAATCAGCATAAATCAAATTCAACAAGCAGAACAAAGTAAGGTGTGACCATGTAAGATTACTCACAAAATTTACCATCTAAATTACTTACTAAATCTCCCTTATTGCTTATTGCCTCGACGTCCCGGCAATATCTAGAATTGGTCGCTCGATGGGTTCCTCTTACTAAACTTCAAATTTAACTCTAAGAATCCAACTAAACCAAGCTTCCAAACATCTAGCACATAGAAAGATGATGATCCAAGCTTCAGTAAATGTCTAGAAGTTGAGAGGGGGAGTAGGAGAATGAAATTTCGGTGGAGACTAAAATGAAGAATTGCTCCAGCAGAATTTACCACATCCAAAGCTAGGTGTCATGGAATTGGATGCATGAGCATCACATGTCCCTTAAAGAAGCTGTCATATGTCAATGATACATTAAGTCATATGTCACACACTTATTGTTGCCATTTGTCAATGTATCAACTATGTCATTTATCAATGCTTTAACCATGCCAAATGTCACTAACTTATAAGTTAATCGTTCTAATTTTTATGTACCAACTTAACTTGCCACTTGACAACTATTCCTAGACCAAATGTACATTTAAATACCTTAATTCTCTAATGAAATCAATTAATTCCAATTTACTAACCATTATCCACTTGACCAAAAATTCAAATCATATGTCTTTCATATTCTAATCATAGCAAAATTCTAACTCCTATCATACATGTACTTTCATAAACATGTATTATTTCAACTAGGGTTTTTTTTGGGCCTTACATGAGCCATTTGTTTATGCATTGCATCTTTGAATTGTCAAGTATGATGCATTTGAGTGTTATGTTTAATGTCTAAAGTCTATGTTATGTATTATGAGTTTTAAGCTAAATTGATAAATGATTGAATTGCTAGAATAGATTGAGAATGCTTGAATTGATAGCTATACATGTACATATGCTTGAATTGTGGTTGATTGCCAATGGCTATAAATGTATTAGCCACTGAGCTGTGTAGCTCCACCCATCCTTTTCCCTCCTCAGGTGTAGAACGAGAAAGTTAGCAATCCTTGCAAGGCATCGGGAACTCCAAGATAGTTGGAGACTTTTGTACTAAGTTATTGAACATTTTGGATAGCTTTATAGGCATATCAAACATGAGCATCCATTTGTATTTTGTATTCAGTTATTGATGTCATTGTTGATATGTAACTAAAGCTATATATGAACTTCGTTTGATTCAGTGATGAGATTAAGATCTGAAGAAGTTTCTTTTGTACATGTTCATTTCTATCTTCTTGTTGAATTGTAAATGGTTGTGATAATTTTATGCATGTGTATTAAGTAGTGTTGGATGTTTGAGGTCTAGGTTGCTGTTTTGAAGGTTTTGCCATGGCAAATCCAGAAGTTGGTCGTGGCGAACCTTAAGCGAGAGCTGCTCTCGCTTAAATCTGGAAACTTTACCACGACAGAGTCTGACTTTTGCTGCGGTGCATTTTTCCCGAAGGGTGGGTTTGTTCGACCTTAGAACTTCGCCGTGGTGAAGCCAGACGACAGGTCTTCCACTTAACCTTAAGTGTTTACTGCGGCAAAGCCAAAAGGGTTGGCTGTGGCGAACTTTTCCAGAGAGGTATTCTGCTTGACCTTCGAATGTCTCGCCGCGGCAGACTTACCCTCGTTAAGTAGCTTTGTAATAAGTTCTAAGACCAGGGCACCAACATTTTTTAGTATTAAAGAACAAATTAGACTCCGAAAATGGGGTCTAACATTGTTTGATATCAGAGAACGAGTTAGACTCCGAAAACGAGGTCTAACAATATGGTAGAAAAGAGTTTTAAAGAGATAAATGATATAAGATATGATCATATATCAAACCGTGTCCTATATTGTGTTCGCATCAGGTAAAATGTATAAAAGGTGATAAAACTTAATAATAATTTTCACTTTATTTTATTGGAATTTTTTCTTTCATTAAGATTAACATTCACCTAATGAAGGAGAGCCCAAGTATACATCCATGTTTCAAAAGAGCGGGAGATGGAAAGTCATCTTGAAGAAGCAGTTATCAATAAATGTGTAAGATTTTCATTAGAAGATACTGATACTTGTCGTTAGGCGTATAAAATTAAATCCTTATTTACTTTCAATTTATTAAATGATGTACTATATAATAAATAAGAGTCGATCCCATGAGGAAATTTAATTTACTAAATTAGTTTACTAATTATAATTCTTTTAAAACAATCCAAATTTAACGTTTATGCATATAATTATATTAAAGCACGTAACTTTATATATTTCAATTAATAAAATCATAATTTGATTGAGGCAGTGGATATCATATCATGTCATGGACTGTCAAATGTAAACAAATAGAACATTACAATGGGTAATGAAAAAAGAAAAGTTAAGCCATAACATTGCCTTACTGTTCTTATATTTGGAGAAAACATCAAAGACAGAAGACGACATTTGTTTAGCTTATTTAATGAGATGATGGGACCTGATCCTTATACACCATAGAACTTATAGCATATTTATGTTGTTATTATTGAATGATGCATTAGGAATGTTCTTGGGGTTATATAGACCTCATTTTCACTTCGATCTGTAGCTACAAACATGACGGTCTATTGCTTTTCTTTTTCTCTTTTTCTTTTCTTAAACATCAGAGACGATATTAAAAATACATAACAAAGCTCACATAAACAAAAGTAAAGACTTGGGACAGATTGGATGAATTTTCTAGCAAACCATAAAGATTAAAAAATTAGAACCAGAATAATAACGAAGCCTATGAAGTTAATTAACTATATATATTAAGAAAAATAATTTGGGCGGGGGGTTGTTTGGTCTAATGTTCTATTCAAAAATAAAAATTAAAGAATTAAAATATAAATCTAACCTAATATGTACAAGTGAACAAACAAGTTCTAAATATTAATTTAGTCATGCAATTCGATATATCAGAGATATTTAACAAACTAATTGTAGAGAACCAATTTAACAAACTAATTGTGGAGAACCAACCAGCTAGTTTCAACTTATTCATTTTTACTATTAGAAATTGAACCAGCTCAATAGGTCAAGCATGAAGAAACGCAACCAAAAACCAAAATTTGACGTCAAAATCCCAACAATTCCATAGATGTTAAATTCACTTGGTAATCAATTCAAAAAAATATCCAAAATAATCAAAACATGTCTAAAATAAAATTTAACAATTAATCATAACTAAGCTTGGAAAGTCATAAACAAGGAGAAATAAGGATTAGGGAAACTCATTGAGGTACTCCACTTTTAGACACCGTACCAACCCTTTTTTAGTTTGAAAATCCCTTCACCAACCTTGAACTAACTCAAAATAGGTAGGGATAGGTTACCTATCACTCCAATCACTCCTTGGAATAACTCCTTGCTTAACTAGCCTTGGAAGAGTGTCACACCTTTTGAAAACTCCCTTCTTTGTGATTCCTTGCTCAATGATTTTCTCCTCCCCACTACTTCGTTTTTATAAGTTCACAAAAGTCTCCCATGGCCATATGTTATTGAATCTATGATAGGCTTTACTTATCTTATTTTCATTTTAAATGGGTTTGAAGATAATGTCCATTTTTTCCAGGTACTTACCTTGTTGTGTTTTTTTTCCTACTATGTTTCTTTTTTATTTCTACTTCTGTTGCGTCGTGTTGTTGCTGACTTCTCCTGATGGTGCATTTTTTGTTGTTCACTTATGTTGCACTATTATTTTGCTTTTGGTGGTTTTGGTTGGTCTCTCATCTGTTGGATTGTTGTTTTGGGTTGCTGTTGTTTGTTGGCATTTTATTCCTCTATGTTTATGTTTTGTGCTAGTTGCTTCTTATTCTTGTGCTGTTGTCATTTTGCTCTTGTCTAGTTTTCTCTTTGGTTGTCGTTTTCTTCTCTATGTGCATATGTTTTAAATTGTTCTATTGTGTTATTTTATTGGTTCTTCTCCCAGCTGCTGTGATTTTAATTTTCTTCTTTAAGCTCCATCAAGCCTAAAAAAATATTTAAAATGATTTTATCTCTTTTTAGATAAAATATGAAACTAAACGACTTAAGTTATTAATAATAAAATGCAACTATTTTTGCCTAAATGTGCTGTGTAAATGATTTAAGACAATGTAAAATAGGGTTGTAAAATGTACTATAATTTTTACTTACCAAATTCCCCACACTTAGCTTTTGGTCGTCCTTTATCAAAAAAGCACTATAATGAAAAATATGAATTTAATTTACCACCATACCTCACATAGAATAAATTAAATTAAGAAAAACTAAACAACAAATATAAAATTTTATTTATGAAAATCATAATGTTTTAGCATATTCGCAATTGATTTAATCATCAACATAACATATTTTAAAACATCTTTAAAATTTCAATTTTAACCTTACATTTTAGAGACATTCACACCTAATCTTAATAACGTTAGTCTATAAGCAATGTCGGTGTATTAATTCTATGTACAAAGCATCTTGGTTTAACTTGAATTATTATTTTTTTAAAACTAGCTCCCAACATAATAGCCATACTAGTCTTTATGCTTGGTTCATTTTCTCACCTTGTGAAGGGAGGGAAAAGAGTCAGGCAAAGTGATCCTTTAACCCTTGTTTATTCTTAATTTTCATTTAATTTTTGATAAGACTTATTGAGCATATTATCAAAAGGAATCTAATTTTAAAGTATAAAAAATGTAGTAAAATGAGAATATTCAATCTCTCATTTTTAAATGATCAATTAATGTTTTATAGAGCTAATGCTTGTTTAGCTTAGGTGCTAATGGACTCTATCAACTAGTTTAGTAAGTTGTTAATTAGAACTAAAGCTACTTGATGGTCTTTATTAATGCTACTTCTTAAAGATAGAAGTTATCCTTCTTAAAAATTTTAAGGAGAAAAATCACCCCTTTTCCTTATTTAGAAGTCCCTATTACCACTAGTAGACTAACTTACAAGGATTATCAAGATCTGTGTGAGATGGTTGAGAGAAACATAAGTCTTTGGTGCAATAAATGGCTAATATATGCTAGAAGAGTGTAGTTAATCAAATCTATACTAAATAATCTCTTTGTATACTAGATATCCCACATAGTTTTGCCTTTGAAAATTGTAAATGATATATAAAACATGTTGAGAAGCTATCTCTAGATAGTAGATGCTTACAAAAAGCCAATGCCAAGGTTAAATTAAAGGGAATTAAGAAGAAAAAAGAGTAATATGATTTAGTCATAATGCTAGTGCAAATCAACAATAAGGTATTACTAGCTAAAAAGATTTAGAGACTACTTACAAATAAAAAGAACCTCTAGGTAAAATGGTTCCATTCATATTACTTATAGAACCAAAGTTTTAAAAAAGTAAAGAAAAAATTAGAAACATTATGGACCATGAACCATATGCTCAGTTTAAAGAGTAAACTCTACTAGGAGAGAAAATACAAGATAGGGAATATAGAGAATTCATGATTTTTATTTGATAAATAGGGTGAAAAGGTTCCTTTTCATTTGTTTTCTAAATGTTTTCACCTAAGGTTCATTATCAACCCTAAAGGTAGAGTGAATGAGCTTATAAGGCAATGATTAACATATAAGGCTATGAGGCTTCATTAGCATTTAAGAAAATATTCCTAATTATAACCTTTGCTAAAAATTTAAAATAGGATAAGTTGGATTAGATACACATTAGTTCGGTTTAATAAAAAATCATGTCACTAATTTTTAGAGACTTATCAATTAAAATACAATTAAGAAACTTAGTATGGTTTAAACATAACTCTCCAAAGAATGCTTTCATTTTATAACTTGATATTACAAACAAGTTAACCACACTTGATAGAATTAAGAGCTCTTAAATCATAAGCTCCAACTACATTCTTTTCCATAGTCAGAACAAAAATAAGAACCATCTATGTTTTCAAAGGAGATACTCGAAGGAATTATGGTTGAGAATACAAAATTTGTAGTGAGCAGGATTAGGAAAATATAGTGGTATCGACCTCTAAAAGGCAATAATTTCAAGTAAAGGATTACCTCCTAATCAAGATGGCATTTAGCTTAGGATTATATGCCATTTGAAGAGAAAGAAATGAAAGAAGCTTTAAGCATAAGTGTCAGGATTTACAAAACCTTAATCTAAGTGTATTGTCCTAGATAAAGGAAAACATAAATAACCAATTTTAAATAGATCTAAGTTATAATAGGCGTGTAAGAAGATGAATTATAGGAAGCATCTAAACCAAATAAAAACAATAGACCAAAGGAATGAAAGAATAACTAGTAAGTTAATAACATAAGCGAAAAAGAGAGCAGAAATAGCAAACTCAATATAGAAACTAGTGAGATAAATCAGGAATGCTTAGACAGACTAATTGAGATTATAATGAAAAAAAGGAGAAATTTTGATAAGATAAAGCAGGACATAATGATATATGACTAAGAAGAAAACGCTTGTTTTATTCAAAATTTGAGGTTACATAAAATGTTGTACTTAATGTTAGGATAGCTCTATTGAGATACTTTTCTTGTAACCCTCAAGTTGTACTCCTTATAGAGCTCATTCATCAATACATCTTTCTTTTAACTTAAAAAATCCTTTTAAGATAGTAAGCTAACAATCAAATATGGCTTCTCTCTTAAGAATATAGGCAAAAAAATAAAGAACATGCATGTTTTCTCCTTTGCTAACTTTTATAAAAGATTGACCTAAATTAATGATTGAGATTCAGTTATGATTTTTTCTCCCTAAAGGTAGAGAAAATGTCTATGTATGATGAGGGATAATTGTATTCCATGTGAAAATTGTCTAAGAATCTTACAACTTAAGCAAACCCACCCATATAAACAAATGGCAATCCAAATATGAATTTTAGTTTTTCTTAAGAATTCTTACAGAAGGAAACAAATGGATGATTGAAGGTTTATGTTTCTCTTATGATTGTCTCCAATAGGACTTTAGGGATTTATTAGTTAATGTTTAAGCAATGATTTTTAATTATGTTGGCATAATTGCTGTAGACCTTTGTTAACATGTTTAAATGATTAAAGGATGTTCCTCAAGTTACTTAAAGGTTATCCAAATTATGCAAACATCCCTATAGACAAACACTAAAATTTATTTTCAATCTAAGTTTTAATAAGAAACTAGGAATTAATGACACACCCTAATAAGTGTATTGACTGGACCTAATTTACTGAACATGAGCCATCACCCTTTTTTAAAAATATGTCCTTTAGGACTATTTAAGAGGTTGAATTATCTAAAAGGGTTAAGTTTAATATAGGATTCACCCACATACAAAGAAAAATTCCTAATCAAAGTCAAACTAAGATTTCTAGTAGAAATTAGATCTAAAGGTAATTAAAGTATAATTTTGATTTTTTAAGGGTTTACTATAAAAGGGACATAACTCAAGGTAAGTTCTCATAAATACTATCACTAAAATCAATCATATATTTTTCTGCATAATTAACACCCATTAACTTTCACTAATTTAATCATCCAAGTGTCTCCTTTGGGAACACATATAAAACTAAATATTTATTTTTGCAGATGTATAAACTTTCGATAAGCATGATGGACATATTCCACATTCAATCTATATTATAAATGATAGGTAATATTAGCCAACGTAATAGTAGGTGGTAGTAGTTTTATGCTTTTGTACTTGTCTTTTTTATTTTGCGAAGGCAAGGAACAAAAAAAGATGTTCGTGCTTTAATTTTTTCTATAAATATTGAATATAAATAATGTAAGGCTCCAATTTATACCTTAGAAGCATTATAGCATGTCTAGGGTGTATTAAGAAGTGAACATAAATAATTAAGTGAACCTAAGCATAATAAGAGACATAATGGTACCTAATTTAAAAGTAGGGGTAAATTAGTAATTTGTTAATTTCGGTATGGACATGCATAATGATATGTGAAATATGGACCAGAATGAAATTAATTGATAACTTTATATGTCAATATGGAAATTAAAGGAAGAAGAAGGACCAAATACGCAATTTTGCCAAAAATCAACATATGGTCTAATAGGATTCAAACATGTGTCTAAGACTAGAAACTTCTTGAAAAGGAGCGTAGAAGAGAGGGAAGAGAGATGTGTACGTATATTTTTAACTCCAAAATTTTCTCTTCTCATCTCCTTTCTATTCCATCTCCTTAACCACATCATTTTGCATAAAAGAATCAAGCTAATACTAATTGAAAATCAAGGTAAAAGTTAGTGACTTTCTTCTCATCTTCATCTTTTCTTGCTTTGCTCATGAAGAGATGGAATTGGGATTGATATATGTATTTTTTGTGCTTCTAGTTGGTGAATCAAGCAAAGCTAAATGAGAAGAGAAAGAAGCATACTAGAAGAAGAGCTAATTGACAACTTTCAAGGTTTGGGACTAAACTTAGTTAATTTCTATATGTGTACATATTTGAACGTGTAAAAGGACATGGAATGGTTTCTGGAATGATTTCTTGGTGTTACTTTTCATGAATTGGTTGAATATGACAAGAGAGAGTCACGTTTAGTGAAATTCTGTCTTAGGTTCTTGATTCACTTGAATCAGTCCCATTGTTTTCACCATAACTCAGCTATAGACCTCAAAATTAGGTCATTATAATTGGAAATATAACTTAAGAGATAGAAATAAAAATCACTAGAAGAGACTTAGACATTATATTGGAAATTGAGATCGAAATTGATGATTAGATGCTGCCCTTGTATTGGAGCAGGTTGTGAAGTGTGGTGTTTATATCATGACTTAGAAGTTCAAATGGCCTGATCTTTGATGATACTAACATTAGAGACACGGGGGAACAAATTTTTAGAAGACCTAAAAGCCTAATTTGAACGTTTGCTATGTGAAAACTTCACAACAAGTAGAGACT
>JAOQMS010000005.1:26860399-26871108 GCA_027563885.1 Erythroxylum longipes | reverse complement strand
CCATGCAACGCTTCTTTTAACGTTGGTAGCTCGACGCTCTTTTAAGCTCATGGTGGTTCGAATGAAGGTCACAATGGCATTGTAGTCATTAATCTCATAATTTTAACCTGAGCTATCATGCTACGGTTTCCACCTTCCTTATGATTCTCCTAGCCTTGCCTTCTTCTATGCAAATGCTTCATCCTAAATGCTTTCCTAGGATCCTCGATATCTTCCTATTCTCCTCAAGGTTCAGGTTCCTTGCTGTTTGTTGAAGGTAACGAAGGACTGTAATCTTTCCTTGACACTTAGAAGGTTATTTGCCCTTTGCCTACCCTCAGAGTTAGCTCACCCCCATCAACGTCAATGAGTGAGTGAGCAGTGGCCAGGAACAGACGTCCAAGAACCATGGGGTTCTCCACATCTTCTCCAATGTCCAACATATAGAAGTCTGTGGTGAAGATAAATTTATCAACTCTTACGTGCTCATCTTAATTGCTCCCGTCTAGCTGATTGTTTAATACGCGACATAATTCTTGGGAATTATGTAAAATTTGGAAGAAATTTAGAGGTTTGAAAATTTGTAGAGAGATGTGAGAGGTTCTGCAATTCAAGAGAAATAAAGTTAAAGTGAAAGTGAATGAAAAGGTGATGTTAAAAGTGAATATATAGGTGGTTGGAGAGTCAAATGGTTAAAAATTCTTTAAAAATGCATCCTCCCCTTCTTGGCCAGTCACAGGGCACGATTGTGGCCTGTAGTTTTCCACCAACTTATTTTTCTTCTTTTCCTCTTTTCACATTCTTTTCGAATTCACTTCTTAATTATTTTGTGGGCTCTTCACCTCTCTTTTACTTGCTTGATCAACTACTTTATTCCGAAATCTTATTCCTTCTTGGTTTATTCGAAAACAAAATAATTCTAACTACGGAATTCAAATTTTCTAACAAAAACAATCAAAGCTAATAATTTTCCATTCATTGCCTCCCATGCAACGCTTCTTTTAACGTTGGTAGCTCGACGCTCTTTTAAGCTCATGGTGGTTCGAATGAAGGTCACAATGGTAGTGTAGTCACTAATCTCATAATTTTAACCTGAGCTATCATGCTACGGTTTCCAACTTCCTTATGATTCTCCTAGCCTTGCCTTCTTCTACGCAAATGCTTCATCCTAAATGCTTTCCTAGGATCCTCTATATCTTCCCATTCTCCTCGAGGTTCATGTTCTTTGCTGTTCGTTGGAGGTAACGAAGAACTGTAATCTTTCCTTGACACTTGGAAGGTTATTTACCCTTTGCCTACCCTCAGAGTTAGCTCACCCCCATCAACGTCAATGAGTGATTGAGCAATGGCCAGGAACAGACGTCCAAGAACCATGGGGGTCTCCACATCTTCTCCAATGTCCAACATATAGAAGTCTGTGGTAAAGATAAATTTATCAACTCTTACGTGCTCATCCTAATTGCTCCTGTCTAGCTGATTGTTTAATACGCGACATAATTCTTGGGAATTATGTAGAATTTGGAAGAAATTTAGAGGTTTGAAAATTTGTAGAGAGATGTGAGAGCTTCTGTGTGTTTCAATTCTAGAGAAATAAAGTTAAAGTGAAAGTGAATGAAAAAGTGATGTTAAAAGTGAATATATAGGTGGTTAGAGAGTCAAATGGTAAAAAATTCCTTTAAAAATGCATCCTCCCCTTCTTACCCAGTCAAAGGCCACGATTATGGCCTGTAGTTTTCCACCAACTTATTTTTATTCTTTTCCTCTTTTCACATTCTTTTCGAATTCACTTCTTAATTATTTTGTGGGCTTTTCACCTCTCTTTTACTTGCTTGATCAACTACTTTATTCCGAAATCTTATTCCTTCTTGGTTTATTTTAAAACAAAATAATTCTAACTACAGAATTCAAATGTTCTAACAAAAACAATCAAAGGTAATAATTTTCCATGCGTTGCCTCCCCTGCAACGCTTCTTTTAACGTTGGTAGCTCGACACTCTTTTAAGCTCATGGTGGTTCGAATGAAGGTCACAATGGTAGTGTAGTCACTAATTTCCACCTTCCTTATGATTCTCCTTGGCTTGCCTTCTTCTACGCGAGTGCTTCTTCCTAAATGCTTTCCTAGGATCCTCTATATCTTCCCATTCTCCTCGAGGTTCATGTTCTTTGCTGTTCGTTGGAGGTAACGAAGAACTGTAATCTTTCCTTGACACTTGGAAGGTTATTTACCCTTTGCCTACCCTCAGAGTTAGCTCACCCCCATCAACGTCAATGAGTGAGTGAGCAGTGGCCAGGAACGGACGTCCAAGAACCATAGGGGTCTCCAAATCTTCTTCAATATCCAACATATAGAAGTCTGTGCAAAGATAAATTTATCAACTCTTACGTGCTCATCCTTGATAATCCCCTTCGGTTGATGCACTATTCTGTCAGTTCTCTTTACCAACATCTTTATGGATACTAACTCACTAAACCCCAACTTCTGACTAAAGGTGTAGGTCATCATATTGATATTTTCTCCTAAATTTGTGAACGCCCTCTCTACGATGGCTCCATTGATACTGTAGGGGATGAAAAATCCCCCGGATCCTCCTTCTTTTGTGCGATGTTGGGGTGTTCTTCTGATATTCCCTCCTTAACTTTCTTCTTGATAGATTCCTTTAATGAGAGCTTCGTTTGTAGTTGTTCCGTCACTTCCTCGACCCTGTTTGCTTCAATCTCCTTCAAATTCCTTGCTGCCCTACTTTTAATTATCTTACGCTACTTTCAATTATCTTACGCTAAGCAAAGATAGGGTATGGGATTCTAGGTGCTCACTGGGAAGAAATTCCTTAATTACTTAAACTTCTCCTTTATCTCCTTCTTCATTCACTTGTTAAAGTTCCTAGTCCTGGGTTTGACTGATAGCCATGATCCATTCTTTCGGATTAGACTCGGTATTGCTTGGAAAAGTTCCAGCATTCTGAGTAGACATTGCCTACGGTAGTTGGCCTATTTGGACTTTCAAATTATGTATAGACGAGGCATAATTCTTCGTTACTTGCTCGAATTTACTTTCGAGCTTCCGATGTGCATCCTCCATGTGTCGCATCCCACTACCATAGAGTACATACCTAAACATCCAAAGGATATTCAAGTACATATCCTATGATAATGGTATGCTGGATCAAACCTAATCTCTTAAATGGCATTATAAAAAAAACACAATACTTAAAAACCTCAGGTCTTCATTTCTTTCATAAAGGTTTACATAGTAGACATTAAAACCAATATTTACAACCTTTATACACAAGTTCTACATGACATATGTAAACTACTTAAAAATAACTATAACTCCTTAAATGCCAGCTGACAGACCTTTGAGCCATATCTTAGTCCAAAATGTTCTTCTAGAAGATCTTAGAAATCTAGGTCTCCTGTCTCGTACTTGAAAAGCCACGTTGCAATATTTGATGAGTTTTGTGAACTCAATGATTGAACCATCATTAATGATCTTGCTCTAGGCAAACAGACAAATATCATACAACCAACCATTTTCACAACATTTTCCATCACAATAAGACATAATGAATGTCATACACATCACATATGTACAACCCAATCAATCCCATTATCATGGCATATCACTTTAACTTCACAACTTCAGAAAAGATTTCACAAGCATATATTTCATAATCATAAATATACAAATGTAGATGCATATGAGACTTTAGATTTTTTATTATTTTTTATAACTGAGTGCCTTTTAGATACAGATACAGATACTGACCTATTAGGTTTAGTCAGATACAGAAATCACAAAGCAAAGCTCTATGTGTAGAATTATACAGAAATCACGGAGCAAAGCTTTACATGCAGAATTTTGGGCTTATAGATTTTTCAGACTGGCTACTCTGATCACAATGCCTTTATCTGAACATGCATTTTATGAAATGCATCAAATAACAAAATATGCCATGAATAGCATTCACTTATGATGCACAGATAGAATCTTATATTCATCGGACCTCAGTCTGGCATTCAATTTTCGTTGAGTATTCAGCAATCAGTTGCAAATAGATATCATTCAAATTTCAGATGCAAATAGAACATTTTCAATACATTCTCGAATATCAAACTCCTCGTACCTTTAAAGTCTAAAATTCACATACAGATCACAAACAATTCAATAATTGGAAGTTAAACAGAATCAATCAATCAATCCTAGGAAGATCATCTAGGTTGACTAGCAAATGCTCCCTTTAGCTTATTGCCTTGAAGTATCGGCAATGTCTAGAAGGGATCTCTCAACGTGTTCCTCTATATGCACTCATATACATTTATATGTCACTCATGTGAATTTTCATAAGAATAATCAGTCATAAATACATTTCTGAATGTATCATGTATCATGCATGTTCAATGACAATTTCTTGGTTATATTTCTTTAATAATCTTTATAAACAATTTACAACACCTCCAAAACATTCTTTTAATCCTTAAAACCATTTTTTCACTTTAATTCTTTCATTCAACAACAATTAAAATTCATTTAAGAGCTCATTTAAACCTTAATACTTTATATGGAAACATCCTTGCCTTTATTAGTCCAAAAATCACTCAAAACAAAACACCCTTTTCATTTCCTCTCAGGTCATGATCGTGTAAGTGCACGATCGCGTGCAGGTGCAAGATCGTGACTTCCATCTTTTTTCAGCAAGGGTCGAGATCGTGCAGATGCACGATCGTGCCTTGCTGCATTTTTCTTCCTCCTTTCTTCTGTTTATCCTAAACTCACATACATTTTAACACCAAGTTCACTCCAATTTTCTAGATTACTTTACCTGAAACACAACATTATTCTATACTCATTCACATACCAATTTGTTTTCATGAAATTATCAAAATCTAATCAATTGATTAAACCTCTTCAACTACATAATATCATTCATGAAACCTAGCCTTTTCCATAACATGATATCCATTTTATCAAACACTTCATTATCAAATTTCTATCATTTACAGTTGATTACTTCAGTTTCAGTTCAGTAACATCAATACATAGTTTCATAATTCATGATTGTTCATAAACCCCAAAAGAGTACCTATTCCATATTTTTCCGTATCACATGTTCTGCATTTTTTCCAGATTTTCTTAAGCAGATTTTGGGTCATATTTGTATGACCATTATAACCTAGACAATGAAGTATTTAGACAACAACTTCTCTGAATAAAAGGTTATAAAATATATTAAGTGTCTAACAACATCAATTTCATGCATTTTAGTTCAGTATCATGCAAATTATAATAAAAACTCTACAGACTATTTTCATACCTCGATAGAACACAATTCTCAACTTCAAGCCAAATTTCATGACTCATAAGGATAGATTTCAAATTCGATTCCCACATGAAAAATATATCCATATGTCTCTAGTTTACTATAAATTAAAATCCATCCAATTTGGATATTCACAGATCAAGGTATGTCCCAAATACAGATGCATGTTTAGTAAAAACACTGCATATAACATGCTCCAGCTCACTTTGTTGCTAAAATCCTTCATCTTGATAATCATGTTACCGAATTTGCTTCTTCCTTCACCACCCACACATGCATCCACACCATTCATGCATGCATCAATCCATACGTATGAAAACATACACCACTTATGCATGCATCCAGTTATAAACATGAACATCTCATTAAAATTTTATTTACACTACTATAAAACTTAAAGCATAACTTACTTGTCTTAAGCTTCACTCTCTTTAGTAAAATTCCAGAAATGGGGGAAAAAGCAAATGAGAGATTTTGGTGGATGAAAAAACACAAGGATTCATTAACAATCAAAAACCCCCAAATAGTTGAAGACTTTGCAAGGTGTATTAAGCAAACACCAAAGATATATGAACAAGCTAGCATTTGGTGATGGATAAGCAAGAAGGGAGGTTTTGGTGATAGCGAATTTCAGTGAAGCATAAAAGAGCTACAGAAATCTTCCTTTCCTAATAAAAAAATGTGACTTAGGTGGCTTAATTTAGCTTTGCCACATGTCTATCATGCATGTCTTGCATTTGTCATTATGTGAAGCTACCAAATGTCACTTAGCTATTGCTCCACTTGTCACACATTAATTGATCCATTTGTCACTTCATAATTAGTCCATTTGTCTATTAATTTCTAATACAATTACCACCCTTCTATTTGTCTCTTATTTCTATATTTTTCCTAATCTAAAATACCCTAAAATTTTGATAAATTTCCAAAATATCTGAAATGTCTCCAAAAATGTGAAAATAATTCCAATACACACCAATTCAATTTTCAAGACAATTAATCCATAATTCACACTTTAATCACATTAAAATCACTTATAACTAGAAAATGTCAATAAATGTATATGCAATTATTTTCATGAGTGACAACATTATTCACATGCATGTGTATGCCATATAATGCATAAAATGCACTTCTAAATTCTCAATAAACTTTCATATATGGTATCCTAGGGTTCTAACCCTAATCATGGGATACTGGGATGTTACACCATGCCTCTAATTTTATCCAAAATCTTGTCCAACTTCGATTCCATCAAGCTTGCTTTATCTTGTTGGAAGCCCGATTGTCCTTAAGGCCTAAACTATCCTCTAGTATTGTTTGACTAGGAGAAGTTAGGGTGATTCTTCCACCCAGGGTTGTAGGTGTTGGAGTAGGGATTGTTACCCCCTCCTCTTCCATATTGCGTCCCCATATAATTTGCTTGCTCCTGATTGTCTTCCTTCATCAAGTAACAGTCCACGGTATCATAGTCTAATTGTCCACAGAGCTCACACTTTAGTTGTACAGCCTTTACCTGGTTTGAGGGTGAAGGCTTCATACTGTTAAGTTGTTGCGTCAAGTTGTCGATCTTCACTTGCATTTTTATCATCTGATCAACCGCTATAACTCCTTTTTGTATCTGAAGGTAGTAGGTTGCCTACCCCGCTCATTCGTCCATAAAAAGCTATTGCTTGCCATCTCTTCTATCAACTCTTCCAATTCCTTAACTGTCTTCCTTATGAGTTATCCCCATGAAGCTACATCGATCGTGCCTCTCTTCGGTGGGTTTACTCTATTGTAGAAAGTTTGCAACAGGAATTCGTTGGGTAAGTTGTGAAGTGGGTACTTCCTTTTCAAATCCTTGTATCTCTCCCACACTTCGTAGATTGATTCCCCGTCACCTTGTTGGAAATTGGTGATTTCCTTGATGATCTTTATGGTCTTGGTTAGAGGGAAATACTTATCTAAGAAGGCACGCACTAATTGGTCCCATATCGTGATGTTGGCTGGGCTGAGGAAATGGTACCACACCTTCGCTCTATCTTTAAGGGTAAAAGGAAATAGTCTAATTTGGACCGTATCTTCTGACATCTAATGATATCGAAAAGTATCATAGATTTGGATCCTAGTTCACGATGTGTGCATTTGGGTCCTCATTTTCCAATCCATAAAATTGCATATTCTACTGGAGCATATTAAGAAGGGCTACCTTAATCTTGAACGAGGTTGTTTGAATGGGTAGCCTAGCTTCTTGTTGATTTACTGCATTAAACCCTGGCCTCATAAAGTCCATCAAGGTCCACTGTTGCCGTCCTTGGTTGGCTCTATGGTCTATATTTTGCTGAAAATCCTCAGCCATTGATGATTTCACGATCTCTTCTTCTTCTCACCGAGCTTTCCTATAGGTTCATTCTAGTTGATTGATATCTAAATCCAACATTTCAGGTACACGACTCGAACCTCTCGTGACTCTTATGTTCATGCAAAAGCATGATTTCTGAAATAAAACAAAAGAACAAGAACAAAAATTTAAAACTAATCTAACACCTTAACTATAGAACTAAACTATAGCCTCCCAGGCAACGACGCCAAAAACTCGATCTCAGGTTCCTATATGACAAAGTTTTATTATTTTTAACCTCGATATTACTGTAAGTGCATGGTTCGTTTGTGTAGTACCTAAGGCATCGATCCCAAAAGGAGGTTAATCTAATCTAAAGTCTAAGGCTGAACTCAATTCTCAATATTTTAAATAAACAAAACTAAATAAGAAAAATAATTCAATCACACAATTAATTCCAATAATCAAATATGAAAATATAAACACAAAAGCAATTGCTCACCCAATCACAAAACAACCTAAAACTACCAATTCAGAGAAACGGGTTTTTTATCTGACTTTAATGAAAACCTAATTGATTGTGAATTTATCGAATCACTAGTTTTAGACAGTCCTAGAGTTGACTACTCTCTCCCGAGTTATAATCATTAACCCTAATTATTAACCCTAATAAGATTATGAGAAGTTTTAATCTATCGATTCATAATTTATCCCAAAACTTAAATTAGATCTTAAGTTTTCCAATAAACTACAAAAACTTATATAAGATCTCTCATTACACAATTTTACCGGTTTGACTCAATTCTTAACCTATTAAGCTTCCTAACTCTTGTTAACGCAATTTAATGATTTTCACTCAGTTCAACATCTCAGTTTGTTACTGAATTATGAAGTGAAGAAATTGAATCACAAATAATTCAATAAAAATGCAATAAATCAAATTTCATTAATATCAAAGATAAAATTCCTGAAGGTGAGTTTAGAAAAGTACTTAACATTCAACGAATCTATCATCTATGGCTATCTTAAATTCTATACAATCATAAAGAACAAAATAAAACCAGAAATAGGTTCGGAATGGAATAACGGAGGCAACAAGGGTAGGAAACCTCCTGTTCCGGGAATTACTTCGTGTAGGCTTCATCTTGATGTGTCTCTTCGTTCATTTCCTTCCTTAATCCCTCGATAAAGCTCTCTAGGGTTTTCGGGATATGGCTAATGCAAAAGCTTCATCTTATATTCTTTATGTTCTTTAAATACCTTAGTAGTCCTAGAGTTTTTTTGGGGTCGAAACGGTCTGAAAAATCCCTCAAAACATGACTTTTCCTCTTGTTTGTGCGTTTGCCCGGCACAGGCCACTATCGTGGCCCTGCATGCCACAATCGTGTGCTGGCTTGCATGTCTCTATCATGAGGGTCGCGGTTTTAGCCCGAAAGTCTATAAAACTTCTCCGTTCTTCATTGTTGGCCATGAAACACTAACTAACACATTAGGGTACGTAAAAAACAAAAGATTTAAGCTCAAAGACTTATACTAACCCATAAAAAACACTTAAAACACATAAACTAACACAATTATATCCTAAACACATATTAAACACTCAAATTAACAATTAATACATAATAAATTGAACCCTAAAACATGATGCACATCACAACTATCACCTATCACCTATCACCTATCAATATCATCTTCCATCTTTTCATCATCATTACCGATCTCAAAATCTTTTTAAAAAATTTTCTCCCATAACCAACTTATCATCCTTGCACGACACATAGCTTTGATGTCAAGGTTGGTAATTGTTTGTGTAATGTTCATTTACGGAAACATCTAAAAGACACTAGGTTCTTTGCTACGTGTGTTATATACGTCCTTCCATATATCACGACCTGTTTTTTCTCATTTCCAATGTCTTTATGTAGCTTGCAAAATAGAAATTCAAATTACAATGGTGATGCTCGACAAAACACCATAAATAGAGTAAATCCTATAGAGTCACCACTCTTTACTCTCCTTGTTTTTCAAAAATGGCATAGGTAACTATGTGATGATTTAATATGGGAGCCAATAGTTTTTGTAAGATTATAATTACAGTTTTAATAGAGATTTTATGCCAAAACTCCATGACTATATATATGTCATTAGGAAATCCAAATTTTAAACTTAGATGTCCAAATGTTTGCACATAATCTGAAAATAAGTATCACAATTTACATTAAATTCCAAGGTTGATACTGCAAAATTTGCACCACCCATCTGAAACATAATACCATTGGAGCTCTTCCATAACTACATCTTTATTGAAATTCGAAGTTATAAAAAATTTGTGTGTGAGTTTAATGGAGGTATCATCACATATTAAGAAAAAATTTGAAAACTCACATTATTTACCATTTCAAATTCCACAGCCAAACCTATTTGTAGTAGACTATATAGCTGGATTAACCTATTCTTAAATTTTAAGATTGCATACATTTTCAAGTGATGCTATTTAGAGAACTAAAGTAGAAGGTGTTCTGACTCTTATGGTGCTCAACCTTCAGAGGTTAACCTTTTCCTTCTTTTACCAGCACCCTAAATGTTGATGGTGGATGGTTTGTCGCCCATTTTTGTACAAAATTTTCACTGACATTTAAAATTTCACCTAATTTTAGAAACTCTATAACCTTACCAATAAAAATAATTTTTCCCTGGAGGTTGGAAAAAAAATAAACATAAGCCAGAATGGATCATATATTTGCTTATTATAATGATGTAAGGAAAAGTACTAGGAAATTAAAATAATAATTTAATAACCATTGGCCAATTGAACTTGATTAATTAATTATCAGCCAGTTCTTTAGTTTAGTTTGCTTTTATAACATATATATATATATATATAAAGTTCCTGCTTAAATGATAAATTGACCAATTTTTACGAAAGTATAAGAAACAACAACAATAACAACAATAACAACTTCGTAAAAATCTCGTTGATATATGGGATCTAGTGTAACACCCCACTCCCGCTGGATCCGAACCCGATATCGATGGTGATATCCGAATCCGTGCCCCGCGAGGGTGGCGTGCCACATCACTTAACACTT
>JAOQMS010000005.1:26844516-26859671 GCA_027563885.1 Erythroxylum longipes | reverse complement strand
TAGACTCCAAAAATTCCTAATTCATAAATTCTAATTTATTTTCATGCATACTAATTTAATAAAATAAATAACATAAATTAAAATATAAAAATCCTAAAAGCGGGATCCAACAAGAGCTTTTGACCACTTTAGAATTAGTTTGTGAAACTAATAATAGGGACACTAAGTTAAGTCTTAAATTTTGATTAATGAATGCAAATTATGTGATCACTTTAGAAGTAATTAATGCTATTTTTGGCTTTCCAAATACTTAATTCTATGAATATCTTGATGATTTTGTGGTTAACGACTTTTGGTCATAATTGACTAATTTTAGGAAAGTGTTTTCCCCTAGTCGGTCTAAATCATCTGCTATTATGGACCATACCCTTCGCTATCTCCATCGGTTTTTAACTTTTACACTATTCGGTAAAGGAGATAGCTATGGGGCAGTTTCTAAAATTGAATTATTTATTTTGTGGTGTATGGTACCTATCATGCCCTTTAATGCCAGAAGTTGGTTAAGTCTGCACTTACATGAAGTGACTTAATCTAGTACAAGTAAAATAGTAGTTAGGGCATTTATAACCCAAATTACAGAACATCTTGGCTTGCTAAGCGAGAGAATACCTATACCCATGTAGCTAGTTTCGGGCAACTTGAGTCTCGACTTGAAATCTTTGGTGTCGATAAAGGTTATCAGGTGGCAAGGTGATCGCTACGTTCTTATCCATGATGACACAGTGGAAGCTTCGAGCAATAAGAGAGCTCGAGTTGCAGAGATGGAAGCTTTAGAAGAAGATGATGTTCCACCACCCCAACCCCAATGTATGAATAAGACATTTTCATATAGTTCCGTGGTTTATCAATCACTGATAAATCAATTGATAGCTTTTGAACAGTGAACAAATGATAGGCTCCACAACATTGAAGCTAGCGTGGTGGAGATCTGAACCTTCATGGCTAATTTGAACGCTCACTTTGGACAGCCTCCACCCTCATCTTTGTATCATGTTTCTAACCTTTCCCTTTTTATTGGTTATTGTTTTAATTTCTTTTCATTTTCATCTTTTGCCTTGCTTTCGTTCTTTTGACTCTTAGATCACCCGTTCATTTTCTTATCATATCGAGGGCAATGTTCAAGTGTTGTGTGAGTAATAGTTTAAAAAGAAAGAAAAGAATGATTATTTGTGTCTTGTGTGTTTGTTTTCCCATTTAGTAGTTAGAGATGCATGATTATTAAATGAACTCAATTTGGATTAGAAATGCATAATATGAGTGAATGAGTATACTTGCAAGCTTAGACTAATTAACTTGGATTTCAGTTAAAGGACATTGGCCTGTTGTGATATATGAATGACACCTTTCATTTAGTAAGATTTAAGCCTTTTTGAAATATTAAACACCAAATTCTGTAATTATTTATCGAGAGTGTCCTTTCATGATTAAGGAACTCTAGAACTTGCTTGCAAATACTAGTTGAGATCACACAATCTTATGAAAATATTGAAATGATGAATGCAATTAGGATTTAGCCTTTTTGCTTAAAAGGCCACCATGATTTTACCTCTAGTAAACCCCCTTTGAGCTTAACATGACACATTTTCTTTCTTTAAACCCAAATATAAGCCTTAACCTTGATTATTTATCATCTTTGTTGTACCTATCATAAGGCAAGTTGAGCATTTGAATGATTACAATTGTGTTTAGGGAATAAGTGTGGGGAATCATAATATATAGTTTGATATTATATTAGGCATGGGTATGGTTGTGGAAAATTTCACTTCTCCTTTATATTTCCCTTCTCTTGATTTCCTTGTTTTAGAATCATAAAAAAATGACAAATATATTAAAAATAAGAAAAAAATGAAAAAAAGATAGAAAATAAAATAAAAGAAAATAAAAGGAAGGAAGGAAGATGAGTAGAAAATGAAAAGAAGAGGAGAAAAAAAAAGAAAAGTGTTAATTTTGTTAAATGAGAGGAAAGAATTAAATGTTTTATGGTCATTATTTTGTATTATTTTAAATGCTCAATTTGTGTTGTGGGTTTAAATTACAATTTTCCTTTTTCCTACCTTAGCTTGGCTTCATTACAACCTGAATAAAGACCTTTATATTGATGCTTGTGTTTGATATGAGTGGTGGAGATTGGATTGGTAAGCATGCTTATGGTAGATGCCTTAAATGAAATGAATGATGAGTGAATACATATCCTACCTTTAAATGCTTGAGAGGATGAAGAGTGGAGTGAGTATCTATCTCACTTGTTTGATGGTTCTTTTAACTGAAATGCTTGTTGATTTTGGCTAAATATGCAAAGAATAACATGTTGACAGAGTATTATGACTTTCAAATTCTTAGGTTGTGTGTTATTAAAATGATCGTTGATATCTTTTACTATTAGTTGGGAAATTTTGTCTATAGTCTAGTATTGTTTGTTTTGCTTGAGTAACATCAAGGGAAATGTTGGGAAATTTGTTGTTTACATTATTTATCTTTATATTCTAGTATTGTTTGTTTTGCTTAAGTAAAAGTGGGAAAATGTTGTGTTAAACATAGTTTGATTGTACTCCAATTTATATGGTGAAATTGGATGCCATTTGAATAAATATGAATTGAGTGAAATCGGGTGAAAGTTGTATAAATATTAATTGGATTAATTTGAGATTGCGACATTAAATTAAACCATAGCACAACCCACCTATATGACCTTGCAATTTAAGGCGTTGCTTCATGCACAGTCGTGCAAGGCTGCAATGTAATTCATTTACTACAAAATGTTAAGAAAACAACATGTAATTCTGGAATTTTGGAGGTTAAATGTTTTCAGCCATAGCCGTGACTTAACTTGCACCACTGTGCATAAAAACCACAGCTGTGATTTAACCTTATACACAACCGTGTCTAAAATTCTAGAATTACTTGTTGTTTTCTTAACATTTTGCAGTAAATGAATTACATTGTAGTAAATGAATGAAATTCACTCTGCCAACTGCAAGATTCTTGGTTTAAGCTAAATTTACATCAGAAGTTGACTCCTCTTTTACAAATACAAAACTTTTCACTATGAAGAGAACAACCACAGTTCTTGTTGGAAATACCAACTCCCAAATTGTTTAGTTCTCTCAAATTTTCAAAACCAAATGTTTGTTGTGCCTATCAATCAAAATGCATTTTAATTAATTAATACAATTATTAATAAAATGTAACATCAAACTGAAATGTATTTATTAATAAAAATTAAACTTAAGACAAAAACAAAGAATCAAATTACCATAAGTAAATCAGTCATGTGCATTAATGGTAGGATAATAGCACTAATACTATGTTTAGTTGTTTCTGCATCTAAAATGATAAATCATTAGAAGATTAATAAAAAATTACTTAAAGAAAATATTACAAATAATACAAAAAGAAAATATTGCAAATAATAGTTGAGGATTTGTTCCAGAATGATGATGAGTGTAAAACATAGTTGTGTTATCTATACAAACACCAATTGGTTGCATTT
This sequence comes from Erythroxylum longipes, assembly GCA_027563885.1. Classification (NCBI taxonomy): domain Eukaryota; kingdom Viridiplantae; phylum Streptophyta; class Magnoliopsida; order Malpighiales; family Erythroxylaceae; genus Erythroxylum; species Erythroxylum longipes. The sequence goes on along the minus strand of JAOQMS010000005.1, from coordinate 26,856,181 downwards.
TGTATGTGTTATAACCAAGTGGTCCATAAATACAAAATTGAAATCACTAAACAATTAGTAACATATGCGTAAAAGACAATATTAGAAATAAAACCTAAGAATGTGGTCTACAGTCTCCCTGATTGTAAACCACACTTGTAAAATCCATCAAAATAGAAAGTGGCTGCATTTGCTATTTTTCATAACAAAAAAAGGAAATTTTGTTCAAAACAAGTAAAGCAACACATGCGACATTATTAATTACCGAAAGCTAACCTAATCTTGATGTAATATGGGATGTTGTATGGTGGAGATAATACGGGTATTTTGGGAATTTTCTTCAGAATCTCGAATAGAGTACTTAAACCAAAAAATACTTTAAATTATAACAATATAAATTATATATATTAAAGGTTTGAAAACATAAAATCAGTAAAAATATAAGTTGAGTATTGGAAAGGGATATGGGTGTCGAATATGCCATATTTGCTGAAGTCTTGCATTATTTTACATTCTTTCTTTTCCTTGAACTTTTCTCTAACCCACCCTTCAATCTCTTACTTAATGTAGGTTTTGTCTTTATTTTGACAATTCTAATGTTATTCCTTTGACCAAAATTAATGTCAGGTTGATTGATCATATTCATTTCAGTATTTGATCTTTGGGTTAACTCTTCATCTTGTGATATTAGGTTCTCTTCATCAACTATTTCTTCACCTTGCAATATCTTATCAACCATCTTCAACCTGTTAAGAAGATGATCTTTCACAATTTGACAAGTATTTCTCCTCTCTACTGCTCTTGTAACCAATCGTATGCTTAATGCACAAAATTCTTTGTACCTTATACTTGACAATATTTTAGGATTCATTTCACTTTCATTCATATTAGAGTTTTTACTATCAATATACCATATTTTTGCTTTCCGTGTCTATCTTTTCAAAATATACTTACTCGGTATTCTCAAAATATTTTTCAAGTCTAAAACCTTCAAAACATGAGAACATAAAATGCCAGCAAACTCAAACTTTCGATAACTACAATGGACTTCATCATTTGATGAATCATAAGTGACCATATTAAAGTAACTCTTCCTTACAAGAGTGATCTCATATTTTGCAACTGTACCATCTTCACCGTAAAGACGAAAACTAGAATCATGAGAATGATTCCATTGATCTTGAAAACATTTAAACACTTCTAGCGTGTAAATAGTAATTTCATGCTTTAAAATTTAAACAGGTGTTGAAAATGCTGGAGTGCTTGCATTACTTCTAAAATCAGCTTTTAACTAATCAAATCGACAATCATCAATAAGCCTCTAGAAGTGATTAAAAAATTGTAAAAAGTTATGCTGATAACTCATGTATCTTTTTACAATGCTATTCATTCCCTCACTTCGTTGGGTGGTGGTCATGTCTGTATAGAACATTTGACGTCCATAAACCAAAGCTCATTTTTCCTCTATATGAAACTTACGTTTCAACTAGTCATTATATTGAAGTTCATATTTTTGTAGCATCTTATTCCATGCATTGGAAAATTCTTCTTCTTTTTCAAAGTCATATATGCATAAGCTGAAATCTTGTGACAAATGTTTAAACTGAGAAAAAACACTACTCAAATAGATTGCAACATTTTGATAAATGTGCCAGATACAAAGTTGATGATGAGTTTTAGGCCATCTTGAAGCTAATTCCTTTTCCATCATCACATCCTGATTAGTAAGAATAGTTGTAGGCTTGCTCTCAGACATGGCTCTAGCAAATGTGTCGAACAACAGCTCAAATGTAAAAGCAGTCTCATCATATAGGAGTGCAACACTAAAAACTATTGTTTGCTTATGATGGTTCACACCAACAAACAAGGTAAGTAGACGACCTTCACCATTTTTTTGTAAGTAGTATTGAAGTAAACAACATTAACAAAGTCTAAGTAATCATTCCTCATCTTTGCATCTGACCAAAATATATTAGTTATCAAATAATTTTCATCTACTTAAATGGCATAAAGAAATTAGGATCTTCAAATTGCATTTTATACAAATATTCTAACACGCCACATTTATCTCCCTTTTTCATATCTCTTGTTCTTTTAGATCTTAAATAATTCTTGTAATCCTCCGGAATAAAGCCAAGATTATTTCTCCTACCTGCTTGTGTCACCATAAGATCATGGGATGCTTTTGGTAGAATTCCCACATCATTAGCCATTTCAATTTGCATTGTTACAGCTGTAGATATCTTTCTGTGACTTCTATACAAATGTGTTTTATTAGGACTTGAAAGATAGTGATTGTGATCCTTGATAAATTGAATCACTTGAAATTTTCCAGTTTTTCACACTGTTAACTTCCATTCTTCCTCTCAACCAAATCTTGTTTCTAAACATGTAGCTCTTACATACAAATCTCTTTTATCAAGTATCCTTTTACCTTCAGCGCTACAACAAAAAGCCTGCAAATTAATTTACCAAATTTATCTTTATGACTTTTACTTATTCTTATTCCAAAGCTGACATGTTTGGAATAAATTAAATAAAATTGATAAGCTTTTTCTTCCGTCTCGAACTCCATGCCAAATTTCGGTGTTAACTCTTTTGGAACAAATGAGTGGACTTTGTTCAAATTCTCCTCAGAATTTGAATTCACCAAATCAGTTGAATTCATATTACGAGTCTCATTGCCAACCAAATCAATTGAATTCTTATTACTACTCTCATTGCCAATGCCAATATCATTCTAATGTTGCTCCTTCTCAATTTCATAATCTAATCGACGATATGGACTACATCTACCTTCCATTTCTACACCTGTCAAATTCACAAATAAAGTACCATTATTGCTTTGTTTTAAGATAAAATTATTAACACAACAAAAAAGGAGTGTTCAGAAAATACTGAGAGGTATTTTAGTTTGCTTTACATACCTTTTTTAATTCCTATAACAGAAAAAATGATTGAAGAATTAAAGGTTTCACATTGTGGAGTTATATGTTCTCATCTTCTATCTAACACACAATTGAAAAAATTTGTAAATTCTTCCCAGTAAATGAATAATATGCTTTAGAACGTCTTAAGCAGAAGTTAATTTAAACAACTGAACCTTTACAATATACATTAATTATCACTCACATTTCATTTCTAACTTTTTTGTTTCTGTTTATAGTTTCTATTTATACATCCATGCATTAAAACAATCAAAATGTCTTCAAGACTTACTTTAAGGAAAACATAAAGAACAACTTCAGTTTAAGAACCACCAGAGGCAAGCACTAAACTACCTTATAGCTTTCCACATTAAATTTAATAATACAAGTAAATTAACAAAATGATGTATTATCAGCAACTGAGTCATATTATAAAGACTTCAAAAGAGGCATACATTAAAGGGCGCATTCACAAAAAGTTGGGTCTGTCGAGCTATTCCTCAAGAATTGCTTAGAGATAGAGATACAAAGAAAGAGAATGATAATTAATATAAAAACAAGTAAGCTTAAGAATTTCTTAGAGATAGAGATACAGATAAAGGGAATGATAATAAAAAACAAGTAAGAATATCTACAGATGAAAAAACAAATGAAACTTACGTGAGAAGATACTTGAAATTCGTCAAAATACTATCTTTCTTTTCCTTGGTGTGATCTTCTACCTCTTTACCCCACCAAATGTGACAACAAAGTTAATTTGCTTGGTGAGAAAGAAAAAAAAGCTTTGAAAGATATGAAAATTGGACAAAAAACAAGCGACATAAATAAATAAGTTAAATGGGTGGGAAATCTTAGTTAAAGATTGCTTCAGAAATGACACACAATTATCGTTTACAATCATCATCATATGGTACTCTTATTTGTAACGAATATATTAATATTGTGCTTTTGTAACTTGTCAATTTTCATTTTAATTCGGTAATGCATAAATAAATAAATATAAAAATTTTATCACTAATATCCACTCTTTTTACATTTATTTCTTAATTTTAATTATTACATTTGATGTTAAGGTTACATTAATAGTATAATTGTATTAATTAATTCAAAATGCAATGGTTGTTCTTCCATAAAGTCATAACCGTGAGTTAGCTTGCATAGCTGTGAGTTAATTATCTGTATAAAAATCCGAATAAATTTATTTAGGTTGTTATATCCTCCAAAATTCAAGAAATAATTTTCAAGAACACTTGTAAATTTATATATAACACTAATGCACAAGATCGCATCGGAACTCCAAAGTTAAACGTGCTTGGGTGAGAGGAGTACTAGGATAGGTGACCTCTTAGGAAGTACTCATGTTGTACCCCTCACTTACATCTTTTTTTTGGTTCAATTTCATGGTCTTCTATTGGAATATTGAACGGTGGAGGGGCTGAGTTATTTAGCTAGTGTGTTGGGTAAACCCATTTATATGGATTCCTAGACGACAACCATGGAACGCATAGGATATGCTAACATTTGTGTTGAAGTTCAGAAAGATGCCATATTGCCTGATACCTTGCCTATAATCCATTTTGGAGTTACTGTGGAGCTGGTTAGGGATGTTATTACCTTAACTTATCGTGGAAGCCAAGTTCTGAACAAAGGAAGTGGGTAGCTACTAGTCATATTTTACAATCAGGGTGGTCTGAGGACTTAGAACTTGGAGTGTCTACGAAGGATTTTTAGACTCAGAATAATGAACAGGGGATATAGAGAGAGGAGAACTAGAGAGAGGATACTGTGTCTGCATCAGTGGGGGTAGGGATAAAGGGACAGATTTCTGGGAGTAAATATACTGGTGGGAATATTGAGGAGTGTGGTATTTCCATTGGAAAGGCCATGCAAACTGCAAATGGGTTACAAGACTAACAGGTTGTGTAGCGCCCCCTTACCGCAGGCTACACACCGGTATGCCCGGAGGTCATTCCAGTACATATCCTATGATAAGGGGAGCTACGTTCGATCGCTACATTCACTACACAAGGCATCATATCATTACTCACTTATAAAGCATCATAGGAAAATCACAATATTTTAAAACCAACTTTTTCCTTATTTCATTTCACAAAAACCGAAAGTCTACGTTGTATTTTTCAACACTTACTACATGTACATCATCAAAACATAGTACAAAAGTACTACATGAAAGAGGAAAACATACAAAGTCTATCTAATCTGTCTAAAAATCCTAGTTGACCGACCTTTGAGCCATTTCTTCTCTGTCAAAAGTACAAGAATGAAGCTTCTTGTAGGGTCTCTCAGTGACTCGTGTCGTCTCTCGGTTCTGAAACGTCAACGTGCAATTTTGGGTGAGTCTTGCGAACTTAGATGAGGTAATCATCATCGATGGTTCACTTAATTTATGTAACACATCATTTCACATAACATATATTCACATTTTCGCATAATTGATTTGTATCACATTTTCACTTAAGCATAAACAAATTTTGCATTTTCATCAATCAAACATACTTAAACAGATGCATATGGAGTGCTCATGTGACTCTTTTCTAATTGTTACGTTGTTGTGACCGAGTGCCTGAACTGTCCTGTATCTATTTGGATACCGAGCTCATTGATAACTGTCCCTTATCCGACGAGGATATAGGGCTCATTTTACATAGTGAGCCTTAGGGTTTTAATCACTTGCTGAGCTCGAGGCTCTTTTTCACACTTTGAGCTTTAAGCTCTGATCGTTGGCTACTCTGGTCATAACTGCCATTATGTAATTGTGCATTCATGTATAGAATGCATCTATCACAATCAATCATATTATGAAGCATATAGTTCTGCACATTCACATATAAGCAGCACTTCAATATCTCAATCCAATATCACAGTCATTGGACCTTCATTGTTTGGAATCAACAATCAAGCCACATTCATTCAATCATTTCAAGACAGAATTTAAGCAAACAAGTAATTAAGTGAGACCGTCTAGGTTATTCACAGTTTGCTCCAGAAGCTATTGCCCCGAAATCCTGGCAACGTTTGGAGGATGGTGCTCAATTCGTTTCTCTTTATTATGCAAAACATACGTATATATCACAACATGCATAAGTATAATTATTCAATAATGCTCATGTAGGAAATGAATTATGTACAATGCATGTTCATGACAATCCCGGATATCCTTCCATCAGTTTCCTCACAGGAATCTCTCTCTCATATCAGAACTCATCTAAGTATAATTCATACTTAGGTTTATGCCTCACTAAAACCATTTAATCATAATTCATTTCCCATTGGCACTGTTCACGTTAAATTAGAGAGTGCAATTGATATAATTTGGTTATACCATCTTCTAAGAAAGTGTTCCTTAATCATACAGAACCTATCTTGGGACAATTGGCATAACTCTCTCTACAGATGTCGGATTAAGATAATATTAGGACGATTTCAAAGAGGACTTCGAGATATACCAATTTTGTGAAGACTTGAAGACAAATTCTATTGCCTGAAGGGTCAAAAACAGACTAGACGATAGCATTAGACAATAGTGTATAGAAGAAGAAGTTTCAGTCATATAAGCAAAAAGTAGACGAAACAGAAAGCAGACGAATGCAAGAGTAGACAAATGCAAGAAGCAGACGAAGCCATAAGTAGACGAAATTCGTCAGAAGGTAGACGAAAAAAAAATTAGACGAAGTTCGTCAGAAAGTAGACGAAGTTCATCTGAAAGTAGACGAAGTTCATCAGAAGGTAGACGAAGCAAAAAGTAGACGAAGTTCGTCAGAAAGTAGATGAAGCAAAAGACAGATGGAGAAAAAGATAGACGAAACAAAACATAGACGAAGCTGACGTCATCACAGACGAAGTCAAAAAGCAGACGATTCAGATGATCAACTTAAGACGATGCAAAAAGTCAACTTAAGAAGATATGATGTCATCACAGATGATGTGACGTCATCATAGACGATACGTCTTTACAGATGATAGACGAATGCAATAAGCAGACGATTTAGATGGTCAACTTAAGACGAAGCAAAAGTCAACCTAAGACGATACTATCTATACTCCTTAACTCAAAAACCTTTTTCTTGAACATCTCTAAGTCTTCATCAACTCTCATATAAAAACCTATATGTTCATACATACTTAGTGAAGAAACAGAGCATATTACCTTTCCATATCTAACTCTCTACACTAATCCGATACATAATTTCGTTGTTGTTTCAACTCCAAAAACCATCTCCACAACACCTGATCACTAATAATCCATCAAAACCCAAATATTACCATATCTCCAATTTTCATCCCCTTAACACAGTGTTCAAGAATATAAATATATGAAAATGCTATGATCATGCACTGACCATAAATTCATCAACTTTATTTCAAAAAATCCACAACTCTAATAGTTTTATTCACTACTTGTTGAAGACTCCAAAAGCTTCAATACGTAAACCCTTGTGAACACTAACCAACTTCTAGTTTTTCTTAAGGCAGAAGAAACACTTAGTAGTAGAGGAAATGGTGAGGGATATGAAAAGAGATTGATGGAAAACTCTGTGTATGGAAAGAAATTCAGAGAAGATGATAACAAGGAAGAATTTAGGAAAGAACAAACCCCTTTTTAACCCTCAGATTACTCAAACTTACTTCTGACAAGTAATAAAGACAACTTTACACTTGTCTCTTTTCCTAAGGTCTAATTCTAACTAAGTTTCTTTGAGACTAACTCTATTAATTCTATCTTTACAATCCAACTATCTTCAAATCTTCTTTTGATTTCTTTTTCCCTTATTTTCTAAAATTTTTCTCCGAAATTTATTCATAAATTCACTGGGATTCATAAATCTCACAATTCTACTAACCAATAATATGTTCAACATAAACAAATTGAAAATTCACTAAATTTTCAAAAATCCCAATTCAATTTAATTATACCTGGAATCATTCATGAATGTATGTGCAATTATTTTCATATGCAAAACCTTTACTCTTCACGTGTATTTGTATGCCATATTATGCATGAGCATGAAAAATGCATTTCTAAACATTCATTAATCACTCATATTTACTATTCTAGCCTCCCACAGGTGATAGGATGTTACAGGTTGAGGCAGTGCAGACTAAAGAGGTGCAGACAATAGTCAGTTGGAATAAGGATGTTAGAGAATCCTCATGTTTTATTATTCCTAGAATTAGTGAAAAAGATTTAACAGCTGGGCTGATGCAACCTAGTAGGAAGGTTGATGGTTTGAATAAAGAGCCGTAGATGAAGGATCAGGGAGACGATACTGAAATAGGTCCTAGTCCAAGTAATGGGCACGAAGCTAGTTCAGATAATGAAGGGGGAGTCCAGTCATCTTTTGGTGGGAATTGCCAAACGAAATGTGGGGAGGAAGAAAGGTAAGAAAAAAAAAAGCACAAAGGGATAATGTCAACTGTGTCTTTTTTAACTTCCTTGTATAATGTTGTTAATTGTATGGAATACGAGGGGTCTTAATGACCCCCTTAAGAAGTGGATGGTACAGTAACTTGTTGCAAAGGAACAATCGTTTTTGGTAGGACTTCTAGAAACTAAAATAAAGGCCAATGCTGATCGGAAGGGATTAGCCTTTTTGGGGCCTAAATGGAGTTTTGTTTCTAATCACATTCACCATTATAATGTTCGGATAATTTGTTGGTATAATACAGACATTGTGGGTGTTCGAGTACTGAAGATGGGGGATCAATTTATCCATTTATAGTTTGGGTCATTTGGGAAGTACTAGTTTGAGGTTACACTAATATATGCGTCAAACTTTGCCTTTCAACGAGCTAATTTATGGGAAGAAATAGTGGAGTTACATAATGGGATGCAAGGGTCGTGGATGGTAATTGGAGATTTCAATTGTTGTCACAATTATGCGGAAGTGGAGGGAGGAGTGAGGCTTCATGGAGGATCAGGAGTTGAACTCAATCAGCTTTTTCATAACACTAATTTGGTGGATCTTAGAGGCCTTGGACGATGGTTCACCTGGGAAAACAAGAAGAAAAGCAATATGTTTATTAGGAAGAAACTTAACCGAGCATTAGTCAATCAATGATGGATAAGTTTTTTTCCTTTAGCTTCATCTGTATTTGGAGAACCATAATTGTCTGATCATGCATCTATTTTCATTCAACAACTGTGTGAAGGTGCTAGGCTTGGCTAGGCTTGGGGCTCCATTCCAGTTTTTTAATCAATTACTCCAGGTTGAGGGATTTATGGATTTCGCAGGTTTAGAGGATGGACGTCAAAGGATACACGGCCTTTTAATTAATGCGAAAATTGAAAGCTGCCAAAACAGTCATAAAAGAGTTTAGTAAGCATAGGACGCGCAATATTCAGGATTTGCATAAAGAGTTGAATGAGATTCAGAAGGAATGCTATAAGGATCTCCTTAATGAAAGTTTAAGAGTGCTTGAGGTTGATCGGATAAGGAAGTATCAAAAAGCTTTGAAATTACATGACTTAATTCTTAAACAGAAGGCGAGACAATCTTGGTTACAAGAGGGTGATACAAATACTAAGTTTTTTCAGGCATCTATCATGGCAAGGCGTAATATTAATACCATCACAGAACTGAAGGATGATAGGGGTAGTATGATCAGTGGTTATCAGGAACTTGCTGGGCACATCAGGGATTATTTTTCTGATCTTATGGGCAATACTGAAAGTGCAGGAAATGGTTTTGGGGTTAAGGATGTATTGTACTTCTCTCCAATTCAGGAACAATTGGAGATGTTAATTGCTCCTATTTCAGCCGAACAAGTGAAAGAGGCTTTGTTTTGCTTATATAGCTTAAAAGCTCCCAGAGCTGATGGGTATTCAACTGGTTTTTTTTTCCAGAAAACTTGGAATATCATAGGCCAACTCTTAACTGAAGCGGTGCTAGAGTTTTTTTTTCATCTGGTAAGTTATTACAGGAGATAAATCATACTCACTTGTGCTTGATTCCTAAGAAAGAGCGACCCCAATGGATTACCAATTATTGTCCAATTTTGTGTTACACCACAGTGTATAAGATAATAGCTTCTCTTTTAGCTGAACGATTGAAAGCAGTCTTGGTTGAAGTGGTTAGTAAAGACCAAGGGCTTTCCTTCCTTCAAGGAGTATTGGGGATAACATTTTGCTATTGCAAGAGCTGATGGGTGATTATCATACCGGAAAGAAGATTAACAGTTGTGCAATTAAGATCGATCTTTATAAAGCATATGATACGATTGGTTGGGACTATCTGAGGAATTGTTTGGAAGGGATTGGTCTGCCTCCATGATTTTGTCACTGGATACTTCAATGTATCCGAACTACAACCATGAGTGTCTTAATAAATGGGATTCCTACGAAACCATTTCACACTAGAAGGATCCGACAGGGGGATCCCCTATCCCCTTACCTCTTCACTTTGGCGATGGAAGGTTTCTCAAGATAATTGACTTGAATGGTGGTTTGCAATGGATTATTTCAATATCATTATAGATGTCGAGAATTGCAATTGTCACACTTGTTGTATGCTGATGATGTGATATTATTATGCAAAGCCAACCCTCATGTGTTATTGATGATGATGAATTTGTTAAATGTGTTTGCTCACTGGTCCGGGCTGAAGATGAATGTACAGAAGAGTGAAATTTTTATGTCTTCCGATGTTTAGAATCAGGAGTGGATTACTAGGTTGGTGGGGTTACCGATCCAACAAGTACAGTTCAGGTATTTGGGAGTACCAATCACCTCAGGTAAGCCTAAATATTCTGAATTTTTACCATTGTTGGATGAACTGAAAGCTAGAATCAATGCTTGGCAGAATCGTTATTTATCCCTTACTGCTAGAGTTACTCTAATTGTTTCAGTGTTGAATAACATGCATGTTTATTGGGTTGCTCATGTGGTAATTCCTAAGAGAGTTATCAAGGACATGGACAGGATATTAAAATCCTTTTTATGGATTGGTAAGCATCATAATTGTAAAGGAGCAAAAATTAAATGGAGCGATATTGTAGTGCCTAAAAAATATGGGGGTTTGGGCATCATTTCAATAAAAAAATGCAAATAGTCTTACTTATGAAGAGAATATGGAGATTATTCGTGGATAAAGAAGCGATGTGGGTCAAGTGGGTGCAGATATATAGCCTTCATGGGCAAAGCTTTTGGCAAGTTCAATTGAGGTATGAACACTCTTGGATTTTTAAAAGTTTGTTGCAATTACAAGATATGATTTATCCTTTCATTAAAATTAGGGTGGGCAATGGAGAGAACACGAATTCCTGGTTTGATAATTGGAATGAATCTAGCCCACTATGTTTTTAAAATGATTTACTTGTTTTTAGAAACCGAATCCCTAAGGTAGCTGTTAGATCCCGTTTTCGGAGTCTAACTCCTATGCAGAATATCTTAATACGTGAGTTATCTCCCAAGGAGAACACCTTAACCATTATCGGATTATCTTTTCATAACTCCCCCTTTTGTTTCTAGGTTCAACTTAGCTCTTAAAACAGTCGATTACTACGGTGGTAGTCGACTTGTCCATTTATCCCTTTTCAACCTGAGTACCTCAATGATCAGCGTTGGTGAGTCCACACTTTACGCATATACTTGCTTCGTGGCTACTAGTATAACTTGTCCTATAAGCATCCAAACTAGGGTTTCTTAGGATAGATTGAAAAAGCACCTCAAAAGCTACAACTTTCATGAAGACCTCGAAGGCCAAATTTATCTTCTGAAGGGTCAAAAATAGGGCAGAAGA
>JAOQMS010000005.1:26786137-26844416 GCA_027563885.1 Erythroxylum longipes | reverse complement strand
GGCAAAGAAGAAATGGCTCAAAGGTCGGTCAGCTGGGTTTGGAAAGATTAGATAGACTTTCTATGGATTTCCTCTTATATGTAGCATTTTTTATGCTAGGTTATGCTGTTGTAAATGTATAAAATTTTGAAAGCTACAATGTATGTACATTCGGTATTTATGAAATGAAAAGAGGAAAAAGTTGGTTTTAAATTATTTTGATTTCCTTATGATGCTTTATAAGAGGATAATGATATCATGCCATGTGAAGTGAATGTAGTGATCAATAGTAGCTCACCCTTATTGTAGGATATGTACCGGAATGACCTCCGGGCATCCCGGTGAGTACCCTGCGGTAAGGGGGCGCTACACACAATGTACCCAAAATCAAGATAAAATTCCAAGAACGTACAATTTGAGAATGGAAGAACAACAATTTGCGCAACAAAATTATTAGAAGTATCAAAATCGCAAATTACTACCCACAATGTAAGTATCAAAATTTGGAGTAACAAGTAAATCCCAATCAAAAGATCCCAGCTAATCACAATCAATTCAAATCCGAACCAATTCAAGCACAAGAAACAACTCCAAGTAAGCTTTCAAAGCAATGGAAGTTTCGTAACTAGCTAGCACTTCAATTAGAGTTCAAGTTGCCAATGAGCAACTCAGAACAAGAAATAGGCCTAAACATTTTTTTGTCCGATGCAAATAATTCTTTTTCGTTTCTTTTTTTCATTATTTATTTTTCTTTTCATTTTTTAGGTCGAATATTCAAAGAAAAAAATCAAGAGGAATAGATAAAACCCTAGCTGAAATCATACTTGAATTTTGATGAGAATTTGCAAACTTGATGGTGATGGTGGCTGCCTTGTATTTCCGTTGGAGTTGAATAAGCATTCACCTCCAAACCAATGCTCTAATACCAATATAAAGCACACCATGGAAGGGTTGAGTTGGATGGGTGAAGTTTTGGTGGTTTCCTTGGAGGATTGAATTTGGCTTATGAAGGAATTAAGATGAATAGATTTTTATTGAAACCTTAAGCTAATGGATACGCAAGGCTAATCTCTATGACATCTATTGGAAACTTGTTCCAAGCAATCCCAATGATCAAAATCAACCAAGAGAAAGAACCAAATAACATGTCACGATTGAACACTTGATAAGTGGAATTAGGTTCTTGGTGAAACGAAAACAAGAGGATAGTTCCTCACCAAAACCGATGGCTATAATAATAATATTACCAAAAATTCCTTGTTTCTAACCCTAATGAGCTTATTTATACCTAGGTCAATTAATAAAAGGTTGGGCTAAAAATACATGGAAGCCTGAAATAAAACAAAGGTCCAAAAAATAAAAATTAGAAAGTCATGCACCAAAGGTCTAATCTCCATTTCTCTTGGGCTTAAGTGAATTAAATAGCCCAAGTCCCATTTAATTAGCATATGGTCGACTCCTACACTCCTTGGGCTTAAGTGATGGAACATTAAAATTAGCCCAAGTCTTCATGTCTTCAAACCCTAAGTGTGTCCGGTTCAAGGATTTGAGTTAAAGTGAATTAATTTGGGTTGTAACCCACTAAACTCTCCTCCAATTGGCTTGGAGCTCTCCACCCTCTCCAAATAGAAGCTCACATATGTGTAAAGAGCCTCCTTAAGTCTCTTGGCCCTAACTTTGGTCATAGGTCCTTCTGGCATGGCAAGCTCACTCCCTAGGCCTCTGACATCCATGCCTGGTCCATTTGGTGTCACCCTAGTCCTACTCACATTAGACCCTCCATGAATGGTTAAAGGATCTTGGTTCTTGATGTTACCTCCAACCTTGGCTGAACCATCCCCTTGTTGATTCATATCAACGCCATTATTGTTCACATTTGTTGCAATCACATGTAACCATAATATAATTCGAAAATTTATAATTTAAAACATCGCCTACATCATTAGGCTCCAAGAAAATCCATGGTCGAAAAGAAAGGTGGGGCTCACTCAAGTGGGACCATCCTAATTCCATATTCTCTTTTTAGGCCTTCTTCAATGAGATTCAAGCAAGTCAACCAAGGAGCTGGTAACAAGATAACATATATCAATGATAAGTTTAGAATTGGATTGCATGTTATGAATAATTTTTGTGAAAGAGAAAAAAGAAGAACAGAGGAGAGAAGAGAGAAGAGAGAAGAGAGAGAAAAATCCAGAAGGAGGAAAGAAGGAAGAGAAATACATAAGAAGAGAGAGAGCAAATAGCTATTTTATGTATTTTTTCTTATTAGGAAAACGGTTATAAGGGTATTTTTATACTAACTACAGTTACATCTAAAACTGTATAATTGAAGTAGCATTTTATTCGAAACAATTCATCCTACTTTAGAAAACCTTGTCCACAAGGTTTAACAAGGAAATTATTAAGGAGGTTTATCTAATGGATAAAAAGGAAACAACCATGTTTTCTTCGCGACAAAAATGAACTTCTTTTCATCACGCTTCTTTGAGTGCCCAATAACATTATGATTGTTATTCTCTTTCAAATATTTAAGTTGGTGATTATAAAGATGGAGAATGATTTTCATTTCTTTACCAAGTTGCTCTCCATTAACATCATTGATGAATGAATCAATAACTTGAGACTTCCATATGTGTTGCTCCTTATTATCAGCATCAATGGTGAATGAATCACCAACTTGAGATTTTCATACGTGTTCCTCATTGTTTTGTTCTATACTCACCACAGTACTCATGTTCAAATTCAAGTTGCTCTCAAGCCTCTTTCCTTTAATATCATTATCCATCTTTCTACCATTAGTGCTATTATAAAACTCTTGACATTGTCTGTCAGTTATTGCTGTATTAAGAGTAATCTTCGTGTTTTTTGAAGCAAGCATTCCTCTTGATTGCATAAATTGATTGAACATTGCTTTAAGGTTATCTATCTCATATTGATGCTAATCGGATTGTACCTGAATTTTCTACTCGATATTTTCTGAAGCAGCCATTCCTCTTGATTGCATAAATTGATTGAACATTGCTTTAAAGGTTATTTATCTCATGTTGATGGTAATCGAACTGAACCTATGTTTTTTGCATCTGTTTTTTACTTCAAATATGCAATTCCTTAATTTTTTGGATCCTTTCTTCAAGCTTTGCAAACTTTTGACCCCAATCATCTTCTATCATGTTTATAGAATTTTTTGGTTGAAAATCGTAAAGCTCTGATACCATTTGTTATGAATAATTTTTGTCAAAGAGAAACAACAAAGAACATAGGAGAGAATAAGAGAGAAGAATCCAAAAGGAGGAAAGAAGACGAGAAATATATGAGAAAAAAAGCAAATAACTAATTTATATATTTCTTCTTGTTAGGAAAAGGGAATTAAAGCTTGGAGCAACTTTACAGTTACTCCTTTATGATCGTAAGGTCATAGATTTAAGTCACGAAAATAATCTTTTTGTAAATAATACAAAGGGAAGGAAGGGAAATTGACGTACAAAATGCCTCTCCTAGACCCCCGCATGCTGTAACATTTTACTCGTAACACTGCACCTACGTTGTTCCACCATATATAGCACGAATCCAGTCAACATGGAAGTGTTTCGTGCATGATTGCTGTTGTACAACTAACCCATTGCTACTTGCCACTCTTTCAAAAGAAAAGGAAAAGAAATTACGGAATCTTATAGAAAGATTATTACTGCCTTCGGCCTTTTTGGTTATAATGGAATACATGTGGAGAAATAAATAAACTAAAAGTATAGGTATATCCCTCGAAGGTCTTTGCAACTTCCGCCTTCTTTGACATATTCTACTAGACGGGCTTTCAAATGATTCCTTCCAATAATCTGTGTTTCTTTTAAATAATCTGTGTTTCTTTTAGTTCGAATCCTATGCTGCTTTAATGTTGTGTAACTAAGTTTTGGACAGTGAAATAAGAAAACTAAAAAAAAAAAAGTGAGAAGTTTCCTGTAAAATAAGAAAGGATCAATCCAGCATTTCCCTTGAAGAAAGTATGACAAGATTGACCACGTGCTTCAAGAAAAGCATGCTGCTTATCACCATATGCATCTGATCATTTGGAACTGTACGAGCACGGAACTCGATTCCTAGCATGGCTCCGGTGCAAAAGCTATTGTATTTATACTTAGCTCAATGTTTCACATTAAAGTTATGCTCTTACATAACTCGATAAGTTATTGCTGTTACACAAAACATTACAACAAGATCACCACATATTGGCTGCTCAGATTATAATTCTTCTTTTCAGATCAATATATTCCTACCTGTTGTGCTGCATTAATCACCGTGAAAACCATTAGTCAGAGTTGTTATTTTAACTTAAAACTCAAATCTTTGATTGTTTGAGCTCATTATCTGGCAGATCTGATAACATCAGGCACAAAAAAGTTCCAAGTTTTGCCAAGTCTGCAGAACACTGGATATACAGAGCTCCTAACTAATTAATGGGAAATAAGATAAAAGTGACTAAGAAGCGAGAATGCCACATTAATTGTTGTTTGAATCAGAGCTTTTCAGTCGAAATTTGATCGTTGTAATTAAGAAATTTCTCATGCTGTTATCCAAAAAACAGTGGTAATGTGTAAGCTAAACATCGTACAAGCCTAGAGAAACCTGGTATTCTCCAAATAAGAGTTGATTTTTCGTTGCTTCACAGCACTAATTTGAGACCAGTCTTAGTAGCAATGTAGTAAATTGCGGTGACTATTGATTTGACCTGTAACATTGAAAGTGCAAAACCAATATGGCAAACAAATACGCAGGTTAAATAAGCAGACTTCACACAGATTTTAGTACAAGAAATTTAGGAAACATTCACATCAAGTATAAGCTGAAGTTGTCACTTTCGCATCACTATAAACCCCAAAATAGTTTTAACTATTTTTATTTTGTTACTCCTTTCACAGAAGAAACGATAAAAGAAATCTTCTGTAAAATTGTTAATTGCCTTTGCTGAAGGTACAATATAGCAAGTGTCCAAACATGATTTCAGATGCCCAGTGCATACTTACATGTCAAATTAAAAATGCTTCTTGCGAGCAAGTAGTTGATTATTAAGAGGCCTTACCCAGCCAACAACTTGACCGAAAATTCTGAAGCCTTCACAAATTAGATGAGTCCCAGCTGGCATATACAGCACCAATGAGTTTCTCATGAAGGGTAGCACCCGAACAAGCAACTATTCCCCGATCAAGACCCTCTAAGTACACTCCCTTTGAGAAGTCCAAGGGACGACCCCCAGCATCAGTTACCACACCACCAGCCTCTTCAACTATGACAACACCAGCAGCATGATCCCATATCTTCTCTTTGTACCCAGCCCTGGCAAATTTCATAAATATTTCAGCGTCTCCTCGTGCTATGGCTGCATACTTGACCATGCTATGTACACGCAAGGGCTGTTTTCTGCCGTTAAAATGTCAAAAAGCGATACATTAAGACAAAAATAGAACACAAATCGATGGAATCATCCATCTCCCAAGGCCCTCTGACAATTACTTAAATGTATCCAGGAAAGGACTCCAAAGTTACAAGCCTTGCGGTTCATTCAAATAAGAAAGCAACTTATCAAAGATACCTTTTAAAAGAAACATGTCTGAGTAATAATTTTGTATCTCATAGAAACATTACCCTGAGACAAATAAGTTAACACTTATGAGATGGAAATTGTGCATATGGAAAAGGAGGGATTGTCAATTTCCGTTTTGTAAAAATCAAAAGAACTCAGAAACAGTAACTATAGTTTTTCATCCCCTTGAAAAAGTATTCAAAGGAGAAAGTGGAGTGCACTAACATCTAGATAACTAACCCCTCACTTCAAACATCCAAGAATACTTTTTAACTTCTGTAGTAAAAGAAACCATAGCATACTTGAGCCCCATGCTGTGAGCAACTCCAGCTGCAAAGGAGTGATTTGAATTGGCTATTTCCACAGGTTCACAAAAGGTTGCCAACGCTGGATCATCAATCGAAGAAACCTGAATCTCTTTTGCAGATTGTAGCCACTGAAGCTTCATATCCCCATTTTTTAGTGGTTGCATCCATGCTTTACCACTGCCTCTCTGTGCATACATGACACATCCACCTTCCTGCATATCAGAAGCAGGTGTAGACAATAGTGACATGCTCAGACTGTATTGATGATTCAGCCATTCCTTCTTCATAGGGTAATTAGGACACCCAAGAACTCCTAGTACAACTTTTCCCTCCTGAATCAAGGATAAAGCTACAGCATACTGATCCCCTCGAACAAAACCCAATGTTCCATCAACAGGATCAAGTATCCAATGCCTTCCAGTTGGGCCCCCAGTTGAATTGCATTGACTGATAGCCTTTAGAATTTCTGAGGCTTCAAGGGTCTTCTTTGGCTTCTGAAGACCATATTTTGGAGCTTCTTGCAGACATTCATTTACTGTGTTTGTTACAGATCTCAGCAAGTCTACCGAATCAGTTTTTGAGAGTGTTTGAACATCTTCTTCAGCAACTATGGACACCTTTTGATCCTTAAAAGAGTCGGACAGTATCCAGCAAACAGTAGCTTGAACACTCCAATCTGTCCAACCATAAATACCAAATTATAAATGGACAACTACTATACATCCTATATAAATACAGGTCCAGATGAAGATACGGATGGAAAATGTGAAAATAAACTTCCAAATGCATGTTTGTCTTCGTATCTAAGCAGTCTGTCAACAAATTCTATCCTTGAAAGTTCACTATTTTTAATAATAAAAGCACATTGAATATGCAATTCCATTTTGGCTGGACAATAACATGACTTGTTCATTCTTTTCATGAAAATTTGACCAGTTTAATATCAGAAGTAATATACACCAAGTTTCTTCCCAATTGAATATTTGCATAAGAAGACCACCTAGAGTTGCTTCCAATAATAAAAAGTGAAAGGGCTTGTTGGGACCATATAAGAGAAGATTTTATTTTTTTTCAATAGTTATTTTTGACAATCTCAAAAGACCTTCATAGGCTATGTTTGATGATCAGAACTATATCTGGATAACATTTCTAGCTTTCATGTCCTCCAAATTTCATTTAGTAATTCTGAAGATGGTCCTCATAGACTAAATACTAGTGAAGAGCTGCATTTAGTGAATAGTTGCCAATCATTTGCATTAACAAGAAAGAAATTTCATCCAGATCTTTTATCTCAACTCCATGAGAAACAATTGGAACCCCAACACACTAAATCTCGTCACCATATGAATCCAAGAAATTGTTATAGTAGGAATGCCTCATCGAAAGACACTCAAAGGCAGAAAAAGTGAGCTATTTCTCAATATCAGAATAGTTGGTGATAGAGAATGACCTCCAATTTCTAGATGTGCAAGTTGTACATTTCATGTTTCTTTTGATCAACCAAACTGAAGCCTATGGACTTGTTTGACAAACAGCTTATCAGCTGTTTTTTAGCTAATTGACACAAGTTAGTTGTTTGACCATCTTAAAAAACTAATGAATGTATTTGGTGAATGGCTGATTGGTTAGCTTATTTAACCCCAACAAGCTGATTTTAGAAAAGCTCCATAAGAGGATTGTTTTTGATGTTTAGCCAAAAATTAATAGGTAAAAAGTTAATTATACCCTCTTTTTATAATTTTTGAATTATAGTAAATTATGCTATAGTGATATTATGGATAATTCAAACTAAAAATCATGCATGTATTCTACAGTGATAAAATTTTTTACAATGAAGTAAGTACCAAACATCTTTAATAAGCAGCTAATGTTATCCGTTGGTCAAATCAGCTGATAGAATTAGCTAACAGCTAATGCAATCCGCTAATTGCCAAACAGGCCTATGTCAAGTTATACAAGCATTCTTTACATCAATACTTACCCAGCAACTCTTCAACTAGTGTACACCTCGCTTAACTAACAGAAAGAACCAAGACAACCACATACAGATTTATTAAAGCAAGAAAAACAGCTGTAGAATAATAACACAACCAGGGTAATTCAAGAGTTCAAACATGGGTCCTGAGAGATAGCTATACAGTGACTCTTAACGAACTCACTAAAATCATAGCAATTACGGTACCATCAAGCTACACGGTAACTCTTAACAAATACTCACTAAAATCATTATACTTATGGTACAATCAATGTTTTGACAGGAACATGTCCTGAAATAGACAAGTTCTCACTTAAGGTGCCCAAGCGTCCACCAGTTCAACAATAATCAATAACAGACACTTGAAGAAATCAGAAGCCAATGATTCCCTTGCAATCATGTCAAAAGAATTGGTCTAAGCTGGTTTGTCCACAAAGCACCTACAATTGAAATGTAAAAACAGAATCTTGAGTGCTTCACATGCTCTCTTCAGGAAATTAAGTCCACCAATCAAATGGCAACAAACAACAGTTTCTCATCTACAAAATTTCCTTCTAAGAAAACCCTAATCATACTCGAAATTCAAAATGCTGATGACCCCATCAGCCTACAAACCAAATAGAAACTCGTTATCATAAGCACAGCTGAAGTACCTGCAATTGTAACAGGAGAATCATCTTCCTTAGACGTAACTTGGTCAGCACGCCGATAAACTAACCTCTCTTGCACTCTCTGGCAGAGAGAACAAGCCAAGTGAACAACTCTTACAGCCACTTCCAGTTCCTTATCATACATTCCACAAGTCATCATCTTTCTCCTAATAAACTTTTACTCAAAAACTCAATGCAGAAACCAGTTGCTACAAGATACCCACAAAGGAAACGAGTAAGAAATCATAGTCCAACATGCCAAGGAAAGTGGGTTTGGAGGGGATTCGATGTTGAGAGGCAAAACTTGGGGCTTCCGTTGTCGTGTTCGTCTGTTTGTTGAGTGAAAATAAGTATCAGCGGTTCAGTTTCCGAGGAATAAGGAAAGTGAATATCGTGCGTCGCGTGGGGGCGGAGTAGAGTTTCAATTAAAAATTATTATATAGTGTACGCGGGACCCGTGAAATCATAAAGTTAAATAATATATTCTTTCCGTTTGATTTTCTTCTTCAGCAAACTAAACTCGATGAACTCTTTTTTTGAGAAAATGATTTCCATATCTATTTTTTAATTGATAAATATATAAGCATGAATCATAATTATAGTTGACATAAAATTATTACACCAATTTTCATAAATTTATAATTCTTAATAAAATTGTTAATCTTATATGATTTTAAATTCAACTAGAATAAGTTTAGATATTAGGGTCATTTGGTAACGAGCTGAAAAGCTATATTGACTTAAAATAGAAGTTTAACTTAATAAGTTTTTTTGGATGGTTAGTAGATTAGATTGACTAATTCAACCTAACTAGTTGTTTTATGAAAAGCTACATGTATGGAGCGTATCAGCCAAACAGCTAATTCAGCTAGACGACTGTGCCCTTAGCATTTGTTGGCTGCTCTTGATTCTCATTTCTGAGTAAATTCTCTAGAATTTTCTCTTCGTCTCAAGTCTCCACCGTATGAAGAGGAAGGTGTTGAGATTGTCACAGTCGTTCAGCAAAATTAAGGACGTTAACTTGATGCTTACAGAGTCCACATCAAAAGAGCTTGTAGAGGATCCGCTTAAGTCTACGGAGAGTTCTAAACGTTGAAAAACCAAGAGTGCTTATGGTGATATTGGCCTCCCTGTATTTGTACCGTAATTTTGTAATGTTACCAATTCAAAGCCAGGAAGGGAGTGTTAAAGATGAAATGGGATCTTTGGGCGATTGTGCAACTCGTCAAACCCAGATACTGAACAATCATCTTTGCCACAGCCACTCATCGGAAATCGTTCGTTCACTGGACTCCAACGCATGCTTGAGCTAATCTCCTCCGAAGTTGAATGAGAAGCAGGATTTCGACACCAAAGATATGCGTCTATTACTGGATGTGCATCACATCGAGGATCGCAACTGGTTGTTCGGTGTGGTGAGGCAAAGCAAGCTGTTTAATCCTCGGGAGGGAGGCGGAAGGGTGAGGCAAAGCAAGCTGGTTAATCCTTGGGTTTTATTGATAATGCAGTAAATTAAAAGTTGATTATTTAATATTTATAAATTTTTTAATCTTTTTCTAATATTATTTAATTATATAATAATTCTTGGGTTAAATAAAAAGATATTACAATAAATTTTATATAATTTTTAAATAATATTCACAAGTTAATTATATTAGTCATTTTAAATTAAGAAATCAAATAATTTTAAATTAAGTAATTAATCAAAATATATCGATGAGAAAAAGTATTTATATAATTATTTTGTTGGAATAGTCTAATTGTAACTAATTATTATTATTATTATTAAATGATCTATGTTTTTTATTAGAGTTATAAACTTAATTTTTGTATAATTAAATATCTAAAATTTAAATTCTTATAAGAATATTCAACGAAATACTAAGATATATAATATTTATATCCTAATATTTTTTTTAAAGTCATGTCTTTATAAGTCATTTTACACATAAACAGCTAATACTAAAAAACTAATTTTACCAAGCATTTCTAACAAACAACTAATGCAATCCGCTGATCAAATCAGCTGATAGAATTAGCTAACAGCTAATGCAATCAGCTGATTGCCAAACAGGACCATTGTAAACATATGACCCTAATTACGAATATTGTTTTCAAAATCTCCCACGCAAAATTTCTTTTGACCTTACTAATTCCTTGTCAAGCATTAACCTTATTTTTCTAATAGTATAAGTTTTCTATATATATATCTATTCAACCACTTTGCTACTTGGTCTTTGTTAAATTATGTTGGGAAATCGAACATAACATAATCTCGCAAGTAGAAGAATAATCATTAAATTTTTTTGTTTTGATTATTTAAAAATCAAAATCACATTAAATTATATACAATGATTAACACATAAATAAATCATAATAAAGTGTGAATTTTAATTTATATCTTATTATGTATTCACACGACGCATTTATATAGCTATAAATCTGGGCTTCCTTAAACTATTGATATGTCCTCTAAATATTCTCTAAAGATCACATTTAGATATGGACTCTCCATCTACGTTAAAAACTGTGGATAGCTAAATATGCTCAAATTGTCGACATGGCCATGTTGCCAAGTCGTGTCTTAGTCTCTCTTCTATACTTTGAACTACATTCTCCAAGCACGGTCAGGTTTAATCTAATTGGCCATGTACTTTGTCCATCTATGATCTTTCTAAAATCTTCTCCTCAAGTCCTTAAAGCTCAACCTAAACACAAAATCCTAACAACAATCTTGAACAAACATATTAGAAAAGACTAAAACTTGAACAAAAACTATCTGAAACCTAACACAAAAATGCATTATAACATAGATACTGGTAAATCCACTTTTTTTTTGTTGATAATTGGCACACCTTAGGCACTTTTTATAAGCTCAGGGAATATGCAAATCTTATACTGATGGTTCTTATTGACACCAAGGATCATGTTATAATCACTGACAATAATTAAAGATGGTCTTTCTACTCTAATAAAGGCTACAAGCTTGTTATCAACAATTAGCCTAATTATTCTCCTATTCTAAATAACGTGGGGTGCATCATGTGGATGAATGATAATTCACTAAAATTCTTTACTAGAGCTTGCAAGAAGCTCCTAATAGACTCTTCAATTTAATACAACAAGACCATGTTTGTATGGGACTTATACAGTACTCCATCTCACTTTTTCATTTTATGGCTAGTTGCTTCTTAAATACTATCCACCAAAGATAGACTTAAGTTCCCAATTGTTAATTCCTTATATGGGGTTTGTTCTTCTAGCCCTGAGAATTATGATTACCTATTCTTTGGTTGTCAATATTCTGACCAACTATAGAACATTATGAATTCATATTTTCAACATGCATTTTAGTTTGTATAATTAGAATGAGAACTTCAGTTATGCCACATCTATTATGTTCAGGTATAAAGGAGACAAGAAACTTGTCAGAATTTTCTTTGAAATTGTAGGATTTTCAAGGACTAGTCATTAACAGTTAAAGAAAGACTAAATAAGCTAATAATGAAGGTGGGATTAGCAATTATGGCCAAAGATCTCTCTACGGAAATGTCACTAGAGGTCTCTTATAAACTCTCAGTTGTATAAGGGACCCTCTCCTTGCATGATAACTAGTTTATTAGGTATTCCTAAAGATTAGATTCCTCTGGGATTGGACGTCTTTAGATGCTTACCTTTTAGTCTGACATGTATTCTTCCTAACACTTAAACTTTTTTATATTAGCCCATTTTAATGAATTATTGTTTCTTAAATTCCAAAAAAATCATTAACAAATTTTGTAGCTAAGATTTTAGCTATCATTTAGCAATCTATAAAGCTATCCTAGGGCTACAAAACAAGTTGATTTTGTGAGCTAAAAGGTATTCCCTAATGGTCTAGATAGTGTAGTTTAATAAGCCTTAAGCTAAAAGAATGACTAAATATTCTCTTATTCCTCTTGTTCCAAATTTTATAAATCATATAGCTAAAAGCAATCTTGAATGATAAATAATCATCATTTTTGTTCCTTTCATTAGAGCAGCACTAGTATATGATTACTTGTGGTACAATCTAGTTGCATGGATGCATAATTGGATTCCATTTATTGAATAAGGTACTACATATAAATAGTATCTGAGAAAGAGTTTTAAGTTCTTGATAGTAGAGAACATAAGTGTCTGAGATTCTCTTTTTGCTATCCATAGCTGATATCCTCCCTTTAATAGCTAGTCATACTATAAGGGAAGTTTGCCTTTACATGAGCTTTGAGGTAGCTCCTACATTAAAAATTTGTGAATGATCCAAAGGGGTTAGCCATAGTGCATATTCAACCTTAAGATATTGATTTTCTTTTCAAGCCTTTTACCTCCGATGACACTGAAAAGTTATGTTTGCACTAAATCCCAATAAGACACCATGACCTGATGGTCTCAATGCCTTTTTCTTGTATAAAACATGGCAACACACTAAGACTCTAGTAACAGAAGCAGTGCTTGAATTTTTTAGCAAAGGAAGGATGTCGAAGGAATTAAATAAGATATTTATCTATCTTGTTCCCAAGGTACACTCCCTAAACTCAATAAAAGACTATCATCCTATTTTGCATTGTAATATCATATATATATAAGTTAAAAGTTATTATCACTAAATAACTAATCCTTCGCAAAATGCTTTCTAAAAGGGAAAGTTAATAAAAGGTAATGTTTTGCTAATCCAAAAGCTCCTTCAAAATTATAATAGGAAGGGATCAAGTAAGAATTGTTCCATTAAATTCATAAAGCATTTGACTTATTATATTAGAGTTTTATCCTGAATACAATGAATAAATTCAAAATTCCTCCAAAATATGTGAATGGATCTCTCAATATATAGCCATGGTCACCTATGGTATATTAGTTAATAGAGAGCTAACCAATCTTATCCAAGGAGCTAGAGGGATACGGTAAAGGCCTTCTTTCCCCTTAGTTTTTCACTCTCAGTATGGAAGTATTGGTCAGATTAATTAAGTTTAGAGTTAGTCAAGAAAAGAAGTTCAAATTTTACTCTAGATACAATATCATAACAATCACAAACTTATCTTTTACATATGACCTTATTTTATTCTTCAAGGTAAACCCCAAATCAATGTATGATTTAATGACTGCTTTTAACTCTTTTAAAGTTATTTTTGGTCTTATCATCCATAAATAGAAGAGTCAGTTCATTCTTTCCTTAGGAGCCTCCATAATTGCCCATTATTTGGAGCGTATAACATGATTTAAAGCATCCAAACCTCCCTTAACTTATCTTGATGTCCCAATTTCCACCAATAGATCCTCCCTTACAAAATTCAAACCACTCATTACAAGAGTTAGCAACCACTCATTATAAGAGTTAGCTTAAGTATAGCAAGCTTTTGTAATAGTACCTTATCAGAAAAGATAGAGTGCTTATTGTAAACTAGTATTAAACAGTATTCATGTATATTGGTTTTCCCATATTTAGCTCCCAAAAACCATTAGCAATATTATAGAGTAGATTTTAAGGAGGTTCATATGGTTTAGGAATGCCTCTAATATTTTCATAGTTAAGGTTAAATGCTGACACCTTTACTTGCCTAAGGATGAGGTAAGGATGAGGATTTTGCCTATAAAAAGCACTAACCAAATGGAGTTCATCAAAATGATTTGGATGGTTATGAATGATAAAAACTCATTATGGGTAAAGTAGATTTATGCCAATTATATAAAGGAGGGAAACTTATGGTGCATTAAGCCAAAGAATGATACTTCCTAGACTATGATGCATATTTTAAAGCTTAGAAGAACAATTAGGTTAAATATCACATATAAGCTAAGAGAGGGAATTCAACATCCTTTCAGCAAAGAATGATACTTGTTAGACTATGATGCATATTATAAAGCTTAGAAGAACAATTAGGTTAAACATCACACATATGCTAGGAGAAGGGAATTCAACATCCTTTTGGTATGACAATCAGTCAGCCTTAAGCCCCTTAAGTGAAGTAGCACCTTAACCTCTTTAAAGAACTGATAGTTGACAATGCAACGATCAAAAAGGCATTAATTTCTAACTTTTTAACTCATTTACATTCACTCAACTTAAGATATCAATTAACACCAGGTTAGGAAGATGAAGTTCCTTATAATATTGATCCCTTAGGAGATTTTAGAAACTCTTCTTGTAGGAAAATTTTTAAAAGTTATACAGTTAAAGTTCCATGGTATAAATTGATTTGATTCCCTAAAGCAAGTCCTATAGCCTCCCTAATTATATGGCTAGCTATTAAGGGGAAGACCTTGGATAGGATAAAAAAATGTAAGAATAATCTTGATACTTGTGTACTCTGTAATCAAGAACATAAAACAATTACACATCTTTTCTTTAGGTTTAATTTCTCTTTTAATAGTTGTAACTCAATTATGAGCTTGTGTAATGTACTTGTAATCACAAAAGAATGGTAAGCACTTATTGATTGGTACTACTTAAACTAGAAGAAGAAAAATGGAGATTAAATAGCCTTCAAGATAGCATTGAGTAGCATTGTTTATGGCATTTAGGTTGAGAGAAATAGTATGATATCATTTTCATTTTTATACTTTAGACCAGGGTCTACAACTTGATTTATCAAAGAAAATCTTTGGCTTACCAACTCAACCATTCT
Source organism: Erythroxylum longipes (assembly GCA_027563885.1). NCBI lineage: Eukaryota > Viridiplantae > Streptophyta > Magnoliopsida > Malpighiales > Erythroxylaceae > Erythroxylum > Erythroxylum longipes. The sequence goes on along the minus strand of JAOQMS010000005.1, from coordinate 26,829,285 downwards.
TAGAACTCCTTGCTAATAACAAACTGGAGACTACTCTATAATGGATAGAATGAATAAACCGTAGCGACCAGGATGGCATTTGTGTCCCATCATGAGTGAAAAATCCCTAGCGCTCTATTAAGGCTGGTTATCAAATCAAAGGGGTTGATAAAATAACTTAGTACAGGGAAGTCTTTGTATCCTTTTCACATTGTATTTTTCATAAGCTTTCTTGACTAGTGAGTGTGATCTTAATAGTTGGGGAACTTGTAGCATATAGCTTACTTCCATTGTACTAGACCTTATTTAATTCACTTTAATTTCTAAAAAAAATTGGCAGAGGGATAAATTAAATAAATTCACAAAACAAATCTTGTTTGGAAATTTTTAAGAGGTAGAATCATAAGGTTAGTTGGTTTGAATTCATTTAGTTCAAGTCTATTACCCTAAGGTCTCATTTATATTTTGGTTAGCAATCAAACATAGACTAAATAGGAGATAGACTTAAAGTTTGTTTGGATCTCCCCTATCAACTTTGTAAGTTCCTTATTGAATCAATAAAACATTTTTTCCTTTGATGCTAATATTCACAAGCATAATGAATTCTTATTCTTCAACTATTTAATTAATTCTACCTGGAGGGGAATGGCTAAATGTAGTAAATTGGGCAAGGAATCAACTAAGAAAACTGGGCGGGGAGCCTAACTTTCTTAAAATTGCTCTATGTTGCAGCATATACCCAATATGGAGGGAAAGGAATAATAAAATTTACTAAGAAAAATCCCTTGATATCTCTAGTTTTATATCTAAAACTTTTTACTGGATTAAAGAAACGATTGTGGTTTTTAAAGATGATGATAAAGTATTCAGTCTAGACTTAAATGGAACTTGAATAAAATCCTTATAGAAATAGTAGCTATAGTTAATTGTTGCTTATTGCTTGTAGAAGCATAAGCATAACTTCCTTCTCTTGTGACTTATTTCTTAGAGGTTAAATAGAACTTTAGCTTATTATTTTTCTGGTTTTAGCTTTTATAAGCTATTCTCCTTGCTATCTTTTGTAAATTCTCAAGCTTTTTTTCTTAGTTTAATATTCAATTTAAAATGAAAGAATTTATATTTTGAAACGTTTACTTATTTCTTAAAAAATTATTGAGATATAAATGTGTTTCTTAGCTAATTTATAATTCAAATTTCGTTGAAAAATCAAATGATTCAGAAGGGAACTTAAAAATCATAAAAGATACATTTTTATTCTGAAGTTTTTAATCAAAATTTAAGTTTGATCATAATATAATGTTAAAATAAATCCTTCTCATTAGGAGTATCATTTTAGTTGACTCATAAATAAATTAACTACTAATTTTTTATTAAAATTCTCTTGATTTAAGCTTTCGTAACACTTTTTGCTTTCAATGAAAGACTTACTCCCTATTATAAGCATGAAACCTTAATTGTCCCTCTAATCCATTTAAATTCTAAAACAACAGTTTTTACAATAGATAGCCTCCAATTAAAAAAAAGTGTCAAATAAACTTTGACCAATAAAATTATAATTGAAATTAGTGAACATGTTAGTTTGATGGTAGATAAAAGATATAGATCTCCCTTATAGTTTAGGAAACCTTAAAAAAACTTCTTAATCTTTAAAATATTTGAAAAACTCCTTTTACTTTTTAGATTTTCATAAAAACTAATTCTCTTAAACTTTGATTAAAAAATAATGACGAAATACACTTAGTATGAACTTTGGATGTAGACTAATTAAATGTTGCTAACATGATGATTCATGCCAACTCTTAAACTCCATTAGACATGGACTAATCAAATGTTGTTTACATGATGATTCAACTTAGCTCTTAAACTCGAATCGAATTAATTAAATACTACTCAAACTAATAATTTATTATAATTATCTTAAAATATTCATTATAATAAAATTTAATTTATTGGAGTTAGGTTTAAGAGTTGAGTTGGGTTACTATAGTGACATTTGATTAGTTCATATATGATATTCATACTGCAAGTATTTTGTTGTTATTTTTTAACCAAAGTTTAAGAGAATGAGTATTTTTGAAAAATTTAAACTAAAAGAATTTTAAAGATCATAAAATTACTCAAATTACAGTGAAGTCTATATTTTTAATTGGGATAATTGCGAAAGAAATCCAAATTTTTGTCAATTTTTCAATAATAACCCGAACTTTAAAAAGTAGCAATAAGATGTCCAAACTTTTATTTTTTTCAGCCCAAAATTTAAAAAGTGACAATAAAATGTTTAAACTTTCAATTTTCTTCAATTCTACCCTGACTTTATTTGTTGTTCTCCCGATGCCCTCAATCATTTGTTTTTCGTTTGTTCTTTTGATGCCTTAAACTAATCTTGCATTACAACATACTGAATGAGTAAGGTGATTGGGGCTGTATAATCTGAATTAGGTCATTTTTAAATTTAATAGAAATACTAACGTCAGGATAGAATTGAAAAAAATTGAAAATTTAAACATTTTATTGCTACTTTGATCGACTTGAAGATGAAAGGCACCAACAATGTCTCTTGTATTGCTCATTATTTCCTGAAGGCTGTAAGATCCCAATAAATTATTTAATTGTATACTGGATTGCAGATGGCCTGATAGAGGAAATGAAAGAGGTAACTCTATTATAAGCAGGCTTATTGACTTTTGCTTGCTGGAAAGTGCTAGGAACATGCGAGGTTAATCTTGTGTGAGGATGCATGACGTGATTAGGGATATGACTCTCTCAATTACAAAAGTAAAACCAATGTTCGTGTTGAAGGCCGGCTTGCAACTTAAGCTTCTGCCAGGCAAGAGAAACTGGCCAGAGAATGTGGAATGCATTTCATTAATGGAAAGTAACCTGCGAGGGAGCTTTTATTGCCTGTCACCCAACTGCCCCTGGTTCAAACCTTGATGCTGCACAGCAACTACCAGTTGTACAAGCTCTCAAATCATCTTTTTGTTTATATGAGCAGCCTAAGCGTTTTGGATATACAATGGTTAGCATGCCTAACTCAGTTGCCAAATTCCATATCCAACTTGACGAATCTTACGGTACTGCTTCTTAGAGGCTGTGGTAACTTAAAATTTGTTCCATCTTTGGCTAAGCTAACAAAACTTCAGGAGTTGGATCTTATTTTCACTGGACTTATAGAAGTGCGTCATGGCACAGAAAAGCTGATCAACCTTAAATTCTTGGACCCCTCTCAGATGAAAATAAAGAAAGTATTTCCAATAGGAGTGCTACAAATGTTTTCCATGTTGCAATGTTTCAGATTTCATAATCCCAGCGTTGATGTGCAATTGAATGATCTAACTAGCAAGCTGGAGACTTTGGGCATTACATTTCCTTGCATTAACAAGCTTAGAACTCAACACTGGCGAAGGCATAGTCATTACTATATCCAAACTGGTCAGCAGCCTTGCATAATCGTCAACATTGATAGTAATGTAGTTGTAATAGATAACTGCAGCTCTATTGGACCAGGGGGAGACCTTCTTCTCCCTGAGAATTTGCAGGAGTTGCGTATTGATAGGGCCCGTAAACTTACTAGCTTGTTGGATATTTTGCCAGCTCTCAAAGAAGTAAAAGGTTTGAAGAAATGTGTGATTGATTATAGTCATGGTATCGAGAGCATCTGGTCAATGATAACCTCTGAAGAAGACATAAATGGCAATACAACTACATTTTTGAAAGGCTTAACAGTACTACATCTTCGCGACTTGAAAAATTTTAGAACTGTGTTTGACACCAAGGGCTTTAGATTTAGACCTCCGAAAAATGGAGCCTTTGACAACCTTCAGCTGTTGGTGATTAAGGATTGTGCTAAGCTTAAGCATTTGTTCGCACCCAAGTTATTGCAGCACTTCCTCAAAAATGTTGTTCAAATTTCCATAGCCCGCTGCTATAATTTGGAGGACATTATGGCATCAGAAGAGCAACCTTTTGATGAAGTAACTGAACAGGACAATCCGAACGTTATACTGCCAAAGCTACAGAATATGGAATTGACAACACTACCAAAACTCAATCGCATAAGCGAAGGAACATTGGATTTCTGTTTTCTTCAAGAAATTAGAGTGGATTGTTGTCGAAGGCTTAAGAAGCTCCCATTGTCTGCACACCCAGCAAATGAGCAAATTTCAGTTACAACATCATTAAACTTGAAGAAAATATATGGACAGAAAAAATGGTGGGATTCACTCGAGTGGCGTCATCCTAGTACCAAAACCATTTTGGAACCACTCTTTGTAGAGATTCCAGTGCCCAGGTGGCTTTAGCAGGTAAGTTTATTTCCTGATGCGGAATCAATGTGAGCAATATCTGTACATAAGATAGTGATCACTACAATTGATTCTCTACATTTATCTATTAAGGATTGAGTCAAGCTTTGAGTACTTATCGATTTCAGTTATTGCAGCACATTCTCAGAAATCTTGTTTGACATTCTGCTTCCTGCAGCTCAAACTTGGAGGACGATGAGTAACCTGTTGATATCGATGAGAACTCCATTCTTTTGTCAAAGCTATGGAATGTAGAAATGACAACAAAAGCAAAACTGAATCACATACCGGATGGAACAATAGATTGTCAGTTTTTTCGATAGATTTCACTGATAATTTTCCATGGCATAAAGGGCTCAATTCTACAGGATCTTGACAAAGGAATAGATTTCAGATACATTGTTACTCTTGTTTAATGTCAACTGTTGAAGAATTAACAGTGGGAGTGACTTGGATGGGATCATCCTGGTGCAAATCCTGGTATGGACCCTATCTTTATAGAAACTCGAGTGTCACTTACAGCTTGTAAACCTTGTTCCCTTACTAGAATATATTGTGAGCAACAAGTTCAAATTTGATTAGGACAGATGCATTTAACTTTCTGCTTTTGGGGAATAAATTGATTATGTCAAAAGAGCAATGAGTTGAATAACTTTCGTAACTTCCTATCTAAAGCATGATTAGTGTTCTTAACTATTATTACTATTTGTGTCTAACCGTTTGTGTCATATCAGGTAACCCACTGGTGTGGACTCTACATATTCCATTGTGAATGCAGACACGTATAAATTCTTCCTGATCTTCCTTCTACTGGGGTAATCTCTTTCAGGTACCCACTCTGGAAAGGATGCAAATCCTGGATGTTTACATTTTCTGCCAATTCTGAAGGAACTATATTCGTTTTCTTTATTATTATTATTTTTGTGTGAAAAAATAACCCTATGCAGAGGATGAAATTGAAAATGACAAGGTAGATTTGCTAGACTGTTAAGGCTAATATAATATAGCACCTGTAAACAAAATTGGACAAGAAATTACTATTGACCGGAAAGTGTCAGACCATGCATCTCATTTGCAATGTAAATTCACCTAGAATTATATCAGTTCAGGTAGCTTCATCTAAACTTAGATAATTTTCCCATTATTATACAGTTTTAACACTAAGATATGTGTTGTCTTGTCTTACAGGCACGGCTCAGTTTGAAGAGGTAAAAACCCTCTTTTGGTAGTTTTCAGTATCTTATTTCGAAATGTTTTGTGGCCTGTGAAATAATTTCTGAAAATATTTTATTCCAGCAATAAGCAATTTGAGAAGGCTTCTGATGTATCCATTTCTCCTCTGAACACATTCTGGCAACCAATCTAATGGAATAAAAGATAAGAGCTGTGCAAATGACACAACTGATGATATCAGATTTGGAATAAAAGGAGTCTACAAAGCTAGTTAAAGAAAACTAATTTAGGCCAGTAGGAGGAGTTTCAGTGTTAATAGCAAACAAAAGTGAAAATATAGCCAGCCACCCAGACGTGGCCTCAAACGTGGCTCGTGAGCACCCACAAATGAAACATCCAAATACAGTAGATATTTCGGCTCCAAATTTCCTTCCACCTTCCACCAACAAACAATTTCTTTGGTTTTTTTGTGGTCAGCAGCAATCACCATTAGTCCACGTACCATTTTGGTCTAGGCATGTGAACCAGAAAAAACGAACGTGTTGTTCTTCTTGAAGATCAGTGCCTTTCTATTTACCACTTGAGAAGCCGATAAGGATATGGCAGATTCAGTGTTTTCAACCTATAATTAAATTATATGACAGCAACCCCCGTGCTTCTCTTTTTCTACTTTGAACAGACGCCTTCAACTGTTAATGTTTAGCGTATGCATATATACTTCAAAAAGTAAATTTCGTCTCAAAGCATACGTACGTCGTCCGGATTGACGGTAAATTTCAACTGTTACAAAATGACAGTAAATTGTGGTATTTCTTATTACTAAAGCATACGTACGTCGTCCAGATTGACGGCAAATTTCAACTGTTATAAAATGACAGTAAATTCTGGTATTTCTTACTAATTTTCTCGTATTTGATATAACTAACCAAAAATGTTCGATTTCACAAGTTTTCATATTTGCAAATATGTTAATTACAAGGAAGCTTCCATCGCCGCTTTCCTATCCCCTAACTGCCCCTTGTTGGGACCATGAATAATTAAATAAGGTGGCGCTGTCATGCTACAGGCTCATGCTCACCATCTATATATGATATTATATACTCTCCTATCAACTTTTGTAAATAGGTTGTGCTCTTAACTCATTCGGTGTATACCAAAGTGAAAAGTATTTCAAAAATGATAGCGAACACAACTTTTATTAAAAATTAGAAATTGCCAAAATATATCAAGAATCAAGAATATTTTAACATTTGTAAACTAAACATATAATTTTAATTTTTTAAAAAATAATGAATACATTAGTGTCATAAAAGGCTGAACATGGGAGCTCCAGAGCCATACAAGAATATCCAAAGATAGGATGATTCGTCAAAGTGTTACAACACTAAAAAACTAGCATGTAATAGAAGGGTTCTAGTAAGTTTGCAGACATATAATATAATTTTAATATTGAAGATACTTAATGTGCACATAGTTAAAAAATAATTAAATATTATTGATAGTTATAAATTGATTTTGATTTATGGTTAGTTTCACAAGAATTTACCACCTTATGTATTGAAGAAGGTTCTTGAAAATTTTGACATCTTATACATTATCCCATCAACTAGAGTAATTTAGGAGGCAAAAAGGGTCACTTTTGACCCTAACTTTTTCACACAGGACTTATTGACGTGACATTTTTTAACATTTTTGTGAGCCCTAAGTACCACGCCTATGACCTTCTTTTAATTTTTTTAAAAAATGTGGGTCCTATATTGCTACATTAGCAATGACATGGTACTTGAGGCCTACAAAAATAAAAAATATTAAAAATTATCAGGTCAATACTAACTTGACATTTAATAAACATGGTTAAATTTTCTATTATGGTGAGGTCTAATTTTAACATTTTCTAGATGTTAGGGTTATAATTGTTCTCTCTGGAATATTAAGGTTAAATTTGTCAATTAGTGAAAAACTTAGGCTCAAAAGTGACCATTTTGCCTAATTTAGAATCAAACTGATGCCCTTTTCGTCATTTTGACAAATACCTCTTATTTTCCTTCATTCAATTAAAGACTTTTCTTCCATAATTCATTTAGCTAGAGACAATATTTCCATTGGAAGAAATTTAGCAATCATATTAAATAAATAATTGTTTTAATACCTAAATTAAGTTGTTGGAAATCTACAATAAGTACTAATTCATTCAACCAAAATATAGTATTTAATATGGAAGACTCAAACAAGAATTGTGGTGATTGTAACCCTTAAAATTATATGGAGGCAATATCTTCTTAGTTATTAGAAAAAAAAAGAGAGAGAACAAAAAGTATGTCTTATATACATATGTGTACATTCTTCTATAACATATTGAACTATAACTTAAAATTTTTTTAATTAACCTGATATGTCAACTGAATGTACTAGTACATTACTTAGAAGTAATATTTTAGTTCTTGATAATGATATATTAATTTAACCTACTTACCTGAAGCTAGTGGTTGAAGATTAATCAATGACACTATTTTTGGATATATAATTGAGATAGGTGTGAATATAGATCATGATTGAGTCTCTATTACATAGTTTAATATGATATCTTCAACAAATGAAAACTAACGTAAACAATGAACATTAAAGATGATATAAATATGAACATGCTCTCTCATATTCTCATTCATATGTTAACTCATTTAAAATAAAACAATAAATATCAAATAGTTTACAATGATACACTTCTCATATGATAATTCAACTGCCATAATAAATTTTAAGTTCATATATAAAGAAGAATATTATATCTTTATCAAATTTTAAAATATTGGATTATAAGAACATTCTTGTATATATATATTAACTCTTCCTCTTATTTTTCTTTAAATTACGAGGAAACTTATCAAATCTCAATTAATTTGTAATTTTTTAAACCAAAACTATTCAAACACACTATTGTACTAACTAACAAGTTCATGTACATTGAATTAATTACTCTCTAAAGACAAACTAATTCAAACATGCTATTGCATAAAAAGTTGAGATCTTCAATTTGATCTTAAATCACTTTTCACTTTTAAATCACTTTGACTATAAGTAGAAAGTAGCACATTGAAGCACACTATCACATTTTGTTAAAATTTCACCAATATTGGATTTGATATCACAACCTTTCTCATTTTAATTTTAAATCTTTAATAACTTAGGGTAAATCATATTTAAAATCTTAAACTTTACTTTATTTTATAATAGTAGCATAAATTACTAAAACTTCCAATTTGTTGAAAAATTAGTCTGTTATTGACCCTATTGTTGATAGTGCTGCCATGGCCTATCATTGTAAGCAAAACCCTTTGATAGGTTAACATCAACGTGGCAATAGTAATATGCATCAACATTTAATTTACATGACATTCTAAACAAATTTCCTCGAGTATAGATAAAATTCTAATTAAAATTATGATTTCATATCCCAAATAACATGTCCAGACAAGATACAATCTTCAAATTCATATAAAAATGTTTTGGTTTCCTTCAATTGATTAATTGGAATTAGCAAAAAGGGGAATCCTGAATGACTTTTGAGATAAGTATTCTTAAGAAAGAAATATTAAGAAAAATCTATCATAATGAATTGGATGGTAACAACAACAAATTGAACAAATTGTTAAAGGAGAACACCCATAATCATAGTCTTTTTAGTTAGCAACTTCTTCTTTTTCTTATTGTCTTTCTTTTATAACCTATACTTGTCAAAAAGACAGCCCATAACAATATAAAATCTATAGTACAATTAGTAAACTAGAATTGGCATAAAAGTACCTAACATCTCGTTAAAAATTTTAAAACACATATTTAAAAACATCAAATAGACATGAATAAGATCAACTTATAAATAAACAACATATTCAAACAAAAGAGGTTAGAACTTGAAAATTTATAAGGGCTATATGATTTAATTTGATATTTGTTTATATATGTTAAAGATATGGTGAATTAGGTTTGATTAGCAAAAACTAAAACTATAAAAATTATATCACAATGATACTATAGTGATTAGTTTATATAACAAGAAAAGGTTTCATGAGTTGTTATGAGTCATAAAGAAAATGAAATAGGAGAGGGAAATAGATAGAACTTAGTAGAAAATAAATAGATTAATGGTAAAAAATAAATTCAAAAAAAATATTTAAGTTTATTTCTTTTACTTCTTATTGTTTAAAAGTTTAGGTCCTTTTGTCTCCCTTGAAAATTTTTACAACAAACAATTGGATTTCGTGGGTGAAGAAGCCAAAGGGATCGTTTCTTTTTTTTTTTCCTGCCATCTAAGTGTTGACCTGTTAAAAGGTCTTACTTAAAAAGCAGGCTACGTTAGCATCGTTAATTCTAGGAGTCATGGTGAGTTAGTTTTACAAAAAATTGAAAAATTGAATATTTTATTGGTACATTTAGTAGTTTCTAATATTACAAATTCAAAAAAAATCATAATTTTAAATGTAATTAACCCTATAAAAATTGTATTTTACAAGATCTGTATGTTACATATAAATAACTTCACGTTAATGTTTTCATTTCCGATAACATAAATGTACTTTATTGGAATAAGAATCTTTATAAAAAAGAATTTATCTTTTATATTTTAAAAAAGTAAAATAATAACTATTAAGATTAAAAGAGGAAAAAAAAAAGAACAAGAACAATTTAAGAAATTTAAAATTGATTTGATATAAATCAAATCATTTGGAGAAAATAACATACGTATTCTCATAAGACAATATACATTTAAGAAGGAAAATTTCATTTAAGATAGTACATAATACTCAATATATAATCACAATAATTAAATTATTGATAGGAATCAAGCATCAACTTGATTTACATGAGCTTTTGTATAGGGGAGGCATGAAAAGGGACTTTGATAGCAGGCAAAAGTTTAAGAGAAGTACCAAAAGAAGTGGTAGATCCATTAAAGGACATGAGGTTCTTTAATCTAAAGAAACTCTTAATAGTTGAAAGGCAGGTTTTCATTGAGTGAAGTTATGTTATCCAAAAGGATTGAAGTCAAGCCTTTGATTTTGATCCAAATGAAGGAGCATGCTTTATGTAGGAGGTTACAAAATGTAACTGGGATAAAATCATAAGTAAATTGGTTGTGGTATCTTTTCACTAAGTTTGTAGATTTGAAGTTTTATTTTTTAGGTTTGTAATTGATATTATTATTTACTCTTTCAAAATTCTATTACGCTTTCACCATACATTCAACTTTCTTGTTCTTGTTATTTTAAGATTGTTAAGAAAAAATTGTTCTTAAGTTCTTATTCCTTATTTTTTGAGTTTTTAAGTCAATACAGAAAAGTTATTTTTCTACTAAGGTTTGCCAATAGATTCCCAAAAACGCTTCATATAAAGTTTACACAAAAAGGTGTGACTAGTATAATATCCATTACAAGCAGGGGTTTTAAATCCTCTATAATACACCAAATATATTATATTGATTCGTTTTCTTATTTTCCTTAATATTCAATTCGGATTTATCATATTCTTCTTCTTTTATATTGATCTACTTAGGTTCCTCATAAGTTAAATTTGTACTTTTGAGTTTTCTTATTCATTCGCCTCTAGTTTTGTGTCTTTGTTTGCTTACTATCCAAATTTGCTTCTCTTGGATTATTTGTCAAAAGGAGAAGATTTAAACAAGTTTTTTTTAATTTAGATCATCTATTTTATGGATTATAATTCAAGTGAAACTTTTAGAGAAATACATGCGGGTGTTTTTTTCTACTAATATTTAGTAAATGTAATTTATGACTCATACCTGAAGTAAAAAATTGTCTAAAGAAAAGAAAGTAGATAATGAAAAAAGAGTTTTAGTAGATCAGGAGTCCTTCATAAACGTTATCCAAGGCCAATATGAGAAACTTCTTTGATAATTCAGCGAAAGTTAGGATAAGTTAGAGAAATATGATGTTGTCATAGCTAGACTATAACATAATGCATCTCCATCTATTATGATGGATGGCTTCAGAGTGGATGATGGAGTTGAAGATGCTACTAACTACTTGGGAGAGCAAAACCTAAAGGGAGGTAAAGGAGGAAGAGGACATAAGGAGAAGCAGGTTTGGTTTAAGATATAAAAGAGAGTATAAAGAAATGTTAAATAATAATATGAGTATTATTAAGATGGCAATACCACCTTTTGTAAGGAAGATAAATCTAGATGCCTACTTAGAGTGAGAAAAAAGTGTAGAGCTAATATTTGATTGATGTAATTTCTTAGAAAAAGGTTAAATTAGTTGTTATAGAGTACGATGAGCACGATGTGGATTAGTGAGGTTAGTAAATTCTTACTAAGAGGAAGAACCAAGAACCACTACCAAAACATATTAAAAGCTATAAATGATAAAGAAGAAATATTTTACGTCACGTTCCTACTATATGGATCTTTATCAAATGCTTCAAACATTGACTTAAGGTTCTAAGATTGTGGAGGAATACCATAAATAGATGAAGGTGTTATGGTCAATATAGAGGAAGATCAGGAAATGAAAATGACATAACTTATTTGTGGGTTAAACTTTGCAATTTCCAATATAGTAAATTAAACAATTACATAGAGTTGAAGGATGTGGAATATATCGATATGAAGGTGGAGATGTAACTTTAAAAGAGGCATGTCAACAACTTTGGTGTTTTGAGTACATGTTTTTCATCATAGAACATCTAAGGGAGTAGAGAGGAAATGGAGCTCCAAAGCAAAAATATGAAATGACTAAGCCAAAAGTGCACTCGTCAAATAGAGTGAAAGCTAAGACTAATTCATCTTCAACAACTAGGTTGATATGTCTAGTACTTTAAATATTTAGGGCAGGATATATAGCTACACTCTTGATAAGAGAGTGATGATGATGGCGGAGGATAGAGAGTATGTAGCTATAAGTGAAGATGAGGTAGATATTGATAAGCCTAGTTTGAAGGATGCTAGTGATGATAAGTGTATTTTAAGGCCAAGAGGAAGAAGGTTCTTGGTCACTAAGAGGGTGTTGAGCATCCAAGTGGGACGAGATGCATTACTAAGCAAAGAAAAATATTTTATATGCTAGATGTGTCATCAAGGAATAGGTTTGTGTAATATGATCATATATGAAGGGAATTGTGCTAATGTGACTGGTGTGAATTTTGTGTAGAAGTTAAGATTGCCAATCATGAAACATCATAAACCATACAAATTAAAATAGTTAAATGATATTGTGGAATTTAGGGTGACAAAATGGGTGCTGGATTCTTTCTTGACTGGGAGGTAAGTTGATGAAGTATTGTATGATGTAATGCCTATACAAGTGGGACACAATTTTTTGAGGCTTTCGTAGCAATTTAATAGGAGACATTTATTATGATTATAAAGACATGTATTCCTTTTTTTATGACTGACAAATTGATTACATTGCTCCATTATCACCAAAGCAAGTTTATGAATATCAAGTTGAGATCTGCAACAATGACCAAGTGTTAAATGTTATTTTATTTCGTAGATAAAGGTACAAATATAAGAATGAATCATTTTAAGGTGATGAAAAATAATGAGAATTAATCATCAACTTAAATTTCACAAGCTTCTAGATAAGAAAGGTATAAAGACAGGGTTAGATAGTTAGAAAAAGGTTTAAGAGAAGTGCCAAAAAATCTGGAGGTCTATTAAAGAATATTAAAGTCCACAGACAAGGAGTGAAGCCAAGAAGGTCAAAGGAGCTCTCAATGGATTAAAGATGGGTCTTTCATATAAAAATTGAAGTTTCGTTACCTAAAACGACTGTAGTCAACCTTTTGATGTTGATCCAATAAAGGAGCAAGTTCTGTGAATAAGGTTACTAAATGTATCATAAGTAAACTGACATTGAGCTTTTCACTAGATTTGTAGACCTGAAAATAAGAAGTGAACTGATGTTAGAATTCAATTTGTAACTTGTGTCAAATTCAACTTTACTTTAGGAACTAAAAGTTTCAAAACAAAACTTAAGTAGACATTAGCTGAGATAGGCATCAAGCACATATTTTAATTAGTTAGAGTTTTATTATTTCAACTTATTATTTTGATTTTGAACTTTAATTTACGGTTTTATGCCTATATGATTTTATGGATGTAATTGATAATTTTATGATTATTATTTTTAAATCAAGAATCATTTGAGACTTTTCTTTATCATTATTTTTAGAGAAACTCATATTTTAAGTTCTTTATTTACTATCAATTTTATTTAACTTGCTAGTGGTGATCAACCTTAAAATTTTATTATTCTCAATCCTTTCTTTTCAGAAGTGTAGCGATTCATATCTTTCTTTTGTGTATTTGTATCTTTGATTTCTTGGATTAAAATTATTTATGATAAAATATTCCTTAATCCTATTATTTATATTAAATCTTATAAGTCCTATCGGTGAAAATCGTATCATTGTTGAAGATTAAAATCAAGCAGCTATTGTCGTAGCTAACTATGATTTTTAACAAGTAATAATTAGATAATTAAGGCTAAGTAACCTTATCAAAGTTTCAAGACCATTATAATAAGACCATATTGTTTGAAAGAATTATGCTCTTAAAATTTTAAGGATACAAAATGTTATTAGGAGTTCACTTAAGTCTATGAATAGTATAACCTTATGGGCACATAATTATTTTACTAATTTTACCTTCACAATTTGGTCATCAAAGTAAATAGTGTTTTTATTTGTTAAGGATAGTCTTAGACCTTTTCGAAAATTTTTTAAGAAGATGAGATGTAAGTTAAACATTTTGAATTAATAAGTTAAGTCTTAAAAGCTATAGAATTTAATTGAAAAAATTAAAGAGTTTGAGTTACTTATTTTTTAAAAATTCAGGAAGGATTAACAAGAATGATTTGTTCACCCTTTTCTTTAACGAGTAAAACAAGGCCGTTGTCTGAATGCACCAAAACTGCATGGTATACATGCTTACTTATGGCGTTATGGCAGCCACACAAGGTTATCGTGATATGACAATTTGGGCAGGTTTCCATGCACAAACACATGAAACATAAATATCGAACAATTTTTCCACATGTAAGCTAACCAACCGTCAACAACATCATACACAACTCCCCACTTGCTCGCTCTTTACCGAAGTTGCACATTCCTTGTAACCATAGCCCACATGTAGTCCGGGTCCCTAAAGTAATAATTACATATATTAGATTGGAAGCTACAAATTGGGTAGTGTTTCTTTTGTTCCTTCATTATTAAGGGAGGCTAGGTTCAGGAAGGTGTTGGCAAGGTCTGTGAGCACGGGACTATTTCTCTCGTGTGTATCTTCTCCTCACTGTTGGTCATTCGTAACTTGCCATCCAAATAAATATAATTGCCCCAACTCCTTACCTATCTCCTCCTGTTCCATCCATGGTGTGCTTCTGTTTCTTGGTGGATCAAACCAGGAAGGTTAGGAGCTACAAGCCAGTCGCCGGATCTTGCACACGCTGCGGCGCTGGAGCTAGTGTCGCCGACATGAGGACATCAACAAGATTTTGCTACGTCCCATTTTATTGGAAATCTTGGAGAGCTATTGTCTGCACTTTCTGTGGAGCTATTCTGAAGTCCTACAGATGAGTGATTTAAACATAGTCCACCGTTAAATCTAAGATAAGCTGATGAAGGGTTACTGTCAGTTACTGGAATAAGTTGGAATTCTCTGTCGCTTCTATCCCGTCTTTTCTTTAAATCTTCAAATACTTTAGGTATATATGCGTATAGATTCATGTACAGTGTGTAGATATAAATTCTAGTTAAAAAAAATGCTTTTGATAGTTGAATGAAAGATCGAAGATGATCTTCCAACTTTCCTGTAACCTAAATGGTTGCTTTGTCTGCGAGATGAGTGGTGATCAAAGCAAAGTTTTCTAATCCATGCAAGTCTTTGACATGATTCAGTTAAGAGCAGCTCGTTGATTAGTGGGTGAAGGAAGACCAATATGTATGCTTGAGAGTGAAGAAATCATGAGTTAAGCATTAGACATATGTAAAATGGAGTCTGGCATACAAATAGCTTGCCGGTTGGTTTTGCATTGCAGACAAAGTTTGCGTTTTTGACTTTTATTTGTTTGCTAGTTTTTTACTTGGTGTAATTAATTCCCCACATTTAGCTTCTTGATACTACGAGAAAACATTTACTTTTAGCTATGTCTAAGAATTCAAGAAATTTTGTTTTAATGAAACGATGAGCCATTTATTCAAGTTAATAATTATTTGGGTGTTGAAGTAGGCGTACGTCACTTCTGGTATTTTAAGGATAGATGGGAATCTTACAAAACCGTGTCATAACATTTAGTGAAAGTAATTAAATTTTTATAAATCTATCTTTGATGTAATCAATAACAGAGGTTAAAGGTGATTGTGGCACTGACCTTTTAAATTATTCCAATAACAGACGTAGGAGCTACTCAACCGTTCATAAATAGAATTCATTGTCTTGTCTTCAACTGTATTGAGTTGGAAGCTCCATTTTGATTTGGCATAAATCGTGGGGTGCTTGATTATGTACTTGATTATGATGCTTGTCGCGCCCCCGGCCGCTCGCTATGGCCATGATAAGTTTTTGAATTGACACTTACAAATTAGTTACCTGTCTAATTAACACCCTATATAAAAGTAAATTAGGATGTCTCAAATTGAAACGAAATATCTATTGGATTACAACAAGGTAAGAATGAACTCACTGCAACAAAAGAGGGTTTTGGCGATGATTAGTTTTATCGCTGAAAGAATTGTACTGGCAAAAAACCATCGAACCAGTAGTCGCGAAAGCCTGGAAGCAAATAATTATCGGCGACGTTTTCACAGTTTCATCACTTAATTGATTTTGCTACGATCATTAGTTCATCGCAAAATGTAATAGGCGAGGAGATTAAAAATTGTCGCAAATGACGTACTGCGACGTTTCATTTTGGTAGGCGAAAGTAATTTGCTTTGTTAATGTAGACGTAGCTAATAATCTTTACTGATAATTTTTTACGTAGCAAAATATGTTATCGTAGCTAAAGGTTATTACAGATGTTTTACGAAATGTAGGTAAAAAAATTTTATGACAATTTTGTATTTGTGGCTAAAAGGTGTTGGTGACGAATTTTTATTTTAATTTATACTTTCATATTACTAATTTATTATTCAATTATAATTATTAATAATATTTTAAATTCATGTTATTGTTTTAAACATGGTTTGAATTTTGAATTATTGTTGTTGATATTTTTTAAATAATAATTAAGTAAAATAAAAAAATGTTTCATAATTAAAAATTAAATGCATTTTATAAAAAATAAAATGTAATTGAATGTTAATTGCAAAAGTTAAGAAAAACATTTATGGACAAACTAAGACTCCTCATCGCCACTATTACTTACATAGTTTGACCCAAGTAATTGTTTGACTATTTTTTTAAACTTGGTCAAGTCTCTTTCGTACGGTCTAATTTTTGCTCATTACGTTGTAATTTTTTCAGTACGATCTAACTTTTATACCTTACATTGTAACTAAGCCTTAAGCGACCGATTCTCCTCTTGAAGCGTCGTACATATGCTAGTCGTGACAATGATGAACTAGTTGGCTTAGGGCCATACCCAAGACCTTTGATATATTCTGATCTTGTTCCAAGGACGTTGTTGTAAATGTCATTTACATTGGGCTCATTCATGTCAGACAATGATCTCTGCAATAACTCTTGTATCTTATCCTAGAATTTAAAACACAAAATGGAGATGTAATTACAATATTATTATTTAGTATTACATAAATAAATAAACTTTAAAATTAAAATTTTTGTACTTATATAATTATTTTGCGCTTTTTCAGATTTCCAGCTTTCACCTTCCTTATAGTGTGTCAGTTTGTAGAGTGTGATTCTATCACTCTCTTGTCCATGTAGTTGAGTCTGACTTTGTTATATGAATTTAAAAAATTGAAACACAGTAGATTTTATTGTATTAACTAAGGACAAATTATTAAAAAAAGCTCAAACTTTCATTAAATTTTCAATTATAGCCTAAACTTTAAAAGCAGCAATAAAATGCTCAAACTTTTAATTTTTTTAATTCTAGCCCGACGTTATCTGTTGTTTTTCTGATGCCCTCAGCCATTTGTTTTCTGTTTGTTCTTTTGACACCTCAAACTACTCTTGCATTACACCATACTGCATCAGTAAGCTCTTTATTTTTAGTTCATTCTCTTGACGCTCTTAGTGTGAGGGCATTAGGACTGCATAATATAAAAATCAAAGGGTGAGGGCATTGAGAGCACAAACTGAAAACGAAGAAAAAAACTGAAATCAAAGCATAAGGTCATCGAGGCTGCGTAATCTGATTTAGGTCATTTTTAAACAACAACGTCATTTTAATTATATGATTAAATGATGTCGTTTTATTAATCTTCATTTATTGTGTTAATTTTGGTTGACGTGTATTAATAGTTAAGTTTTCTGAAGCACGTGGCAAGCTACGTCAGTAAACTTAACGGAAATACTAACGTTAGGTTAGAATTGAAATTGTTTGAAAGTTTGAGCATTTTATTGCTACTTTTTGAAATTCAGGCTAGAATGGAAAAAATTGTCTGCATATTAATTCATCCTAACTATTATAATGATTTATTAAATATTACATTATATATAAAATTTTCCATATCTTACTTATGTAATATATATTACTATATATGTAATCATAATTATCTAATTTTTATAGCCAAAATATAAACCACTTGGATTATATATAATTATGTTAGACAAAGGTGACAACGTGGAGATGTCTTCCTATTTGACAACGATTTTTTTACTAATAAAATTGTACTATATTTCTTCCAACATAAACGAAAATGACATCATTTACCTTTACAACAAATGACTCCATTTTGTATTAGGTTATTAATAGGAAAATGAACATCTCTTCATTTTCGTATTACCCGTCAACATTCCTCTACATTCACAGTCTAATAACCATTGTCCCCTCTCTTATGCTCGTCTTGTATGTTGTGGTCGTCACCGTCGAAGAATCATTCTTAACTGCGTTGGTATTGTTCTTCTTTTCTATTTCCAAACCCTCCTTCTTGTACTCTGTTTTACTTATACGTTTAGGTGTTTATTATGAATTCTTTTTTAGCATATGGTGTATGGGTTATGTTTGTGTTTGTGTTTCGAAGATGATTTATTGTCTTCCTTTGTTGGTTATATATATCATTTCTTTTCACGTCCATTAATGCTTCTTTAAAGAAAGCTTGCTAACTATTTTATAAAAGGTCTGAAAGATTATTTAACTCTTTTGTAGTAATAGTAATATAACCCTATATAGATAATACTATATTTTTGTACATCAAGAACATGGTCATATGTAATCTACTTTAAATTATAATGTATTACTTTTATTTTAATAAGGGTAACTTTCATCTCATTAGGTAGATTGAAGATGTACAAGTACTAAACTGTAGTACTTTCACTTATCATTGAAATTGGAGTTCAATATAGTGAATTTTATTCTAAATTCACTTTTGTAGAATATAACTCTTAATATAATTCATCAAGAAATGTTGACGTGGTGACTAGTTTCTGATGGTGGAAATTTATTCCGTTGGGAGGAATGTGACAAAATTGTCTCTACTAAGGAAAAAAACATTAGAGAACAAATCCCCTCTTCATACACTAAATAATCATTTGCCTTCCATGGACTATCTTCTTTTTCAAAGTTTTTAGTATCATCTGAACTACCACACTTTCCTTATTATCTAGATCTCATTTCCTGTTATGAAGCTATTATATATATGAACATTTGATTGTATATATTATATGTTGTGTTAAGCTTCCTTGAATCTTTAAGAGAACATAGATGGAAATGGAGGCATGGGTAATGTCACAATGGTCTATAAAGGATTAGGGAATCGGTTGTTTTGAAAAATTCATCAATTCCAATGACTATATCTAGTCAATCATGTATACATGTTTTCCAATTTAGGTTTATTATATAGTTTTACTAAATTAGCAATCTAAGTTCTACAATGATTGTGTTTTAAGTGAGACGCATCATATTGGCAGTTCATTTGATCAAGTTGTCTTCCATACTAAATCTGGGGATTCATTCACTGTATCCTCTAGAAGTTTAGCTGTAGCAAAGAAGCTGTTAGACGAGGGTGTCAACAACCCTACACCTGAGGGAAGATCTTTCACTATTTCAATTGGTGCCTTCGAACATGCAAGGAACCTTTTTAGGAATCCAGACATAGGGAACTAATTTACCTTTACTGACTCTCATGTCACTTGGAATCTAAAAAAATAATTATATCATTGTCATTAATCGATGGAATCAGTTAGACTCAGCTTCAAACTTTATTTATTATTGTATCTATAAGAATTTTTAAAACAACTTATCTACTAGTTAGGGGTAAGGCTACGTACTATTATTGTTATTCGGTGTCTGTAAGAATTGTTAAACTTCTAATTAAAATCTTGTACTACTTACCATATATCATTATATTATATTGATATCATTTCCAAAATTTTTATAAATAATTATTTTACTGTTACTAAATATTAATGATTAAGACTAGTTGTTAACTTAAAATTATGATATTTTTAGTATTATTAAAATTTAAAATTTTTGGTTCACAAATATTTTTATGTCCAAAATATGTTTAGTTTTCATATTTTAAATAACCTACCACTTGTTTTTCAATAATATGTTTTAAACATTGAAAACAACTTCACAACAAAACATGTCTTAATCAGGATAGATTTTAAAAATGTCAATTATAATTAACCTTAACTACAATATTTAAGTACACTTAGCATTAACAAAATATCTTCCAAATATTATTAATTTTAACAATACTATCACATACAAAATTTCATCAAAATTACTTTAAAAACTTTTGGAAAGTATTTAAGAATCACTTTTGGAGATGAAACAAAACATCATCGCAATATCGTAGCATAATTGTGCTGACTACAACAAATGGTTGCCATATGTGCAACAAACCATGATGCTTTAGCAACTTGTCGCCAAATGTTCGCAATGAATGATAATAATCGTTGCCAAAAGTGAACATTCTGCAACAGTTTTCTTTTATCGTTGCTTCGTATTATCTTTGCATGACCTTTTGTGACGATTAAGCCAATCGTCGCAAAAAAGGAATGTACTTGACAATGCAACTTATCTTTCTATTGCTATTAGTTCGAACAATTAGCGACGCTTAACCATAATTGATCCTAATCACATTGATTTCTCCCACATCTGGCGACGATAATTTTCTTCATCGCTAAATGTTTCATTTTTGTGACGGAAAATCGTAAACATCGTTAAAACTTGTTATTATTGCAACGATATACATTAGTCATTGTAAAATATTTTCCCTTTTATGATGTTTTGGTTAAACGACATAAAATCATTAACTTATAGCGACTAACTATTAAAGCGTTACCAAAAGGTCACTTTTCGTGACAATTTTCATATCATCTCCAAACAAATCATAGCAAATACACATATATGTTATAGTGACTGCTAGGTCATCAACTAATTATACTCAAATGTGGTCACAATCAAAATTTGTTATTCATTTGACTATTGCCTAATTCGTAATGACCACAAGTCACATTCACATTGATTGTAAAATTTGTTTAGTTGATCAAAAGTATAAGAACTTCCAAATCTAAATGATTAAGGAATAATATCTCTCCTCTCAATTTTAAGGCTAATTGTGTATATTGAGTCAACTCACAATTTTATGATTAAAATTGATGCGCCACGTAAGACCCATGTAAAGTAAGTTTGATGAAATGACATTAAGTCATATTATTGCATTTCACTGAAATGTAACTAATGCGTTATGATAATGTTAAAGAAAGTTATAAAGATTTACAATAAGTTGTGACAACAGAAACAGAAAAGGAAGTAACAGGAGATTTTTTACTGTCATTTAGAGAGAAGAGAAATCGTCAATAGGTGGAAGTTGGAGAACATAATAGAAAAGGAAGTAGCAGGAGATTTTTTACTGTCATTAGGAGAGAAGAGAAATCGTCAATAGGTGGAGGTTGGAGCCCAGAGGCCACATGAATGAGAAGTACAGGTTCCTAATTGATTTGTCGGGCAAGAGCTCCTAGTCATTTTCGTCTTATGAACATGCCACTTCAATCCTCATAAATGCTATGGCGCCCTCGCGCGATCTTTCTCATGTTTTTTTTTTTGTCAAAAGTTAATATGTTGTGCTAATAAAACTAATAATCATTTGTATGAATATTGATGAGGCGTTAGTTTTTAAAACATATATATAAAGTTCATGATTTTGTTTCTTAATAACTAAAGCTGAAATAATTTTTAATACTTTGTATGTAATTTACTCTAATATTGTAAGTGATTGAACCATATAATAAATGCATATATGATGGAACAGTTATGGACCACGTAAAAATGTACTGCCAAAAGTGTCAAATCGTGATTTTGGGCGTCTGTTTGTAAAATAATTAAGAGAACCAAGATTTTGAAAATGAAACCCTCTGGCTTTCAAGGCTGATTGTTAGTTGTAGTTTTTCTAATCTTTCACGAGAAGAGTCAAAGCTATAGATTGGTAAGCAGGATTGCATATTCACCTTGGCTAGGACTCATGGTCAAACTGATAATATCATATTTCATTGAAGGTTGTAAAACTTTTTAGAATCTAGTTACAAATTTCAATTTTAGAATGTTTTGGTGAATAGAATGCGATTGTAACTCAATTATAATTAAAAGAATTAGAATACACAAAACTTTATTATGATTAAAAAAGAGAAATTACAATACAAATATTCCCTAAGTCACAAAATTTAATTTATAACTTAGAATCTATAAGATTGGAATTTCTACAAGCTTTATTTTTAAATGTTTGTATTAGCGAAAATAGCTGAAATAATTAAATTGGAATAGCTTATTTGAAAATGCAAGGCGTCATAAAAAATCACTGTCTTAAGTCGAACATTCCCCTTCTACGATGCAACAGGACAACGGGATCCGATCACAGGATTAACGCCTCCTCCACCAACTTCGGTGTACTTCAAAGGGCAGACTAGGATCTGTCTTTGAAAAATAGCAAAAACAGAAAAAGGCATAATAGAAAAGATAAGAAGATTTGTGTATCAAGGCATAGTAAAAAAAACACAATTTGACAATAACAATAGCTAAAAGTAACAGAGCACAAAAATAGACTTAAAGTCCCATGTATTGCTATTGCTAGTATAACTACCTTGCTAATAGAAAATGTAAAATAAGGAATAGTTACGTTGATAATTTAATTATACAATATTGATGGGTTGCCTCCCAATTAGCGCCTGCATTTAACATCTTTGGTTAGACAAAGTTCCAAATCAATCTCCATAATTTGGGACCTATAAAGTGATTACCTCTAAGTTGTTCACTTGAAATTCTTCATAATAAGGGTTAAGACGATGTCCATTAACCTTGAATATTTTATTAGTAATAAGACTCTAAATTTCAACTGCACCATGAGAAAACATTTTAGTTACCAGAAAATGTCCTACCCATCTTGACCTTAATTTTCCAAGAAATAATTTAAGTCTAGAATGAAGTAAGAGAACTTTTTGACCAATTTCAAACTACTTTTTAGAGATATTTTATCATGAAAAAGTTTAGTCTTCTCTTTATAAATTCTAGAATTCTCATAAGCATCATGCCTTATCCCATTAAGTTCTTACAATTGTAACTTTGTTTGATTACCTACTTCATCCATGCTTATGTTACATTGCTTGATAGCCCAATAGGCCTAATGTTCAAGATCTATAGGAAAGTGATAGGGCTTAGCGAAAATGAGGCGATATGGAGACATACCAATTAGAGTTTTATTTGTTGTTCTGTATGCCCAGAGAGCATCATCTAAACGGGTGCTCCAATCTTTCCTGCTTGTGTTGACAGTCTTCTCTAGAATTGACTTGGTTTCTTTACTGGACACCTCTGCTTGCCCATTTGTCTGTGGATGATATGTTGTTGAGACCTTGTGTGTCACATTTTATTTCTTCAACACATTTTCGACCACCTGATTGCAGAAATAAGTGCCTTTATTACTAATGATCACTTTTGTTGTTCCATACCTGGCAAAAATGTGACTTTTGACAAATCCTACAATAGTCTTAGCATCATTAGTCCTGGTGGCTTTGGCTTCCACCCACTTTGAGACATAATCTACTGCTGATAAAATACATAAACTACCAAAAGAAGATGGAAAAGGACCCATAAAATCAATTCCCCATACATCAAAGATTTCACATATTAAAATTAGGGAAAGAGGCATCTGATCTCTATGGCTTAGGTTACCTATCTTTTGGCAATTATGGCAAGACTTGCAAAATAGAAATGCATCTTTAAATAAAGTAAGCCAAAACAAACCACATTCCAGCACCTTACGTGTTGTTCTCTTTGGACCAAAATATCCACCACAAGCATATGAGTGACAAAATTCTAAGATGGATGAAAATTTGCTTCCAGGTACATATGTTCGAATTATTTGATCATAGGAATGTTTCCACAAATATGAATTATCCCAAATATAATTCTTTTTAGGCTCCAGTCAATTCACCTGGTAATGTTTTAGCAACTAAATAGTTCACAATATCAGTATACCGAGGATTAGAACATTGAACCTTTAAAAGATGTTCATTTGGAATTAATTATAGGAGAGGCAAGGGCTCTTCATCAAGTACTAGTCTACTTAAATTGTCAGCAACTGAATTCTCTTTTCCTTTCTTATCTCTGATTTCTAAGTCGAATTCTTGCAGTGGCAGGATCCATTTTATTAATCTAATTTTGATTTCTTTTTTATTGACCAGATAATTCAAAGCTACATTATTAGGATAAAGGATGAATTTAGTACATAGTAAATAAGACCAAAATTTCTTTAATGTAAATACTACTGCAAAAAGTTTCTTCTCTGTTGTAGAATAATTTCTCTAAGCACTGTCAAGAGTTCTTGAGTCGTAGTAAATGGCATGTGTATTCTTGCCAATCTTTTATCCTAGCACAACACCTACAACATAGCTGCTGACGTCTCACATTATCTTAAAAGGATACTCCCAAGTTGGAAGCTGGATAATTGGAGTCGATGTCAACAAATTCCTTAAGTTGATCGAATGATGCCTTGCATTCTGTATTGAAATCAAAAGGAACATCTAGCTGTAGTAACTTTGTTAGAGGTTGAGTAATCTTAAAAAAGTCTTTGATAAACATTGTGTAAAATCCTACATGACTAAGAAAAGAATGTACTTCCCACACAGAGGTAGGGTAAGGTAAAGATTTAATCAAATCAATTTTAGATTTATCAACCTCAATTCCTTTTGATGATACTATATGATCTAATATCATACCTTGATCGACCATGAAATGGCATTTTTCATAATTCAACATTAGATCCGTTTCAATGAATCTTTTTAACACTTTAGTTAGATTTTGTAGACAATCTTCAAATGATTACCATAAACAGTAAAGTCTTCCATAAAAACCTCTACGATATTCTCTACATGATCTGAGAAAATACTAACCATACATCTCTAAAATGTCGCAGGAGCATTACATGAACCAAATGGCATACGATGGTAGGAAAATGTACCAAAGGGGCATGTGAAGGTTGTCTTTTCTTGATCTTCAGGTGCTATAGGAACCTGATTGAAACCTGCATCTAGAAATTTTCATAACTTCCTTTTTGACTACTTCCATCATTGATTGATTAAGTCTACGTTGAGCTTCCCTTGAAGGCTTGTAACCATCTTCTAACAAAATCCTATGCATACATATGAAAGGGCTGATACCTTTGATGTCTGTATTGCTCCATCCAATGGCTTCCTTGTATTCTTTAAGTACTCTCAGCAATTTTTTTTCTTCCAAAAGGGTCAACTTTTTTGAAATTATCATAAAAAGTGTAGGATTATCACCCAAACAGGTATATTTCAAATGTTTAGGCAAATTATTCAATTCCAACTTGGATGCTTGCAAAATCGAATGAAGAAGATTGTTTTGAGATATTGGAAGATCAATATAAGGGACATTGTACCTAATATGCTTCAAACTTTCTAGACTAGAAATTGAATTCTTCATCTCTTCATTAATGAAGCACTTTTCTTTAAGATTTTTCAGCTCTTTAAGACTAACTCCTTCATTGATAACTATCCTTAAATTGTCTGCATCGGTTAACTCAAAAACTTGTTGCGTTAGATTATCAATTATGTTAATAACAAAAACAGAACCAACATCACTAGGAAAACACATGGCTTCATAAATATTAAATCTCATAAGCTCTCCATCGAATTCTATAGTTAAAATTCCTTCAGCAACATCTACTTTTGTTCTTGATGTTTTCAAAAGTGGTCTCCCTTACAAGATTGGCACAGAATTAGAAAAATGGTCTTCTTCTATATTTAAAACATAAAAATCTACAGGAAATACTAACTCATTAACTTGCACTAAAACATCTTCTAAAACACCTTCAGGATATACATTTGACCTATCAACTAGTTGAATGATTAGTCTCGTTTCTTTTAAAGGTCCCATGTTTAAAGAATGATAGATTGAACTAGGCATAACATTTATTGATGCTCCTAAATCTATCATTGCTCTTTCCACTTTCAGATTACGAATTTTTCAAGGAATGGTGAGCATACTTGGGTCCTTGCACTTTGGTGGCAACTTCTTATCTAGAACTGCAAAAACATTTTCTCCCATATGGATTTTCTCATCTTCCTTCAATTTTCTTTTGTTAGTGCATAAATCTTTAAGGAATTTTGCATATCTTGGCACTTGCATCAAGAAGGGGAATGTTTACTTCCATATTTTGAAGCACTTCCAGAATTTCTTTTTCTTGTTGTTCCTTTTTCGATTTTACTAATCTACTTGGAAATGGAGGTGGGATGACATAGGGTTACTTGGGTTTTGAATTTTCAGATTATGGCAGCTCAATTTCTTTCTGCACAGTATAATTTAAGGACTTTTTCACTGGTTATTTCAATCCCTTCCCACTCCTTAATGTAATGGCACTTGTATTTTGTGATGGATTTACTTCGAGTTAAGACGACAATCTTCTAGATTTCTGATTATCCATCTTTCTCATTGTTGTGGCTATTTGACTCTTTTGAATCTCCAAATTCTGAGTACTAGTCTTTGCATCATATTGAAACGCCATAATATTTTGTTGAAACATTCTCATATCTTGCTAAAATGCTACGGTATTTTGCTACATTTGTTGCACATTATTAACAAGAGAAGTAACAATACTTTCAAGGGAATTACCTAATTTGTAGAGGTTGAGACACAGGTGGTCTAGGTTGAAATCCAGGCTACTAGAAATTATTTAATTTATGTCCGTAATAAAAATTTAGATCATCTCTCCATCCAGGATTATAGGTTGAGGCATACAAATCATATTTCCTTTGATGTTGATGTCCTTGTAAACCTCCTATAACATTAACTTGCTCTTCCTCTTAGAGAGTTAGACACTTGTTCATTGGGTGGTCAACATTTGAACAAATTCCATAAGTTTTGACATGTTGATGATTTCCTACAACAAGTTTCTGCATAAGCGAAGTCAAATTGATAAGAGAATGTTCAAGCACATGAATACTTACCTCCTTGACATTATTTGTTGGTGCTTCATGTCAAATGCCAAATTGTTGCATGTTGGCAGCAACTTTTGAAATCAATTCCTTCACTTGGGTAAGTATTTTATCCACCAAGGCTCCCCTACTTGATGCATCTATCATATTTTAATCCGACAATAACAAACCTTCATAGAAATACTGAATTAAAAGAGTGTCAAAAATTTGATAATGGGGCCAGCTTGCATAAAGTTAATTGAATTGCTCCCAATACTAGTGTAGAGTTTCTCTATTACCTTGGCGAATTCCAAAATTTTCTTTTCTAATTTTAGTAGCTCTAAAAGCAGGGAAATTTTTTTCCAATAAATATTATTTTTAATTCATTCCAAGTTGTGTTGGATCCCGAAGGTAAATAATATAACAGACAGTTGTGATTTGCATTGTATTTTAGGGTAGTTTATGTGTTTAATTGTTTTTATGGGTTAGGATGAGTTTTTGAGCTTAAATGTTATATTTTTTAGGTAACTTGATGGGTTTGTTAGTGTTTCAGGGTAAACGGTGAAGAACAGAAAAGTATCAAAGAGTTTCGGGCCAAAAACATAGCCCACGATCGTGGCACAACAAGCCACGATCGTGATAGAAAAGAGGCGAGCTGAAAGGACCCTATCCACGATCGTGCACTTTGGGCCACGATCGTGCACTTTGGGCCATGATCGTGACAGAAAGGTTTAGACGCTGGCCACAATTGTGGCTTGCACGGGCTGATAAAGACACTCGAGTTTTGCATGATTTTTTGGACCATTTTGACCCCGGATTAAACCTAGGGCTTCCAAGATATAAAAAGAACATTACAAGACAAAAAGAGATGCCTTGGAGAGAGTTTTTCACATCAGCAAATTCAAAACTCTAAAGAGCTATTGAGAGATTTGAGGAAGGAGACGAAGGAAGAGCGACACAGAGACGAAGCTTGACGCGTAGTACTTCCCAGAATAGGTGGTTTCCCACTGTTGCTGCCTTCACGAGTTTGTTCAAAATCTATTTTCCAATTTATTTTAGTTTTTTTGATGTATGAAATTGATATAATTGTTGATAATATGTTATGTTAAATGTTGATTTTTGTCTAAACTCACCTTCGGAATTTGATTCTTAAGATTTATGAAATTCGATTCATTGTGTTTTATTTGAGTTATCTTGTGCTTCAATATCTATTCTTAATAATTCGGTAACAAATTGAGAAGAGCCGAGTGAATATCATCAATTTAGGCTAACGAGAGTTAGGTAAATTGATACATAAGAATTGAATCAAATCGGTGAAATCGTGTAATGAGAGATCGAGCATAGATTTCCGGTAGGTTAATAGACAATTTTAGAACTAATTTAGGTTTTGGGTCAATTGTGAATCGAGATATTACAATTCCATAATTTAAATTATGGATTATTAATTAGGGTTTAAAGATTATAACTTGAGAGAGAGTAATCCACCCTAGGACCATTTAGACCCGGTAACTCGATAATTGCATAATTGATTAGATTTTCAGTAATTTCGGATTAAAAGCCCCTTTCTCTCAATTGATAGTTCCTAGGTTGATTCTGGATTGGGCTGTGTGATTTACTACTTGTTTATTAATTTCGACATTTAATTATCGTAATTGATTGTTAGATTGATTAATTTTTTGCATTGTTTGTTTATTTGAGATTGTTGCATTTTAGTTATGCCTTATATTTTAGGAGTAGATTACAACTCCTAGTGGGATCGATACCTTAGGTACTATACGAATAACCTGTGCACTTACGGTATTATTGAGGTTAAAATAGTAAAACTTTAGCACACGTAAACCCGCAATCAAGTTTTTGGCGCAGTTATCGGTGAGGCGATAGTTTAGTTCTATATTTAAGGTGTTAGAATAGTTTTAATTTTTGATTTCATTTCTTTTTGTTTCATTTTGGAATTCTTGCTTTTGCATGAACACAAGAGACATAAGAAGTTCAAGTCGTGCAGTGGAGACGTTAGATTTAGACATCACACGATTAGAACGAATCCTTAGAAAAGCTCGACGAGAAGAAAAAGAGATAGGAAAATCATCAATGGCCGAGGAATTTCAACAGAATACGGATTAAGAAGCAAACCAAGGATGGCAATAGAGGATCCTGATGGACTTTATGAGGCCAAGGTTCCACTTGTCAAACCAAGGAATGGCTAGACCGCTGGTTCATGCAACCTCATTTGAGATAAAACCGACCCTCCTCATTATGCTTCAACAGAATGTGCAATTTTATGGATTAGCGAATGAGGATCCTAACGCGCACATCGTGAACTTCCTCGTGATTTATGATACTTTTCGGTATCATCAGATGTCAGAGGATGCAGTTAGAATTAGGTTGTTTCTCTTTACACTTAGAGATAGAGTGAAGGCTTGGTATCATTCACTGAGCCCAGCTAACATCACGACATGGGACAAGCTAGTGCAGGCTTTCTTAGATAAGTACTTTCCGTTGACGAAGGCAACAAATATTATAAAGGAAATCACCAATTTCCAACAAGGTGACAGGGAGTCAATCTATGAAGCGTAGGAAAGATACAAGGATCTGCAAAGGAAGTGCCTACACCATAACCTACCCAATGAATTCCTTTTGCAGACCTTCTACAATCGAGTGAACCCACCAACAAGAGGCACAATCGATGCAACGTCAGGAGGATCCTTGGTGCGAAAGACTGTTGATGAAACGGAGGAGCTGATTGAGGAAATGGCAAGCAATAGTTGTTTGTGGACAAATGAGTGAGGAAGGCAACCTGTTACTTTTAGAGAGAAGAAGGGAATTGTCACGGTCGATTAGAAGACAGAGATTCAAGCAAAGATCGCCAATTTGATGTGACAACTAAACAGCATGAAGGCATCATCCTCAGCTCAAGTAAAGGCCGCATAGTTGAAGTGTGAGCTTTGTGGACAGTTAGACCATGACACCGTGGACTGCTACCTAATGAAAGAAGACAATCAGGAGCAAGCGAACTATATGGGGGCATAATATGGCCAGGGGGTAGTAACAATCCTTATTTCAACAACTATAACCCCGGATGGAAGAATCACCCGAACTTCTCCTGATCAAACGACATTGGTTTTTTTGGACAGTTTAGGCCTCAAGGACAGTTGGGCTTCTAGCAAGATAAAGCAAGCTCGATGGAATCAAAGTTGTATAGAATTTTAGATAAGATTGGAGGCATGGAAGAAGCACACAGGATGCTCGAGGGTAAATTCAAGCAAGTTACGAAGAATCATGCCTCATTCATACACAATTTAGAAGTCCATGTGGGGCAATTAGCAGAGGAAATGTCTACTTTGAATGCTAAAACTCTTCTAAGCAACACCGAGTCCAATCCAAAGGAACGTATCATGGTCATTAGCAAAACCTAGGATGAGGAACCTAAGAACGAAAAGGGAAGAGAATATGAAGGAGAAGGTTAAGCAAATAAAGAAGACCTCCCAAGTGAGCCTATGATCGAGTCACTTAAGGCAACTCGACGTGTATTTCCATTCCCTATTGTGTAACAGCGGGCATTATATGCAAAGAGGGAAGCAAAAAAATTACAGGAGATTGAGTAAAACAAGATCAAAGAAGTGACAGAACAAGTACAGACAAAGCTCAAATTACAGGAATCTATCAAAAAGAAGGTCAAGGAGCGACAATTGGAAGATGACCTCAATCTCGCAGAAAGGAAGGAGGACCTAAGGGACTTTTTCATCCCCTACAGCATCAATAGAATCATTACAGATAGGGCATTTGCGAATTTGGGTACAAGCTTAAACATTATGCCCTACACCTTTAGTCTAAAATTAGGGTTAAGAGAGTTAGTATCCACCAAGTGTCTGGTAAAGACAGTAGATAGAACAATGCATAAGCCGATGGGGATTCTAAAGGATGTGCCGGTAAAGGTTGATAAATATACTTTCCCCACAAACTTATATGTATTGAACATTAACGAAGATACAGATACCCTGATAGTTCTAGAAGACCGTTCTTGGCCACTGCGCATTCAATCATTGATGTGGATGGGGCGAATTAACCCTGAGGATAGGAAAGGCGAAGTTGACCTTCAAGGTGATTACAAGATAGTACAGATCTCCCTCACCTCTAGTGGATATCACGGAGCCAGAACCTAGAGGGGAATGGGAGGATATAGAGGATCTTGGGAATGCTTTTAGGAAGAAGCGCTCACGAAGGAGAAGGCGAGGAAAAGAGAATTTCAAGGAAGGTAGGGACTGTAGCAGGGTAGCTCAAGTTCAAACTTTAAGATTAATGACGGCATTACCATTGCACCATTTGTTTTGAACACTGTGAGCTTAAAGGAGTGTCGAGCTACCGATGTTAAAAAAAGTGTTGCATGGGAGGCAACCCATGGAAAAGTAGTTCTTTGATTATTTTTGTTCGAATGTTTGAAATTCTGTAGTTAGGATTAGTTTTGTTTTTAAATAAAATGAAAAAAGGACTCAGGTTTCGGAATTATGTGAATGATTTTTAAATATGAAAAGAGAGGCAAAAAAGGGGCCATAAAGGATTAGGAAGTGAAAATTGAAATAAAATAGTGAAAAGAATAAAGAAGGAAATTGGTGTTAGTGTACAACCGCCGACCACGATCGTGGTGTGCGATTAGGTGTCCTTTTGGGGGAAAGCCACAGGCCATGAACGAGCCGGATTCAACTCCAAGGCTTCTCTTTCTATCTTGTAATGTTCTTTTTATATCTTGGAAGCCCTAAGTTTAATCCAAGGTCGAAACGGTATGAAAAATAATGTAAAATTCTAGTTTCTGTATCAACCTAATGCAAGCCACAATAGTGACCTTGCCTACCACGATTGTGGCTAGCGTCTAAACCTTTTTGTCACAATCATGGCCCAAAGTGCATGATCGTGGCCAGGGTCCTTTTAGCTAACCTCTTTCTGACACGATTGTGGCCTATTGTGCCACGATTGTGGGCCGTGTTTTTGGCCCGAAGCTCTTCGAAACTTCTCCGTTCTTTGCCGTTTACCCTGAAGCACTAACAAACCTATCAAGGTACCTCAAAAATATAACATTTAAGCTCAAAGACTCATACTAATCCATAAAAACAATTAAACACATAAACTACACAATTAACATCTAAATACACACTAAACACTCAAATCAACATTAAATACTTAACAAATTAAACCCTAAAACTCAATGCAAATCACAACTATCAACATCTCCACACTTAAACATTTACCTATCCTCAAGCAAACAAAACAACAAACACACAAAACACAATGCAATAATGAGGCAATGAATTTGACTTCATGAAATAAATTTAATCTTAAACATAATCCTACAAGTTATATCTAATCATTAACAAACAAAATCTATATCTAAGGGCTTTGAGCTAAATATACAATTTAATCAAGATCTAAGTGTTAATTTATTTACCCTTTTAAATTGTAAACTCACATTAATAATTCTTTGATTTTTTCAACTCCGTAACTGTTCCTAAGTATATTTTCATGAAAAATCCAGTGTACTATAAGTTCGTTAGGTTTTTATTAAGCAATAACACACACTTTTTTTTTAGTGAACATAGATTTAGTTTTTTTTACGTGGAGGCAAATATTAGTAATGAATGTCAATCTGGTTACTCAACTAAATCATGTTTTTATTAAACAACTTGGTTGAAACATCATTATAGCCTTTTGACGTGAAGGCATACATTTGTGATGATTGTCGTTCAGGTTACTCAACTCTATCACGTTTTCAACTGGCTACTAGCTATATTCACAACCCAGAGGCCAGCAGAATAGTGATTTATTAAACAATAATGTTTTTTTAATTGCCCACCTTATTGTTTAAGCTACTCATCTCCATGAAAAAAATACTAGTTAAGCTACTTAAGTAGAAAGACCTAAAATTATGAATGAATGTGACAACCTATAGGGTGCTAAATTTACACTAAATCCTAATTAAGCTGTATATTTATCCAAAGTCTCCTAATTCACTAATTTTGCGAGCTAATGATCATTTACAGCCTACTAGACTATGTTTAAAATTAAATAAATTTTACTCCATCTAAACCATTGACACATTCACATGATTCACAACATGCAACTTAATAACTATCATACGATATGCAAAAATCACATTCAAAAGAAAAAACACATAATCCCTCCTCACACGTGAACAACACATTGTCCTCAATGTGAAAAGAGAGCACATAACACATAAAAGACAAGAAAAAACATAATTGAAAGTAAATAGAAAAATAAACAAAAAATTAGAACTGAAGGCTAATTTGGAAAAGAAAGATAACTAAATGGAAAGAAAAAATTTAGTTAGACATAAATCCTATGGAGATGGAGGGGTGATGGTGTCGAGGTGTCAATTGAACGCCCTGAGCCTCAAAATATCTGTGGATATGACAAATATCCCAGCTCTAGGATCTTTATGTTCGAGCCATCTCCTTTATCGTTTTAGTGTTCTCCACAAGTGTCCTGTTGTTCGCGGAGATTGCATCCAGAACTTCCTTCCAGCCATGTTCTTCTTCCTCTTCCTTGGGTTTGCCACTGGACTTTTCGTCCTGCTGAGGTGGCGCTGCACTCGAACTTGCCTGACTTGCCCTAATTCAGACATGTGTCTTTTGGCTGATGTCCCTAAGTTCCCTATAATGGGACTTAAGAATTTCAGCCCGCCATAAGTGATGGTGGTTCAAGAATTCCAGGAGGTGAACAGTTAACCTCCTCCGTTCCATACCAAAATGTTCTGCAATGGATGACACTATATATCCCATTCTTAGATTGTTGCTCCTCTTGCTCTGAGTCACAACAATGGCATTCAGCACATGTGTGAAGGTGCAAACTAGAATACTGTGGTCCATGCACCCCAACATAAAAAGTTCCTTAATGGAAAACTTGTTGGTTTTATCAAAAACCAGCTGACACATAAATTTGTGTAGCAACAAGTGTTCATGGGACCATATAATGTTGTTGTGAGCATTCTTTGCATGAAATTGCTCAATTCTAGTAAGCTCATTTTAGTATTAGGAAGGACAAAGTCTTCATGATGGTCAATGATGGAGGATTCGGGGAATCTGCATATCTCGCACATAATTTTGACATTTAATTCATATGCTCGTCCTCCTAATCTAAACCACAATTCTTTTGGATTCTTAGGGTCGTAGGTCAGGGAATTAAAAAATACCATCGTAAGTTCCTCATAAATAGGAAATTGAAATCGTATGAACTAAGCCCACTGGATCCTCTCAGCTAGGTTTTCTACTTGCTCACTCAATTTTAGCCTATCAAAGGTGTCAAAATCAAAGTACTTAGGAACTACAATTTGTCTAGCACGAAGGGATCGAAATCGAGTACCTTCCTCTTCTTTATAGATCAGGAAGGTTACGCCATAGTTTGCCACTCGGTTCCATCTCCCACATCCCGTAACTTGCTGTCGTCCACATGGTTCCTGTTAGGCTGATTTAATGCGTGACATAATTGGGTAGAAATTTGGAAGAAATTGGTGGTTGCTAGATTCTAGAGAGATGTAAGAGTGTATGGATGCTTAAATTCTATAGAGATAAAATGAAAATGAAAATGAAAATGAAAGTAAAGGTGAAATTAGAACTGAATATATAGGTGGTAAAAAGGGTAAAATGGTAATAGTTCTTTTTAAGAAATGCATCCTCCACCCTTCTGCATAGTCACAGGCCACGATCATTGCCTAAGGCTTTCCCCCGAAAAGACACCTAATTGCACTTCACGATCGTGGTCGATGGTTGTCTACTAACATCAATTTCCCTTTTTTGTTTCAATTTTCACTTCCTAATCCTTTCTGACCCCTTTTTCACCTCTCTTTTCATGTTTAAACATCATACACATAATTCAGAAATCTGATTCCTTTTTTTGATTTTATTCAAAAACAAAACTAATCCTAACTACAGAATTTCAAACATTCGAACAAAAACAATCAAAGAACTACTTTTTCATGGGTTGCCTCCTATGTAGCGCTTCTTTTAATGTCAGTAGCTCGATGCTCCTTTAAGCTCCCAGTGGTCGGAACAAATGATGCAATGGTAACGCCATCATTAATCTCAAAGTTCGAACTTGAGCTACCCTACTACAGTCCCAACCTTCCTTGCAATTCTCTTTTCCTCGCCTTCTCCTTCGCGAGTGCTTCTTCTTAAAAGCATTCCCAGGATCCTTTATATCCTCTCATTCCCCTCTAGGTTTGGGTTCCTTGACATCCACTGGAGGTGAGGGAGATCCACATTGCTTTATCCATTAAAGAGAACGAAAAATATCATATTTTGATTTGACAACAACAAACCTTTATAGAAATACTGAATTAAAAGAGTGTTAGAAATTTGATAATGGAGGCAGCTTGCACAAAGTTAATTGAATTGCTCCCAATACTGGTAAAGAGTTTCTCCACTACCTTGGCGAATTCCAAAATTTTCTTTTCTAATATTAGTAACTCTAGAAGCAGGGAAATTTTTTTCACGAAATAGTATTTTGAATTCATTCCAAGCCGTGTTAGATCCCGAAGGTAAATAATATAACCAATCCTTTGCTTTATCCATCAAAGAGAACGAAAAAAGCACTCATTTTGATAAGTCTACATTCACACCACGTGGTTTAATGCTATAAAAAACTACATGAAATTCTTTAAGGAGTTTGTGTGGATCTTTACTTGCAAGTCCACGAAAAGTAGGAAGTAAGTGAATCAAACCAGATTTTAATTCAAAGTTTCCCTTAGTATTTATCAAGTCAATACATAAAGTTTGTTGATTAACATTCGAATTAGTGGCCCTGTGTTTTAGGTTTTTCAATGTCAACCATTATTTTAGGTTCCTCAAAGAGTTCTGGCAAGTTAAATTCTGGTTCAATTGTGGAAGAATAAGGAAAGGATTTTTCTAGAGTTTTGTGGATTTTCTCAATTGTTTAGTAGTTTTCTCAATTTTAGGATCAAATTGAAAATCACTTCCACGAGAAGTACAAGTTATACAAATTTAGAAAATAATGACACCAGTCCCCGGCAACATTGTCAAAATTTGTTAGGTTTCCAAACCTACAAAAATAAGTTCCTACTCTTGAAAACTTTGGTTTTGTAGAAATAGCAAGTATGGTCGAAATCCACAAAGGCTAGTTATATAATATGAAATTTTAGAATAGTAAATAAACAAGGGGGTTTTGTGATTGAGTGATTTAATAAATGAAAATAAGACAACTGCAAAAATTATAATATGAAGAAAATGCTAAGAAAAATTCCTGCCAATATATATCTCAGTTTTAATTCCATTTAATTGATCATCAAATAGAAATATAAATTCCTTCTCAAATGAAATGATTATGAGTATTAATAAGTTCTAATGCTTTGCTTTTCCTTACTTGTAATTAGATGGGAATTGATCCACAAATAAATCTTGTTTATCACTCAATCCTCAATTAGTTTTTAGGATTTAGATTATAAACAACTTTAAAAATTAGAAAACCACCATTTTCACCTAATAATACTCTAATTTAATTATTTAAATTGAATTGAATATTTTCACTAATGCAATTCCAATGATTCAATTTCATCGAATGCATTGGATTTCTACTTTATTGGATCTAATAAACATGAATGGGTTTAAAGATCCAAATAGAAGCATTTATTTGATAGAAATAAGATCTCAATATTTAATCATAAAATATCAAGAATACAGAAAAATATTCAAACATTAAAGAAGAGAAAAACAATTGAAGAAGAATTCTCACAATTTTATTGAATCAAACTTTGATAATCTGAACTTAAACAAAGATTTTAGCCACTCATGATTTGAAACAAAAACAAAAAAATAACGAGAACATTATGAAAATTACGTAAAGCTAAAAGATACCTAAACTACTAAAAGGTTCTCCTATTTATACAAAATGAGGAGGGTAAAACCCTAGGCTAAAATGGGAAACAAATTCCTTAAATTTAAATACAAGAAAATCTTTTTAAAATCTTAAAATATATCTTCTAATCTTGTGCAGATTTGTGGGATTATTAAGAATCATTCGCCTTAAAATATGGTCCCTATGAAGACCATCCTCCTTCCATTTTCTATTGGTATCAATTTCTTTGATTTTTGCAATTGCTATCTTCAATACTAGGATACAACATCTTCTCATCTCAACAGTCATAACATAACAATCCATGTGAATGTTTCAGCAATAATTGTATCCATATTTTCAATTGAATCTTCAATTTCCTTGATTTTACACCCAAAAGATATTATGAAATTAATACCCCTAAATTAAGTACGAAATCAATTAAAAAGGGAAAGATATTATGTCAAAATAATGAAAATTACAGCTTAATCATAAGCTTAGTCATTGGGGGGCTTTATAAAGCCCATTTAATGACATATCTGAGGAATTAAAAACTAATTGCTTTATTTATCACCAAATAGAGATGAATACTATATGATAGCAGCAGGAAATTCTTTGGCACTTAATCGCGGTATTCGAGAGGAAGAAGTTGTTCAAACTCGATACCGTCAAGAATTATTGACTCAAATTTGTTCTAAAAATAAAAAAAGATAAGCCATTTCAAATTATTTGTTGACATTTGATTCGTGATTTCTTAAGAATCCACTTAATGAAATCTTATATTTCATATATCATAAGAAAAAGGAATGATCTATTAGGTGCAAAAAAAGAACAACTCGCCATATTTATTTTGAGGGTGTATATGATATGTAGGTTTTAAGGGGGTTGTAAGAAGAATTATCAACTCGACCCTTAGCCTAAGTGTTATTTTTGGTTATTTACTTAAATCTCCTTTTGAAGGGGAAGTATGGATTGTTAGTATGAATGATTTGGAAAATATAACTGATGGGAATGTATGGTTAGGTTTCATTTATATACTTAGCAGAATCTGACATATCTTAACCAAAAGGAGGGCCCCAATCAGTAGAAAAAACCTATAACCCATTGTGGTTATCCTACACTTAGAATAAGTAGAAAAAGGAATAAATGTAGTGATAATTGGATTCTTCATCATTGTAGTAAATAGGACAAAAAATAGAATTCGTTTTTTGTCTTAAACTAAAGTATAAATTGACTGTGACACATTCATTAAAAACATCCTTTTGTAGTAAATCATTTATTAAGAAAAATAACTAAGCTTTAAAATATTTATCTTTATCTAGATATTTTTTAAATAACATTTAAACTCTTCTAATATGAATAATATCTAAATATTGTGAGTAATATTTAAATTCTTTCAACATCTTATTCTCCAAATATTTTAGATTATACTTTTCTACCTTATGACTAAGAAAAATTTATAGGTATTTATATATTTTTCATTTAAAAATTATATATAGAAGTTACATATAGGTTTAACACGTTTTAGTTAAGATAGAAAAACTTTAAAATGTATTAATTTTGACATGGATCTCTATACTTGAATAAAAATAGCAATGTGTAAGATTCATCGGCATGAGACATATTTATGACTTTTGCCAACTTCCTTCTTTTGTTTTGGCATTCCGAATTATTATTCAAATAAATGAGCGTTGTCCTTATCCCTTCCTTCATTTTCTCCATTTCTTAATCGGTACTCCATTACATATACTTTCTTCTAACTTAAAAACCTTTAAGATCTTTTAAAAGTGTCTTCAAGGCTAGGCTATAGTATAAGGTATGATTAAGAGACATAACTGATATTATTAGACATAAAGTAACAGGCTGTGTAGTAAAGGATACAAAAATAACGTTAATGAAAGGAGGTTTGAATTGGTTAACTCTCTTTAGTGTTGATATAGGCTTGTTATCATGTTTAGAGACACTATGTAAGTCCATACATTTGTAGAGCTTGTAACTCACGGTCACTAAATCCCCAACTATAACTCTTTTTTTATCCATCACAATTTCTTTTTATTTTTTTAAATACTGCTATATCTAACATTCCTTATGTTTCATTTCTTCTTTCCCACTCATAAGCAAGAATGCAATCTCTAAAATTAATTCCAAGGCCATGAATTCATATCATAGTATAAAATAGTAATTGCATTGTAATTTAATGAATTAGAATTAATATTGATATTGTTCTTTATTTTTTGAAAATGAAAATAATTTATGAATAAAAATAAATATTAAGATGTTCATTGCAATGAATCAAAAAGCTACCAATCATTGTAATAATCCAATCATTATAGTTAAACCAAAACACTTTATACTAGGATAACTAAGACTAAAAGCATAATCAACAACTCTTTAAGGGCCCAAATATGTTATAAATATACATCAGAGTATTGTTATCCTCTATATCCAATCTTTTAAGCACATTTAGGAGCTCTAATAGCAAGATAATGGTCTAAGAATATCCTCTAATGATCTTCTTAATTGTTGTCTATATACAAAATATGCTTCCAAGGACCTGCCATTTAGTGGATTGAGCATCCTACTATATTCTTGTGGATGAGGTAGTCAGATAGTCCATCTTTGTGCTACTTCAATGCTAATTTTATTGATGTTCATTCTTGCCACCATTAATTCTCTAATCTATGTTAAGTTGTTGACAAAAAAAGGAGTTGGGGACTTAGCACTTTGAAAATTTTGTTGTTCCTCTCTTGCTAACTAACACAAACATAGACACTTAGAGTTGCTACACATTGTTTGAATATTTAACATTACTTAGCTTAATTGATCGAACCTAGTTGATGAGCTGATTTCGAGTAGAAGATAAGCAGTAAAGTCTGCAAGTTGAAGAAAACAAAGCCATGTTTACTTAACAAATTCACATTAAAAAAATAGGTGATTGATATCTTCAAGTTGGTTATTGTAGAGGATGCATCTTAAGTTAAAAAATATATAGAAAAGTGTATCTTTAATGCTCAACTTCCTTTACAAGAGTTAAGATATTTAGTGACAATTTTTTGTGACTAACTATTGTTTCGTCACAAATATGAGTTTTTTTTGTGACTAGACAATTGATTAACACTATTGTTTGGATTATTTATGATGATTTATATTTTTGTCACTAATACAATAGTAATTATGGAAATTTATTTTCTTTCACAATTAAATTGTTACTATTAATATATTAATAGTGTTAAAAAAGTTTTATCACTAAGTTTTGTCACTAAAAGTCTATGAAATTTGGCACCAAAATAATTTTTCCAGGAATCAATTGTAATTGTGACAAAACATATATTGATAACTAATATTTTCTATTTCTTGACAAAACATAGTGTGGCCATTAATATTTTTTTTTCTTGTTGTGACAAAATGGTCTAGCGTCACACAATATTTTGCTTGTTGTGACAAAACATTTTGTTAATAGATATTCAATTAATTAGTGTCTACTACATATTGTCAAAATAACTGAACTATAACTATGGTCACTACTATTCATAATTTAGTGACAATTTTTTATGACTAACTATTTTTGTCATCACAAATACAAGATTTTTTAGTGACAAGACAATTGATTAACACTATTGTTTGGATTATCTGTGATGATTTATATTTTTGTTACTAATACAATAGTAATTGTGGCAATTTAGTTTCTTTCACAATTAAATTATCACTATTAAGATATTAATAGTGTTAAATTTTATTTTATCACTAAGTTTTGTAACTAAAAGCCTATGAAATTTAGAGCCAAAATAATTTTGGCGGGAATTAATTTTAATTATGATAAAACATATGTTGGTAACTTGATCAACTTTTTGTTACAAAAGTTCTTGTAAATATAAACGTAACAAGTTAATAATAAATATTTCTGTTATAATAACATATTAAAATTAACCACTTTACAGATAAATCATTATTGTAAAAATTTTATAGACCAGAAACTACTTGTCATGGTTTTTTTCTTTAATATGATTATTTGCAAACAAATTTAATATTTTCAAACAAAATATTCAAACTACATATATTGATAATCCAAAAGTAACTTTGAAATTTCATTAAAAAAACATCAAAAGAATTAAATGTTTAAATATAATAAAAATCTTGTTCCAAAATATTAAGCAAAACTCTTAACTTATTAAAGATTAAAAACAAATTTCTTGTCAATGTTCAATCATTGTCATCGTCGCCTTCCTCATTTTCACTTACCGAATTTGTTTCATCATCATCCATAAAAGTATCTTCATCCCAATCAGTTTCGTCATCTTCTCCAGCACTCATAGTATCAATATTTAACAAATTTCCTTCAACAATTGTAGCATCTAGATCAGATCTATCCAAAGATATTGTATCAGATCATACTCTAAAGTAGATTCGTGAAGTGTAAAGCCAAAATTTTCATTTTCTTGGCATGGCTCATCTCCTATATCGTCATCAAGAAGATCATACAAATCATGAGTCTTTGTTTTGACAACAACCTACCAATTGAGCTCCTTAATGTCTCTTAGACAGTAAACTTGTTCAGTTTGAGAAGCTAAAACATATGGTTCATCAGTTTTGAACTTGCATGTGACATTTACCATAGGAAACCTAAACTTGTCAACCTTATATCCACCTTTATGATACACATCCTAACAGTTAGCCTTAAATAAAATGATATTATTTCGCCCATGATAATTTAATTGTATGATATCTATCAAAACACCAAAATAATCCAAATTGCTTGTATTCACATCACCTTTTACAAAAATTCCATTGTTTTGTGATTTCAATTGCAAATCTTTGTCCTTTATGTTAAACCTCCAACCGTTGATGAGGAAGCTTTTATACTGATAAACTCGCTTGTCTGGCCTATAAGCTAAAAGCAATAATTGATCACTAACCATTTCACTTCCTTTATCATGCAATTCGGTGACCTATCGTAAGTAATGAGCATTAAATATTTATATTATATAAATTATAATTTATAAAAAGTTATAGGTGAAAATATATTTATAGTACTTACATATTTCTAGAACCACTGATGGTATTCTTTTTGATATCTTCTTTATGCATTTCTAACCTCTTAAGTTTTTCTTTATGCATACTTCACATTAAAAATAAGTGCAAAATTCGTAGTTACTTCAAGAATATAAAAACCATAAAACAAATTATGTAAAATGACTAATTTTAAAAGTTAAGAGAACTTACTCTACGACTTCTAGCACATAAGTTATAGCTTGAGCGCATTTAGCTACACTCAATTCAACATATTTTTTCCCAAGCAAAGGCCTACCAGCTTGTGAGAAAACTTGAAACCCAGAATGAGAATGAGCATCACTTCCCTCATCATTTCTTCCAACACTATTCAACCTAGTTTCAGTTCCGTGCAAATACTTTGAACAAAAATGCATGCATTCTTACACAATATATGCCTCAGCAATTAATCCTTCTAGACGCGCCTTATTTCTCACATATGATTTAAGCCTATGCGTATATCGTTCTATAGGATACATCCATCATTATTGTACTGGCCCAGCAAATTTTGCCTTACTCACAAGTTGAATGGTTAAATGCACCATTATGTCAAAAAATGAGGGAGGAAATATTTTCTATAATTTACAAAGTGTAAAAGGAATTGATTTTTCAAGTCTCTCCAAATCATCAAAATGCAAAACTTTAGCACATAACTCTCTTAAATAAGTACACAACTCAAGTAAAGTTTCGCACACCTCTTTACCCAACAACTTACATATAGCCAATGGGAGATATCGATGAAGAAATACATGACAATCATGACATTTCATTCTAAAAACTTTGCATTCAATAAGACTCACACATCGAGAAATATTGGAAGAATAGCCTCCTGGAACTTTTAGATCAATTTAGAACTGAAAAATGCTCGTTTTTTAACTTTAGATAGTGTATAACATACAGAGCGAAACGCATACCTGCCATCACTTGTGAGAGTTACATAAAGCTCAGGACGTATACCCATAGATTCTAAATCAAAGCAAGTAGTTATAGTATCCTTTGTTTTCCCCTTAATACTCAACAAAGTCCTAATTTTGTTATCACAAATATTTTTCTTGATATGCATGACATCCAAATTATGTCGCAACTTAACTGTTCTTGTAACATCCCGTTCCCATATAACGGGTTGAACCATAGAAACGGGTACACGTGAGGGCAATAGGAAGACACATTTCATGCTCATGCACTTGTAAACAGTGAGTTTTGCACATGAAAAATGT
>JAOQMS010000005.1:26755347-26776065 GCA_027563885.1 Erythroxylum longipes | reverse complement strand
TATTTAGCTCAATTAATCACAATCCAAGAACCGGGAAAAATGTCATGTATGCATGTACAAATATTTCATGTGCAAAATTCACTATTTATTATTCATGTGCATATATGAATGCATGAATATATCATAAACACTTTCAATTATTCTAACCCATTCAAAATGACCAAATTGCCCTTTCCCATAAGTGAGGGGATGTTATAAATATGGTTTTGATTTAATGTTCTATAAACATATCTCTTTAAGAAAGTGGGAATAAATCCATTTGACCCGAAGGGATTCATGATCGATTTGGAGCTTCCAAATTCTCTTGAACAGTGCCATGTTTTTGTGGATCTTAATGCTTTTGGCCCTAACCCACCTTGGTTCTTTGGTTCGTAGATTTCTAACCGTTCAATTTTACCTTTGTTGTTGTTTGAAAAACTTTCACTCCATAAATAATTTATTATCAATCCCTCTATCTTTTTGGTTAATAAAAGAGGAAGGAAGAGATGTGCCAACTAATACACCTACGAGCTTAAAAGAGTTGATTATGTTAATTGCAAATGATAAATGTTTTTATTCCAGTAGTTGACTCTCCTATATTTGGCCTCTAGAAATGGTTGGAAATAATTGTAAGTGAGCCTTGAAGGAGCAATAGGTACCCCCAAGTATTTAAATGGAGGCTT
This sequence comes from Erythroxylum longipes, assembly GCA_027563885.1. NCBI lineage: Eukaryota > Viridiplantae > Streptophyta > Magnoliopsida > Malpighiales > Erythroxylaceae > Erythroxylum > Erythroxylum longipes. The sequence continues at coordinate 26,775,403 of JAOQMS010000005.1, read as the reverse complement.
AGTTAGTTGATAACATATGGTTTCTAATAGTGTTATTGCTAGGCTATCCATCCCTGTAATGAAATAGAAATCGCTCTTATTTTTTCTAATGAATGTGCCTAAAATAGATTTAAATATGTTAAAGGAGTTGATTAAGGTGTTTATTGAGTCAATTTTAGCTTGATTAAGCTGTTTATTGAGTCACTTTTAGCTCTACAGGATATGATAACATCATTAAAAATGTTAGGTTAAAGAGCTTAAGTTCTTTACATTTGGTGTGATACTAGAAGTCACTATAAGACTTGATATTTTAATTAGTCAGACTAATTAGAGCCTCTATGTAGATGCTAAAAATATAAGGGGGTAAATGATCCCCTTACTTGAGCCCTTAGGCACACTTAAAACTCTTAAATGGATCATCATTAACAAAGATATTGAAATATGTTAAAGGAGTTGATTAAGGTGTTTATTGAGTCAATTTTAGCTTGATTAAGGTGTTTATTGAGTCACTTTTAGCTCTACAGAATATGATAACATCATAAAAAAAATGTTAGGTTAAAGAGTTTAAGTTCTTTACATTTGATGTGATACTGGAAGTTACTATAAGACTTGATATTTTGATTAGTCAGACTAATTAGAGCCTCTATATAGATGCTAAAAATATAAGGAGGTAAATGATCCCCTTACTTGAGCCCTTAGGCACACTTGAAACTCTTAATTGGATCATCATTAACAAAGATATTGAAAGATGATGTAGTGACACATTCTTTAATCTAACTATATTTGCTTGGGAAGCCTAAAGCTATGATAAATTCAAATTAAAACTCCTTTTAATAGAGTTGAATTCTTTACCAAAATCAATTTTTATACATAATCCTTTAGTTTAGTGTCTTTACGGTAGTTTTTGAAAATTTCATAATCAAGGAGAATGTTATCTCTAATACTTCTACTTTGGATGAATGCTACTTGGCTAAATGTATAAAGAATGGACTAAATTTTGGAGGCTATCATTTTGGAGATAACTTTATAGATAAACTTTCAACATGAATTCAGCTTATAGTTTTGGAGGTTCAAAGGAAATTGAGCTTTTGGAATAAGACAAATAAAGTTTGTATTATACTTTCTGAGGAGTTTTTTAGACTAAAGAAATTATAGGATACTTTTGGTTATATGCTCACAAACTTAGATCCAAGCTTGTTGAAAGAAGTAGCCATTAAATCCATCAGGGCTTGCTGTTTATGGGGTTCATGCTAAAAAGAACCTAGCTCACCTCATTTGTATAGAAAGGAGCTTGAAAAGCTTCTGCTTGATGCTCTGAAATGACACAAGAAAGAAAGATCTAACTTGAGGTGGGGCAGGAATGGAAGAGCTTCTTAGTGAATTCTTATAGTACCTGAAGATTAATTGTTTAATCTTATTATGATTTTAAGTTATTAACTCTATACTTATTCATCAATGAGGTGATTCCATTTATGTTCATCCTACTTAGAATTAAACAATAGATGGAGTTTCCATCCTCTTCTTTCAATCATAGGATTCTTGACCTTTCCCTTAACAAGGAATTATAATTGTTTAGGGCTAAAACATTATTATTGAGAGTTAACTTCTCCTAGGTGAGTAGAGATAAGTCCTTTGGTATTGTTGAGAGCTGATTCTAAGCTGCCTCTAATGCCTCTCTTGCATCTTTTAAAGTATTTCTAATGTCATAGACAATAGCTTTATTAAGTTTTTTAGCTCAACTTTGATAGCTTTGAGACTAATAAGGCATTTAAGAGACCCATAGCGATAGACACTGGTGATAAACCTTTACCAATCGCTTTCGAGAACCCAGGATGAAATGCTAGGTGATTATTGAACATAAATGGGCTTCTATTCATAAATTATTGGTTATTAGAGATCATAAAACCAAGAAGTCACGCTCTTTTTCAGGGTACTAAGTAAGCCAAGATGAATTCACTAACCCCTGTCAAGTTTTTCCCTTTGCTGAAGGATACCTACTTACTTGTTGCTTTAAGTGTAGTGATTGCTAGTATATTTGAGATATTCCAATCTAGCTTAATAACGACAATTCCTAAAATCATCTATTTTTTATGTATTAATAAGGGGGCCTTTTACTTCAATAGGGAAAATGATATTATTAAATTCTCCAACTACTTAAAAAGGCTTAAGTATTGATCTAGCCATAACTGTGATATCATTATAGAGCTTTAATCTCTGAGAGGCTAGGTTGTGTGCATAAACTATTGTGAGATCAAAAGTTTTGGCATTATTAGCAAGGAGGCAAGAAACATGTATATATTGATCAATGTAAGTAGAATTAGATATGTAAAAATCAGTTGGGTCAAAAGCACTAATAATTCTCCCATTGTAGTGGCAAATGTGATAATTTGCCAATTCTTGTTAATAAACCAAATAAGTTTGAGAAATGATTGGAGCTTTATTTTGTTTTCTAAGAGACTAAGAAAAAGATATTTTTTAGAGGAAAAAGACATAAAAGAGCCTACTGTTCATAAAGATTGTTTAAAAACTCTGACATTTTAAACCAGAATAGAAATTAAGAGAGTTAGGGAAAGATCTGTTGCTTCCATTCCCTACAAGAGGATCTTTTAACTAAGGTGAAAGTAGTTTCTTTATCCAAACCTTAGGAAGTTTTAGAGTCTAGTGCTGTTATCCAAACCTGGGAATGGCTAATAATTGATTGTTTAGGGCTTTAGCTAGAAGGGGTTGAGATTGTGGAACAACAAATGGAATAGCAACTAGATCTGATTATAAAGTGGAACTAGTTACTCGGAAAGGGGCATCTCCAACCTTAGGCATAGTTGGAGGAGGCATTCATGAATCAAAGTCAGCTTTTTGGTGTTTAATTGGAGTTGTGTTAAGATTAGTGAGCTCAAAATGAAGTTTCATCGATTCCAGATAAGTTTAACGCTTTAAAGTTCTGCCTATTACTTTCCAAATTTTAGAACATTGTTGAAGAGTTCGCTTCCAAGGGTATGAGAGTGATACTTCATCTTTCATTAAGGTTTCTGAAAAGTTTTTCTTAAGTTCCATTTCAATTTAGATTTTCGTAAAGCCTGTTCTTCTCACCTCAGTAGTGTGCTCATTAAGACATAAAGGCTAATTTAAGGAGTACTTAGTAAGATAGCTTAGGCCTTATGATGACCAATAGTCCAAGGGAATATTATGAAAAATCACCTATAAGGAGATAGTTTTTAGGTCTTGTTTAGCTGGATACAAACTTGGTTTACAGATCTAAAGAATATTAGACTTCCTATAACAATGGCATGGCCCTTACTCTAGAACTTTTCTCATGTTGGTTTCATATGAGAACTTGAAGAGAAAATAGTGATCTTTTATTACCAGGACCTAAGAAAGTCCATATCTTTTATGGGAGCTAAGGAATAAATGTTATAGCTTGGCGAAAGGAGCATGATGTTAAGAAACTTGACACCATATTCTTTTATAGTGAGCTGCTTATGAGCGTGAGGCTGAACTAGAGGCATCAACACCAAAAGGTAGTGAAACAAGAGGTTATTTTCCAAGAAGGTTTTGAGCAAAGTAAGGAACGTTAGAGAGTTGGAAGCTAAAGGTAAGGGAAGTTTGCGAAGTAATGGGAGGAGAAATGAAGTCTTAGGAGCAAAAGAAGAGCTTTGATTGGATTAAGGAGATAGTTTTACCTTAAAAGGGAGAGAAACCGGATATAGTTTCATTGTTCTACCTTAAAAGGGAGAGAAATCGGAAATAGTTTCATGCTTATTCTTTGGCATCCGAAAATCTCTAAGATTTGATATATTTTAAGGTTTCAGAGCCAAGATGAATGGGTGCACTAGCACATGAGAAAAGATTTGGTTAATTCTTTGGAGTATTGAACAAGACTTTCAAATACATGAGTGAATGAAACGTCGTAGTTGCTGGACCATATAACAGTCAAAATGTTAGAGTTGGGAGTATTTTTATTGGCCGAACAGGTTATTGGTGGCATATGAACGATAATGGCCCAGTTGGTAATTAAGCTTCACTTACAAAACCAAACTTTTATTAGAAGTGTTGGATGTACATCATTTTGGATTGGGCCAATGGTTATAAATAGAATTATATAAGCTAGAAACTCATCAGAATTCTTTCCGTGTAGAATTGCATCGAAATTCTTTCCTTGTAGAGTATTGAATTGTACTATCTTTTTCATTTTCAATAAGTTACACCATCTTTCTAGCATCATCATTAGTTTTTTTGTACCTTAAAACTATCTATAAATGATTCATGAGTAAATTTGCACATAAATTCCAAACTATACCATAACCTAAATTCTTTGTATCAAACATGAAATTTATCACACTAATTTGGTCTAAATACATAACAAAAGTATCGTATTCACCTCCCTCATATATTATGTTTAGTTTAAATCCAAAACAACCACCATAAAAGAAATCACACTTAATTCTAGAATCATCTTCTTCAATAATTAACTTTCTTAATTAAAATCAATCAAACTTACATGATTGTTTAAATTCAAATTCAAAAAAAATATTCATTTTACATGATTATAACCCTTTACTATTCTGATTCAAAGACAACTAGAATTGGCCAATCAAATAAAGACAATGTAAAAAATGAATCAAAGGGAGAATTACTAAAGAATATAATTTTAGTATCTTCTAATCAATGTTTTAGCTTTAAAATTGAGGGCATTAATTCAATAGAGCATTTTTCATAGCTATAAAACAAAAAATGCAATTAAATATGGATCAAACAATTAATGAAACGATATTGAGATTGAAACATAGGAAATTTCAAAAGGAAAAATATGAATCTTATTTACGAGTTAGGTCACTTTTATGTGATCCTTGTTTCATGTGTGAGCCTTAATGATTCTTCATAGACAAGATAATCAAGATAAGGTTCATCCATATATAAAGATAGAATCCTAACCAAAGAATAATTAAACTTATTAGTTGAGTTGAACCTTAATTCAATAAGGATAATTAGACTCCAATTGTACTTCCTAAAATATTGCTTAGAAAAGGAAAACACCTACAAGATATGTTCAAAGAGTTATGAGCTCTACACAACTTTGCTAAAATGGTTTGAATAATTTTAATAAATACTATCATTTCTAAAATAAAGCAAACTAAAAACACCAATATAGTATAAGAGAAACTTTTTCAAAATAAAAATTACTAAAATTCTATTCATCCATACATCCTACACCCTTTTATACAATGAGAGAAAGCAAAATGAGATAAAAAAGACATAAAGGGTTTAGATAGACAAGGATGTGAGTTTAAGGTTGTGAGACTCCCCTCTTATGGAATTAGTGACTTTAACATCTATATCAACACTAGAAATATCATAGGTTTCCTTAGTATGAGTTAGCTCAGGCTTAACGAAAACATCAACAACATCTAGATATGTGAATGACAAGTTTTAGAACTTATCATGTGCATCCTTCCTATGGACCTTTAGACATGACAAGTTTTAGAACTTATCATGTGCATCCTTCCTATGGACCTTTAGACATTCCATTTTCAAACTTGTTATAGTTCTAATTCCTATAATAGTGGTAAATGATGTTGAATTTAAAACTACACTCTTTAACTTATAATTATATACATGCAATTTATCTCCCAGGCTTGCCACCTCATCCTTTAGAGATGTATTCTCCTTTTTTAACTTAAGATGCTTAAATAGTTGTTCTTTAGCAACAAATTTTTTTGGTTTAAAAAAAACTCAAGGTTCTTATAGACTTCCATGTCTACACCCTTAAACTCCTCCTTTTCCTTTTTAATCTTCTTAAGATTTTATCACACATTCTAATAACTTATGATTATATAATAGAGAGTTTGAAAACAAAAGGATTTTTTGTCAAGACTAAATATAAATTAAAAATAAGTGAACTTAGTGTAGCTATATGCCTCTTGGAAGACACATATATGAAGTTTGCATCCATGTTCTCCAAGTTCTCGCAATTTTGGGGCCATCCTACAAATTATTTTGGACCCACTCCTAATTTTACTAAAGATAATATTAGTCTTCTTTAGATTCAAATTAAAGAAGAAGCTATCATCTTACTTAATAGGCCTAAAGGAGATATGGAGAGAAATCACATTCACCACTAGTTAGGAAGGGAAAAATAGAGAATCTGATGTAGAAGCAATATGGATGGTTGACTTAATCATAGTGACTTATTCATTGTGAGTTACCTTCTTCTTATTATTCTTAGAGGATGAAATAATTAGGCCTTTTTTCTTGGCTTCCCTAGTCTTTATGAGCTTTTATCCATGTTCATAACTACAATAAAAAAGGAGTTTTGATAACATATTTAAAAATACAATTAAAATAAGTAATAAAGAATCAAAACTACGAGGATGCTCTTCATTATAATACATCCCGAATTAGATTAGGTTATTCTTATAAAGGAGATTGTATTAGTGTGGTAAGGGGTAGGTAATACAAGTTTTTGAGATAAGAGTTTCATTGATGCATTATTCCTATCCTAATGTCAAAACCTCTTATTTAAACCTTTATAAATGATCTTACAAGTTCACAAGTTTGTCTTGTTAGATAGAGAGAGGAATTTGTCCTTCCAGTCATATAACTTTTTAGGAGTCATCTATAACTAAGACCCACTCCTCATGCTCAAACTATATCACCTACTTTGGGTCCAACAAGCCTGTCTTAGTGAATAAATTTGAATAATTCATGACTAGGGCACCTTTTAAATATAATAAGAAATAATGAACCCAATTAACAAGCTTTAGGCATGCAAATATAACTAGTTAGGACTTAAGCTTGTAGCATTAAGGATTTGAAGGAGTAAGGGGTGGATGGAGAAAGGAAGCCTACTTTTAAAAGAATTATAGTAAATCTCCACTTTACCAAGACAACAATAACAAGTTCTTTTTGTATTTATTTAGATATTTTAGTGAGATATCCTCATAAATAGAGAACATCACCCTCATATTTTCAAACATAATTTTCTGTAGCTTAGTAAGATTTAGTCACATTTTAACATTACAGTGAAAGTCCCCAAACAGGGAGTTTGAGAGGGAGTTTCAAAGATGAAGCCTTTTCCTGAACTTAACTAATCAATTAGGATCATACGATACTCTCGATAGACTTATGGAATACAGGGACATTATTCCTACGATTAGATATCATTCATCTGTCATAGTTGGAGATATTAGTCTTACTTCCTAGACTAGTCTTAATACCCCTACTACTCTCCATATTAAAAATACAAAAGGAAAAGGATATGGTCATACTCTTATAAAATGTGAGGTATGTTAAAACACCTTAATGTTGAACCTTCTCATGAAAGTAGATAGAAAAACAAAGGAAATGGTGATTTTTCTTTGAAAAATAGTAAGCTCAACTTTTAGAAAATAATGAAAGTGAACTGATTTTCGATATCTTACACCTTCTTAAGAGGAATGAGCCATCAATATTGATCAAGATCAATGGTCAAGATTGATTAAGAACAACAATCAAGACTAAGTGGCTATTTGCCTTTCTATAAGTGAAAAAATCTTTGCATAATGAGGAATAATTAGATCCAATAGCAAACATTAATAGGAAATCTTTAAAAGACAACTCCTACCCAATTCTTAAACCAGTCCACTGAAGGTTAGTCAAAATTTTTATGTTGAATTTTAGATGACTCATATTACATGGCAAACTTGTATTAAAAGTGATTCTTAATATTTAAAGGTACCTTCAGTTGGCCTAAGAAAGTTACCTTCTAGAGGATTATAGTTTAATATGCATACTTAATTAAAGTTTCATTTTTAATCTAAATCTCAAAAGAAATTGGAGGAAAATGTTACACCTTTAATGAGTGTATAAGATCAGTTTGATTTATTCGACACGATCAATCTTCTTTCTTCAAGCTTGAGGGCTTCGCGCTTATGATTGAGCCTTGATCTTTTAATTATTAAACCAATAAATATTAGGGTTCATCAATATAGAGGTAGAGTCCTAATTGAAGACTAATTAAACTTATTGATTTTTGGATTCAAATACTTTAAAAAAAGTTAAGAGAGTCCAATGATCACCTGCGAAATCATACATGCAAGACATTATATTTTTGAAATGACAATTAAGCTAGGGGGAGTCGAAATTACGTGAAATAAATGAAAGGATCAAGTTAATAACAACGTGGGAGGCTATTAGTTGACGCGAAAGAGACCAAGTCGCGTCTCCTAAGTAGAGATGACAATTATGGCCAGGCCAGTTTTTGGCCCGGGTTGTTCCTTCCCAAAGATCCATCTTGTTATTACCCCGAGTCGATTCGGAATCTAAACCAGTTCCGTCCGTTTCTAGGTTTGTACGTTTACAATGAAGAGTGTGTAATACGATATAAAATTCAGAATCTGTTTTCATTTGTTCATTTATTGCTTTGGAAGAAAGAAATTCAGTTCGACGCCTTGCTTGGGTATGTTAAAGGTTTTTGATTGAAATTATAACAGCCATTGTTTATATGATCTCAAGATTCTACTTGATGGGTTGATGAAGGTGGGTTGGGACTTGGGAATGCTTTTACTGTTTACGTGATTATCATATGTTCTTTTATTTTATGGGTTCTCTTTTAACTTGGATAAGGTAGGATGCTATTGTCTTTGCTTGTAATTGCTTTAGTGTTTTATGTTTTTCTTGCAGTAAAACCTACTGTGGGTATTGTAAGAGGGTCAAGCAGTTGTTTACACAGATCGGAGCAAGTTTCAAGGTCATTGAACTGGATGAGCAAAGTAAAAACTTAACATTGTAACTTACTAAATGCACCATAAAGGCTTTAAGCTTGATGAGTTCACATTTCCTTGTGCTCTTAAGACGTATAGTTATGTTGGTTTCTTGGATATGGGGAAACAAATTCACTGTTATGTTTTGAAGCTAGGTTTTGAGTCTAGCTGCTTTACATTGTCAGCACTTATGGATATGTATTCAAATTGCAATGCATTGGATGTAGCATTGAAGTTGTTTCATCAAAACTCTGGTTTTAGCACCTCATTTTGTGATAACTTGGCACTTTGGAATTCTATGCTTTCTAGGTATGTTTTTAATGAAAAAAAATATAATTGTTGTAACTATGCTTTTTTGAATATATCATTCTGGTCCATGTATGGATTCTTACACACTGAGTAGTGCTTTGAAGGTCTGCGTCAACTTGCTTAATTTGAGACTGGGGATTCAAGTTCATGGTTTGGTTGGTTGTAGTGGGTATGAATTAGATTGTGTTGTCGAAAGCATTCTTATAGACCTCTATGCAAAAGTGTGGAAGATTAGGGATGCTTTTCTACTCTTTACCAGGATTCCTAAAAAGGATATTGTTGCTTGGTTTGGTTTACTTGTGGGATGCTCTAAGGTTGAACTAAACTCTCTATCTTTTTCATTGTTCAGGGATATGATTAATCTGGACCTTGAAGTGGATCAATATGTTGTTCCAGTGTTCTCAAAGTTTGTTCAAGTTTAGCATGTCTTCAAGGTGGCAAACAGGTTTATGCTTTTTGTATAAAGAGTGGATATGAAGCAGAGAGAGTTACAGTCACTGCTCTTATTGATATGTATTCTAAAAGGGGTGAAATTGACATTGGTTTAGTTTTGTTTGATACTGTTCATGAGAAGGATGTTGTGTGTTAGACATGGATTATTGTAGGATGTGGACAGAATGGAAGGGCATCAGAAGCAGTTGAACTTTTTGAAGAGATGGTCCAAAAAGGGTGAAAACCAAATGAAGTTACCTTTCTAGGTGTACTTAATGCCTGTAGACATGCTGGTTTAATTGACGAGGGATGGTCCATCTTTAAGTGCTATCAATTCCATTTGTATATGAAATTTAAGGCAATATAATAGATATTGGTATATTTTTATTTCAATAAAATTTTTTATTTTTACTTATTTTTATAAATTTTACTTCTTATTTATTATATACCAGTTTTATAACGGTCCACTACCAGTTGAACCTCTAAACCTTAAACATTTCTTTCGACCGGTTCGATATCTAGTCTAGTTCTTAAAACATTGACTATCATGGATTTGTTTAAAGTGATATTTCATAATTGGCATTTGAAATTTAGAAGCGCATGTAATTTCTGTGATTCTAAATTCAAATGCTTCACAATAAATACAAGTCAATCTCTAACATTTTAAAAATAAAAGCAATTGTTATTGTCATTATCCTTATTTTTCTTTTGTATAAGTTTGATATTAGAGACATAAAGAAATGATTATAACAACAAATGGGCAAATATCACCAAAAAAAACTAGCGCAAAATAGAACAATAAGTGAAATTTATGTTGAACATTTATTTTTAATCAATTTTAAAAAGTGACTTTATCTTAAACATCAAGTAAAATATCATTTCTTAGTGAATATTTAGGATCATACTACCGATATTCTTAATATTTGTTTCATGTTACATTACTATTAGTCACATTTTTATTAATGGGTAGTTTATAAGCTAAGCTTAGGTTCAAGTCGATTTGAGACTCAATTATTTTAATTTAAAATGATATCTTTTTGTTTAAAGGAGTTTAATAAATTTAATTATAAAAAATATTATTTTATATTTTACATATTAAAAACATTGACATGGCAGACCATGGATTGGTCATTGTCACCCCTAACCGCAGTTTACGGTTTATTCAGCGGTAGAGTTTGCAATCGGTGGACCTTTTTATGCATATGCGGTAGATTGGCTTAGCAGAGCAGTCGAACGACAAAGCAAGCGCATCGTATTCAATTGTTAAGACATAGCTGCAAAATGACAAATATGAAATGGAACTGATGTAGACGTGAGTGTTGGTGGCCATGTGCATGAGCGGCGGTTTCTTTAATTAAAAAAAAAACACAAACTGTCATATCAACGTCAGCTATAAGGATGGACGGTCTGGATTTCATCATTTTCCTTCTATCGCCAAGTGATTTTAACAAACATTCCAATGGGACGATAGTTGCTGTGCAATTTTGTGCCAATAAATTTCATCCGTTGGCACGGCAAATCTCTTCTCCGTTCAAAAATACTTATTACTATCAATGTCAATTATTGTATATTGTAATTTCTCTTTACAATTATGGTACAGGGTTGGTGTTTGTGTGTGTGTGTGTTGCTATTTAGTACAAAAGTATTTCATGCAAGTTGCAACTGACAAAAAGAAAAGGACCATTCTATTTTGGTGCTGCAACAACTAACGCCGTTAGCTTTGATGCAGCAGCAAAGTCTGCGAGCCAGCTGCTGGTCTCAAAGCCGTGTTGAAGCGGGTCCCGGAAATCTTTAGTCCTTGTACAGCTAAACCCCTCTCCAGTGACCCTCCCTCCATGGTGAAAACTCACCTGGAAAAGTAAAAACAAACCATAAAGCTTCTACGACCAAAATAATGGCACCTCTTAAGTCTAATTTCATTATCATATCCCTATTCCTGTGTTGTGGGGTCCTTAATTTGGGCTTTTATTAGGCCTTTGACAGCCTAATCACCAGCCTGGAAAGCGTTGTTTCTAATTATAGCTCTATAGTTGCCCACTAAAAGGCTCACTCCTTCATGGGGTTGGGGTCTTATGGCAGCAGAAGCCACTTACTGTCAAACTTGTTTTTATTCTTTGACCCGACACACAGGTCTGTCTCTGCTTAAGTTTTATATCTTTCTTTCTACCTCCTTCGTTCAGGTAAGGGTGTACATTTGAGCAAAGTTTTCATTTTTGCGTTCTTTCCCAAGTTCAAGATTGTACAAGTTCTTTTCTTTTCTGCTTTATGATAGCGCAGTTAGGTTGAAACTTGTTCAGTTAGATCTGGTTCTGAGAACACTGCTTTATTGGGACTTAGTGATTCAGAACTGGGCTTGTAGCATTTGATGTTTGGTGCATTGTTTGTTGAAGCATTTGGAATTGTGAAAAGAGTTATAAGGATTGGTCGTTCCTTGGGATTGTAGCAATTTTTTGTTGGATTGAATTATTGTTCCTTGAGATGGTAGTTGGTAATTGCTTTGTTTCTTTGGAGCTTGAAGGTCTGCAGACGAAGAAAATGAAATTGGTGAAATGCTTGCATGTAGTTGTTACTCTTCTTTTATTACACGTTTTTTGTTTCAACACATCATCTGCTGCATTCATTCCTCCGGACAACTACCTGATTGCCTGTGGTTCTTCACAAAATGTCACATATCGAGGTATAACTTATGTTCCTGATTCTTGGCACTCTTCTCTCACGTTAAAAACTGGAACTTCTTTTGTTGTTAGCTCCAATTCTACTCCCCCAGGTCCAATCTATCAATCTGCTCGAGTCTTCTCAGGCATAGCTTCTTATGAATTTGACATTCAGCAACAGGGTAGGCATTGGATCCGTCTTTACTTTTATCCTATTCCTGACCAAAACTTGACATCTGCATCCATTACTGTAGTCACAGATGCTTTTGTGCTTTTGAATAATTTCACGTTCAAGAACTATAAAAGTTCATATTTGTTCAAAGAGTATACAGTCAATGTGACTTCAGATTCCTTAACTCTCTCCTTCATTCCTTCCAACAATTCTTTCACGTTTGTTAATGCAATTGAAGTTGTCTCTGTTCCGGATGCTGTCCTCCCTGACCAAGCACTGGCTCTAAATCCATCTACTCCTTTAAATGGTCTTTCTCAACTCGCCTTTGAAACTGTTTACCGTTTAAACATGGGAGGTCCACTGATCACAGCTGAAAATGATACACTTGGAAGAACTTGGGAGAATGATGCCAAATACCTCCATGTGAACAGTTCTGCTGTTAACGTTTCAGTTAGTCCTGCATCTATAAAATATCCAGCTACAGTTACAACTGAAATAGCACCGAATTGGGTTTACGCCACAGCTGAAGCCATGCGAGATGCAAATGTAGCAAACTTGAACTTCAATATAACTTGGGTCTTCTCTGTTAATCCAAATTTTAGTTACTTTGTTCGGGTTCATTTCTGTGATATCATCAGCATCTCTCTGAACAATCTTGTGTTTAGTCTCTACATCAATGACAACACGGCTGTTGAGAGTCTTGATCTGTCAACTTTCGCAAATGGCTTAGACGTACCATACTACAGAGACTTTGTCTCCAACTCCTCGGTGCAGTCAGGTACTTTGAATGTCAGCATTGGTCCAGATATGCAATCTGATATTACAAACGCAACTATGAATGGTTTGGAGATTCTGAAGATAAGCAATGAAGCCAAAAGCTTAGATGGGCTTTCTTCTGTTGGAGACTTCCTCCCTGAATCAGCCTCAAAGGCAAACAAGATCCGAATTATAGTTGGTTCAATTGTTGGAGCTGTTGTTGCTTTTGCTTTAATTGGACTATGTTACTGTTGCTTTACAGCCCGGAAGTTAAAGACTACTCAACAGGGACATCCATGGCTTCCTTTGCCCTTATATGGGAACTCTCAGACAATGACAAAGATGTCTACAACTTCTCAAAAAAGTGCTACAGCAAGCTGCATTTCATTGGCTTCATCCAATCTTGGTCGGCCTTTTACATTTCAAGAAATCCTTGATGCAACCAATAAATTTGATGAGAGCCTGCTTCTTGGTGTAGGTGGATTTGGCAGAGTCTACAAGGGAACTCTTGAAGATGGGACAAACATAGCTGTCAAAAGAGGTAACCCCAGATCTGAGCAAGGTCTTGCTGAATTCCGAACTGAGATTGAAATGTTGTCCAAGCTCCGCCATCGTCATCTTGTCTCTCTTATTGGTTATTGTGATGAACGATCAGAAATGGTTCTTGTCTATGAGTATATGGCTAATGGACCACTCAGGAGTCATCTCTATGGAACGGATCTACCACCATTATCCTGGAAGCAACGTCTTGAAATATGTATTGGGGCTGCAAGAGGACTCCATTATCTCCACACTGGTGCAGCTCAAAGCATTATTCATCGAGATGTGAAGACAACTAATATTCTCCTGGATGAGAACTTTGTAGCCAAAGTTGCTGATTTTGGCCTCTCAAAAACAGGCCCTTCCCTTGATCAGACACATGTAAGTACTGCTGTTAAAGGTAGCTTTGGCTACCTTGATCCTGAATACTTCAGAAGGCAACAACTCACTGAGAAATCTGATGTCTATTCATTTGGGGTGGTTCTAATGGAAGTTCTTTGCACCAGACCAGCTCTAAATCCTGTTCTCCCTAGGGAGCAAGTTAATATAGCGGAATGGGCAATGACCTGGCAAAAGAAGGGGATGCTGGATCAAATTATGGACTCCATTCTGGTTGGAAAGGTTAATCCAGCTTCTCTCAAAAAATTCGGTGAGACAGCTGAGAAGTGCCTTGCTGAACATGGTGTTGATAGGCCATCTATGGGAGATGTCTTGTGGAATCTCGAGTATGCACTCCAGCTTGAGGAAACATCATCTGCATTCAGGGAGCCTGAGGATAACAGTACAAATCATATCCCTGGAATCCCTTTGACGCCCCTTGAACCGTTTGACAACAGTGTAAGCATAATCGATGGAGGATCAGGAACAGGTGATGATGCGGACGATGCTGCTACAAGTGCTGTATTTTCCCAACTAGTCAATCCTCGTGGAAGATGAGAAGCAACAGATACAACATTTCTTTGCAAGATTTGGCTATTTTGAACACGAAGTTCTCAAAAGGATACCAAGTGATAAAAGGTTACTTTTTGTAAAATGGTTCTGTTCTTTTTCCTTCAATTTTCCATTAACGTGTTAATGATGGATACCATTTAATCAGATCTCCGATTACTGTCGTGACTCATTGTCTTGATTTGAAATCCATTGTGGGTTTCAGTTGCCCACTTGTATTGTTTTGATACAAGTAATAGGTATTACAATGTATAGTGTGTTCACAATTACACTCTTTTCTTAACTGGAAGACTAGAAATAAGGCAGAGCTTATGATTTAATTATCTGGTGTACTTCCATATTTCTTTGCTTAATGAATGAATAAAATTCCTGCTGTGATCCTGCACCGTTTTAGTCGCTGGAACTCCATTTTCAGTTTGAAAACATGATTTAACTGGAAGATTGAGTTGTATTTCTTAGAAATCAATCGAACATCATTTTCTTTTTATGGCTCAAGGACAGACATGCAGTTATCTATTCCTCTATACATTTAACAAAAAACTATTGAGAAATCAGACTGAGATCTAATTTTCCGTGCAATAGAATAGTTATGAAACTTTTTGTATTTTGATTTTTGAAAGCTAAGATCACTTTAAATTTTATGAAATAATTGACACATAAATCGTAATTCGTATCTTATTCTAAAGCTTGATTATTTTCTTATTGTATCCTTCAAATCACTTCCAAAATTGGCTCATATCAATTGTCACAGATGCACAAGTGTCTGGTCTCTAATAGTATCCACAAGACATGTTAAGAGAATTCTATAACTATTACAGAGAGAGTTAGGGAAAGAGTATTAACTCTCTTATAGCTTAAACCTATTTATAATAGTTTTGAACATTTTAGTAATTTAATTGAAACTAAATTCTAATTATATTCTAATTAAATACTAATTATGCCCAAATAAGATTCTTATATTGATCCTTATTTATTAAATATCTAATATTTAATCATAAAGTTCCTCAAACTTTATAATCGAGATTGACTTGATTAAATTTTTTTTTCCTTTCTTCAACTCTTTCTTTGTCTATGACAACCCATTAGGTTATTAAATATATTAGCAATGGATATAAATTACAACCCTAAATTATATTTAAAATTACATGATTCTCTAATTAAACAATTTATATTCATAGATTAAGATTGACGTTTGACAACACATCATGACCACCTAAATATTTAAGAATGTCAAAGTAATTTTGTCTAACTTTTTCGTGCATGACTTTTTACGTATAATTCAATAATTTTACCATACAATGTTTCAATTAAACATAGAGCATAGAAATAACATGTACTCTATTTAAGTCTTATCATATTAGCTCTTTATCATTAGTAATTAATTCAATTAATGATATTTGTAAACTATTTTATAAAGTGTCAATTTCCCTTATCGAAGGAATTTTCGAATTAATACTAATCAAGAATAATAGAACATTTTCCTTAATTACTTTAGACTAATAAATCTTATATTGATCACTCAACTATCTCTATACAGTTCATACTATATCCAATAACTACTAATTAAATTATCTTTTACTAGAATATGTCATAAGTAGTATCAAAACATAACAATTCCTATACAAGATAACTTTATAGATCTCAAAGTCTAAGGATCACTTATACAATCATCACAAAGAGAATTTCATAAACGTACAAGTAATGTTTCAAATAGATTTCTTATAAGAAGTCAGTTCAGTGAATTTGTTCTATAATAAGCATACATGTGTTTATTTAAGTACCTTCATACTTTAGTCTATAAGATCGACTACTTTCTTCATAAGAAAAAACATGACATGTACTAGTCTTTTTATGCTTTATTAATGTCTAATCTTAATAGAATAATAACTAAAAACAATTTAGAGATAATAAATAAATGAAATATGAATCTTACAATTATAATCTCATCATAATTTTATTTGTAATGTATATTTATCTCATTGATTTTATCATATACATATAAATCTATATAAGATAAAGAATGTCTTTAAATAATTATATCACTAAACTACAATCAACCGATTAGCTATAAGGTATAAACCAACAATTTTCCACTTGCATTAAGCTAATCATGTAAACATCACATACCATATCACCATGTGATGATCATGCTACCGTTAGGACACAATGGTTTAGTGAGAGGATTCAACATGATTCTTTATAGTAAGCGCTTACTTAAATCTTACTACTTTAATCTATATTATTATCATAATTAAGAGAAACTGCTTAAATACATTATTAAATCTTTAATGAGACCTTAGCTTCTTTTTGCATGCCTAATGACTCGAATATTTTGTAGTACATTACTGTCTAAACAATGCAAGGAACTATACCAAGTTCATTAAAGAACTTTGATCCATATAATCATTTTCACTAAATGAAAAATGTTTAATGGCTTATTTAACAATCATTATTATATTGAAACCTTTCCAATCTTAAAACAATATTGTTCCAAGTAAAATATACCTTAATAAAGATTTACTTCTAAAGTTAATATACATATGACATTGAACTCAAATATCAACTTATACATAAAATAATTGATATTTTTAATACTTCATAAGTATTAGATACCTCAAATAATAAACACATTTAGTAGTATATACTTAGATTAAAATAAGTAAACAACTTTCAATCTATCTTTATAGATCGTATTCCTATAATTAAGTTGTTACCTTTTCATGTCCAATATGGACTATTCTTGGATAATTATACTTGCAATAATTGAAGATATGAATTATTGTTCTCTGTTAGCAATATGTCTTTACATAATCTCACTAAAGAGGACAACTATACTCTCACTAACTTTCTTGTAGACATGATAAATTTATAATCATCTTTAAAACAAAATTTTTGAATTCATCATGAAAGTGAATCTTTAAAAATCCTATAACCTTTGAACTATACATTAAATGTATCAATAAAGGTATTAGTTCCATTTGTATGCATTGTCAAGAGATTTGGACTTTTCAGATTTCGCCTTACTCCAACTACTTATCTTAAAAATCATCCGCTTATAGGTATATATTGAAACAAACAATTTGATCTATGGGTCTATAAGATTATATCCAACCATTTGGATATCTCATAACAGTTATTGTCCAATTTAGTTCTAAACTTAGTGGATAATATATACTTTAACTATGCATTACATCATTAGATCATTAACTTTTGAAAGTCCTAGCATTTCATATCTAATATGAAATCTTGCTAATTGATTTAATTAAAACTATTGTAGGTAAGTCATTGTACTACTTGGTTTAGTTATAGAAAAAATAAATATTGCATCATACAATATCTCATATTGGATTTTTCTCCTTATAAAAATTTATAGTCTTGTGAAATTTAATTATTTAGATATTCATTAGAGAATCTTACCCTTTATAGATAACCGAAAATTTTATATCTTAATGCATTGATCTTATTGAAGTGATTCAACATTCTTAATGCTTAATTTTTACTTAGATTTAAATAATTTGAACTTTTCAAAATTTTAAATAAATATTTCATTTAATACATATGATTACTTCACATAAAATCATTAGTAGTATAAAGAAATATAAGAGTCATCCTTTTATAAATTGTTATTTAATCCAATAGATCATACATATTGATTTAACAATTCAATACATTCATAATCCTTTCACTAAAGGTTAATTTAGTTTTTCTTCAACTTAATAAGTTTTACAAATTTCAAGATTTATAATCAAAAGGATACATATATCCTAGTATTGAACTTTATGATTCTTATTATGCTAATTTAACTAATATGGCATAAAAGGATAGTCTCGTTTATCCTACTTTATATTCTTGCCACTTATGTTAAGTGTAAATATCCCTTGATTCAATAGATACAAACTATTTGTATAATATTAAACCAACTACTTTTACTTAACAATTTATTTCTTATCATACATTGAACTTTAGAATAATGTTGAATCCAAATTCAATTTCAAATACTCATAAGCATGAACTAGAAATACATATGATCTTTATTATATCACGTATAGGCAAGAAAAATTATGCAATCATTTTCTTCTTATGACAACTATTATCATACTATAACAAAGCCTTTAATTGATGTTTATGTTTATGGTTTTAATAGGCTATATTAAGTAGAACAATTCCATTAAAGTATTGTAACTTTCAGTTTAACTTCATGTAACGATTTGCATTTTGTTGCATACATCATACATGATATCCTTGAAGTTTATGAGATATTAGTCAACTTAAAATGACCATATGTCATCCTTATGATTTTGACATATCTCTAAAACTTTAACATTAAATCCTCAACATGGATTAATAATAAGATTGCATTATCACTACAAGAAAATAGTCATTTAGTGATGGAAAATACCGACGGAAAACATGAATATTCCGTCGGTATCAAATATTACCGACGGAAAGTATCGACAGACAAAAACGTCGTAGAATCTGCCGTAGCTAAATTTACCGACGGTACCAGAATATTCCGTCGGTAAATTTAGCGTTGGAGAATGATTTACCGTCGGTAAATGTAGTGAAAATGTACCAACCATCACAGATGTTCCGTACGTAAATTTCCGACAGGCTATAAATTGTCTGACGCTAAATTTACCGATGGTAAGTTCTTTAACTGTATGTAAATTTAGTTACGGAATGTTCTCCTACCGACAGTAACATGTTTTCCGTTCGTAAATTTGCTTAGCTATTACTGACGGAATTGTCGGTATATTTTATTAATTACCGACGGAATATGTTCTTCTACCGTCGGTAATGTAGTTAGGAATTTACTGACGGATGGTTGTTTTCGTCGGTAAAGTTATTGCTTAATTTTTTTTTAAAAATTATTTTCATTATATTTAAATTATTATTGATGCATAATTTTAATAATTAAATATTTATAATATACATTTAATTTGTTTAAATAGAAATTTTGATTAATGATTAAAAATTAAAATATCTGAATTGATAATAAAAGCATTACATTGTAAATAATAAGTATCTGTAATACAAACTAAATGACCAATACTACATTACTGATCAGGAGCTGATGGATCGTCTGGTTGGTGCGGTGACCTGCTGCCCTTACCCTTCAGTTCGTCCATCTCCTGACGGAGCTGAGCGTACAGCAACATTGACTGTTGTTGCGCTGCCATCGACTGTTGCAACTGTTTCAACGTCTGTTGCAACTGAGCCGACAATGACTACATTGTGCTCTCAAGCGCTTCCACTTTACTGTTGTTGGATCGCCTAGCAGATGCTGCTGTACTAGATGTGGAGGATTGCGAATAACAAGTATTCGCAAATGATCCTAATCTGAATATCCACCCACGACGATCCCCACCACCTACTGCTTCAAGATAAGTGTCAGCCTCATCAACATTTTCAGATTGCTGAGACCACCGTTCAATAGTTTGTTGTATTTGGTCCTATTAGAAAGCAATGTTTATATATTAGTAAGTGATAATTATTAAGCATATTATTAATATTAAATCATAAATTTCACT
>JAOQMS010000005.1:26732467-26746954 GCA_027563885.1 Erythroxylum longipes | reverse complement strand
TTTCTTTTAACTAAAACAAAGTGGTTTAATGCCAAATAAAGGGGGTGCACGACCATAAGGTGAAGAAGGGTCTAGAATTTGACTCTTCTTTGACCAAACGTGGTGAATTTACCTTTTTACCCTTAGTTTATGTGAAATTACCATTATACCCTCCAAACTTTTCAAAATTTGCAATTAAGCCCAAAATTTGAGAATGACCAAAACTTTTATTTTCATTTTGGTCCTTGGACTTTCTCCAATTATAATTAAGCCTCTTAACTTTACAAAATTACATATTGGTCCTCCAAGAATTGAAAATTTGCATTTAATTCCCTTAACTTTTAATAATTTGCAAATAAGCCCTTATGTACATCAACTTTTTCAATTAAGCTTTCTAGGTGTCCAATAAGTCTATTAATCATGTCTAACCACCTATAAGGTAATAGAAAACATTTAATTTGACCACCATGGTCACATCCATCCAATAGACTCGGTTTTTCACATTTAAAAGCTTATATGTCGAAAATCTCCAAGATTTCGCATACCGATAAATGCTAAGCTCATGTAAGTGCACATAACATTATATATCACTGGCATATATACCAAAAGGATTCAAATACATCTTTGGACTCATCTCAACCATGTATATATTAATATACAATAGTATCTCCAAATATAGCACAATACAAAAAGCTCAGAGAGTCTGGCGTTACAGTCTAGACATTGTATCTTAGTGGAATTGTATCATATCCTCTTAGAATTGTTGTCCACTTCATTAAATACCCTGTTGAAGTTGAATATTGTTAGCATTTATAATATTGAGCAAGTCTTCCAGGGATGTACCTGAGTCGTGATAAGAAGCTTCTGGTTTATAAGGAATTGCTGTGTGTCTTGCATACTATCGAAAAAGTAATTCTGTTGATTATCCCATCTATAACTAAAGTTTGTATGATCACTCCAAACATGGTTATAAGATTGGGAATATGAGTTATAAAAAAATTACTTCCATCCATTTTCTTTCTTTTTCTTTCTTTTAACACATAAATACTAAACAAAAAGTGAAAAGATCAAGAAACAACTAAAAAAAACTAAGTACAAATAAGTATATACAAAACACCAATAAAAATCAAGAACAAAAACTAAAGCACCACACTCTTCGGTAATGACATCAAAATTGATGTACGTGTTGTAACACTACTTAAAATAACTAGACCTACAACTATAGCAACGGTGAGTTTAGGTCGATCCCATAGAGAGTGCGTGTAAAGCTTTCGAAATGAAAAGAATTGGTGTTTAGGTTATGGGGGGTTTTGGTTGTTTTCAAATAAGAAAATAAAATGAAACTAAACTAACAAAAACAAATTAAATTGAACAACCTAAAAATGATGAAAGTGATGAATTCGTTAGGAAACTGATCGTCGGTTCAATCTCAGCCTACACATGGTTGAACATATTTCATTGAATTGTTATTCTTATGCCTCTCCTAGCAACTATTAATCATAGGTTAACAATAAGCACTATTTATCCTGATTTTCCCTTAAATATTGTTTAATTAAGAAGAGCTTGTTAATTAAACTTAGCTATCAAACAACCTAAAACAAGCTTTCTAGATTTAATTGGACAACTACATAATAAACTAGGAAAATAGATTCATTAAGGCAACAACCACACAAGCTCCAGTCATTTAACCTAGGTTATATTATCCTTAATGATTCAAAAATATTAGTTGTCATAAACGAAGTTCAACATAACAATTATGAATTATATTGAAGATTCTAGCAATGGGTTCTTACATAAAAACAATCAAATAGAGCATTCAATCATTTTTACACAATACCTAAAAATTAAAAATAGGATAACATAATCAATCCCTAAGAGAAAGAACAACAAGCAATGAGAGAAATGCTTAACTAGGTTTTTTGGCATCGATATCACCTCCAAACTGGCTTCAAGAAGTTATCCCTTTATGGTTCCCCAAAGAAATGGCGCTTTGTCTTTTTTCTTCTTAAAAACCAAGAGCTTACACCCTAAAACACTTCTCCAAATGAACACATAATGCTTGTCGTCATAACATGTTCTTTTTATACTAAAATGTAGGGTTTTGGGTGAGATGTAAAAAACTCTTGGGGGTGAGTGGTTGGATCACAGCTATGAGAGGTGTCTCATAGTCATGAGCCACCTTGCATGGGTGTGAGAGATGTCTCACACCTATACACTTCCATGCATGGCCATGATCCATGTTCTACACTCCTCCTTTTGATGTTTTCAATATATATCTCATCTTTTTTGGCGTTTTCTTGTCTTCTCTTGCTTTCAATCTTCTTCTTCTTTCTCCATGAAGACAAGTGAGTGTGAATCTTTGAAAAATGGCTCAAATATTACTTTCGACTCACTTTAACTCCTTCTCTTTTGAATCGTACCTAAAACTATATATGAACTAAAGTGAGTGTTTTAAGTACTTTAATCACTAAGTGTAATGGATTAAATGTATGAATAATGAAGCACATATCAAAAATTTATCTATCACATTCAGTAACTCTTTTTTATAGTTCTTTGACTTTGCCAACTTTATTCATATGACCCTTAGTTCTTTAACTTTTACATCTAAAAGATGTTATTGCACTTACTGTTTATAACGTTTTTTATATTCCCAAGGCTACCTTAATCATTTTATCTTTTAGATAGTTATATGAATTTGGTGCTACTATCCATTTTTTGAGTCATGGTTATTTCATACACGTTTCGTAATTAGGATTTAACATAAATTTAGTCATCAGTTTAAGCTTGTCTTCATCTTCCAACAAAATTGTTACTTCTATTACTTCTCACATTTGGTATGCATGTTCATGTCATCTTTCTAATTATAAATTAGAAGCCTTAATTTGTACTGATTGTTTAGGTCACGTAACAAGAAATAGTGTTGGATTATGTTTTGCATCAACTTTTAAAACATCATACTTTAACTTTTCTGATAGCACTTTTGTTTCTTCTACTCCTTTTGAATTAGTTTATTATAATATTTAGGGTTATATTCCTCATATTTTTATGGTAGTTGACATTATTTTTTAATTTTTTGTTGATGATTATATTACATTTAAATGGATTTGTCTAATGTAAAACCGGTTTGAGTCGCCTTCCATATACTTACCCATTGTAAATACTTACAGATGAGTATATAATTGTGCAATATGTAATATGTGAATGTATTGTCTGTATAGAGGAACGCATTGAACGACAGCATCCACACATTGTTGGTACTTCAAGGCAATAGCTGTTTGGAGCATACTGTTCGAGAGTGAGACGACCTAGCTTTTAAGACTTTGTAGAAGCATATTTTGTGCAGTTGTTACGGTCAGATTTGGTTCAAAGGTCTGTCAGCTGAGATTGAGGACTTAGTTGTTTCTTTTGAGTTTATAGTATGTGGTGTATACTGAGTTGTTTATGTTCATAGGACAATGTTGTTTAAACATGGATGATATTGTGTTATATGAAACTATGTAAATCATGGTTTGATATAATGTGATAACATTTTGGGTTTTTAAAAATCTGTGATTGATGATTTAGTGTATGATGCCATGTTATGTATAGTGAAGAGTAGACAGTTAACATGTCATTTCTGACAGGCATGTACACATGTATCTGATGGACACACGTGTATATGTCAGTTGGGAATGGGGAGTTACATTTTTCCAAATATGATTGCCAGTTAGTTTTCTTATAAAATCAAAACACGTATGATAATGCCATGAAATACAAGGAAACCACCATTGTCTAGTTTTTAGATAATGATGGAACTATAGTTCGAAGATAACGTCATTATAGAATGGGTATGCAGAAAGAAAACATAAATACATCTTAAATGCATTTATAACCCTTTTTTTTAATCTCTTCATCTTGTTTTAAAAATCTTCAAAGATAAAATGCTTTTACTATTGTCTACACAAGTAGTCATAATACTTTTCCATTCATTGATAATGTTTCTCTTTAAGTGTCTTTGCATAAACATCCTCCAAATTATCATACGCTTAAAGTATTTGGTAGTGCATGCTTTATTCTTCTTTAACCTCATAAATGTGCTAAATTATAACTAAAAGTATGACTTTGTTGCCTTTTAGAATATAGCATCGAATATAAGGGTTATCATCTTAGGGATACGCTTTCCATACGTCTTCAGATTTCTCATCATATTACTTTTGAAAAACATAAAATATTCTTAGCTATATTTTTGTTCCAAATTGACAAACTTACTATATAGTAGCTAATTACTTTGTCAATTGTCACATCCCCATTAGATGTGTATCTAACAGGCATATACACATGTATCTGACAGGCATGTACACATGTTTCTTTATTATTGATTGCTCCCTCACCATTTTGTTAACCTCCGCCATGATTACATGGATTGGATGTTTCGAGTTTCTAAAATTGCGATTATTAGTAACTATTTAAAGAAACTTAAATCCACATATTAAAATTATTATTTTCATTTTATTTAAGCAATCTTAAATAATAAAATCATGTCAAAGTATGAATATATATATATATTTCATTATACAAGGTTAGAATGTGAAAAACTTTTAAAATTTGATAAAATTTTACAAATTTAAAGTTATGAAATTTAAAAAATTAATGATTAAAATTTTAAAATTAAATTTATTTTACAATAATTAATTTCATGCATTAAAATAATTTAGTGTATTGTTTAAGCCATTAAAATTGAACATGACTTATAGACATATATGATAAACCTATATCGAATAATTCTCCTTATATTAATTTTAATTAATACGCTCAATGTTTTTTTTCCAAATTATATATTAATTTTTTTTAAAATTTGAGTTTATAATTATATATAATAAAATATTTAAAAATAGGTCATAAAATTGTAATTAAATATCTAAATCTATGATAATAGAATAGCTAAAAAGAATATAAGAATTTAAGTAAACAAACTTACCACTAAATGTTATTTTATGTAAATCTTTTAAAATAAAATAAATACTTTAATTTATAATGAAAATCCTTTTTTAAGAAAATAAATGTATTAAATGATTAGAAACTCCTGAAGGAGATACAAGTATAAGTCAACAAGGCTTAGCTCATCCTAAGGTTGTTTACACAAGGAGCATTGAAAGCAACAACAAACCAAAGGTGCTTAGACTAAAAAGCATTGGGTCATGATAAAGCATTTAGTCATTAAAACTAAAATAATGAAATTAATGAAAGCCTAATCCTAATAATTAAGTTTTCATTAATTGCCTATACTAAAATGTTGCAGTTTTAATGTTTTGAACAACTATCTTATACTTTGAACTCTTCAATTTCCCTTCATTTTTTAAATAATCATAGCCTATAGATACTCCAATTAGTAACTATATTAATTCCACAACTGAGATGAACTTCGTGTGTTGTAAGTTGTTCTTTAATCATGCTTTTCACCTTTTGTAACAGTTGATGTTCCTAAGATGCCTTGTTTTGGAAAATTCTTTGCTTTCTTTCTCTTTATATTGCATAAGTCACATTCTTAAGAAATATTTTGTAGATTAGGAAGTCCCCTTTATATACATTTTTTATTTGGATAATTTAGTTGGTGATCCTAAGCCAATCCAATTATGGGACATTAAGATTGTGAAGCTACTGAGTCCTCTCCTATTTGGAGGAAAATCTATATTGTAAGAAAAAATGATTGAGAGATACAATCTCTTGCTTACATGGAATGCAATAATTTAGTAAGTTGTAATACCTTTTAGCTTGTCAATCATACTTAGTCTTCTTTTTATAGCAAGCCAAAGGATGAAGGAGACCTTTCAATTAGTCTACTTAAACCATAATACTCTACACTAGTTTACTTTTAGAGCTTAGATTCTTAAAAGTTTCTTTCATTAATCACTTATATCCATGAAGAATGCCTTAACTAATGTATTGAGTCTTATTTATTAGAGTTAAAGGTGTAATTAGAGACATTGTCCAGGATGTATTAGTTTTTGTCTTAATATTCCAAAAGCTTTCCTTTATCAAGTATTATTCATGGATCTATTTGAGCTATAGATCATTGAGGATTCTTGAAATTCACTTAATCATCATAAACTTGTTTATGGTTATAATAAATATAATTCCTAATCCTCCTTCCTCCTTTGATAAGAATACATCATTCCATTTGATATTGACCATTGATTTTCATGCTTAAACACAAGAACCTCCTCATAGCCTATTATATTGCTTTGAATAAAGACTTCCAGAAACATCAAATGAGTAGTAGTACGTATACACCTACCTAGTACTAAGTTAAAAAGTTCTATTCTTCCTATAAAAGAAAGGCTCTTATTATGCTAATTGTTGATTCTTCTCTAAATTCTCTGAATTAGGTTTGGAAACTCCTTTCAATTAGGTTTTGAATCTCACCATATGTTAGCCTTTTATAAGAGATAGGCATGCTTAGTTAAGTGAATAGTTACTCTAACAAGATATATGATTAACTCCTATAAAAAGCTAAGTCTTATCTTTATTTATTAGAAGACCAGACAACTCTTTAAAAGTGTGATTAGTAATCATTAGAACACTAATTAAACTTGAATTGGCCCATAAGATAAGCTATAAAGTCTCAATTTCTTACATTTATTTTGGTATTTAAAGTTTCTTTCCAAATTAATCACATGTCTTAACTAGTATAATGAGGACTTCAATGCTAAGTGTTAATAAGCATGCAGAGATGGGATAACCTAGGCAGCTACTTTAATGAGTTTTGTTAGTTGTCCATTTACTAAGATGTCATAGGAGATATTTTTGGTGCATTGATCTATTTAGTATAAGAATTTTGTTAGAAACCCAAAGGCTTTCAAAATGTTTAGAAT
Organism: Erythroxylum longipes; assembly: GCA_027563885.1. Lineage (NCBI taxonomy): Eukaryota > Viridiplantae > Streptophyta > Magnoliopsida > Malpighiales > Erythroxylaceae > Erythroxylum > Erythroxylum longipes. Next base: position 26,740,124 of record JAOQMS010000005.1, on the reverse strand, counting down.
AAATTTCCAATTGATAATGTTAAAGGACTTTTGAAAATTAGTGTTGATTACATAACCCTTTTTTTAATGCTTCATATTTTTAGTTTTTAAATACCTCATGAGATAATAAGATTTTATATCTAATTTGCCTCCCCTTAATAAAGGCACTTTGTGATGGATTGATATAAGGCTCTAATATAACTTTGAGTTTAAAGTCACAAAGCTTAGCAATGATGCTATAAATTATATTAAGTATAAAATAGGCTTGAAATCCTTTAAAGACGTTATGTTTGGTTTATTTGGAATAAGGCAAATGGAAGCATTATTTAGTTCCTTTGATAACTTTCTATGATGGAAGAACTCCAATACTACTTTAATGAAAATGTTCTTAGTACGAGACCAAGTCTTTTGAAAGAAAAATGTATTTATATCATTAGGATCCAGAGCTTTATTAGGTTTTAGATCAAATAATGTTTTCAACACATCTATAGCCTTAAAGGGTCTAAGCAAGAATTCCACCTCCTATCCAGACATTTGCTTAGAGATGAAAGAGTTTTGAGCATACACAAAAGAGTGTTGTTTATAAGGAGTACAAAGTTTTTTTGTGATATAGTTGTGAGTTTCTTATATAGTTTCTTCCTGAGATTAAGCCATATTTCCATTTTCCTTTTGAAGTGAAATAATTATATTGAAGTTTTTCCTTATGAGGAGACATTTTTTAGAGAAGCTAGTATTTATATCCCCTTCTTTAAGAAACTTAATTCTTCATCTCTTATTTAAAAATGAAAGATTCACTTATAGTGCCAAGGTGTAGTTATGCAGTGCTATTTTTTCTTCTTCGTAACTAGTTACAACTATTAAAGCTAAGCAAAGGGGTGTTTTGAACTTGAATTAACTTTGCCTAAGCATCATTGATTGCATAAATAAGTGTTGTTTTATACTGTTTGATTAAGATTCTTAAGCTTCTCCTTGATTTTTTTGGAGTTTCCTTATACAAATGAAGGATTTATGCCTTTTTTAATTCATGGTTTAAATCTTTAGTGACTGCTTCATTGAATTCTTCAGCTTCTACTAAGAAATTGTTGAAACTAAAAGGAATTTTCATCAAATGATTTGAGGTCAAATTGTGAACTTTAATGGGATAGTGATATGAAAAACAAAGGCTAGTTGAAAAGTTTCCCACTTTTTGGAAGATTTGATAGCCATTAAGAATTGACAAGAGCACTGTCGAGTTTCTTACTTAAAGACTCCCTCACATTCTATTTGTTGTTCCAACTATAGAAGTGCCCTTACATTTATAAATAAATCACCTCAATATAGCTACTACACTTACTAAGATCATTAAAGTAGTTTTTTAGATAAGCATTTCCTTTAACTTTAGTAGGATGAGTTTTACTATTGAAATCTTCGAGAATGAACCAAAAGATGTTCATGTTGGCATGTATTTTCTTCAATTATTTCATAAGGAGAACTTTTGAAATGCTAAATCAAAATCATGGAGAGGATTATTCTCATGAAAAATTCTTATAGACAAGCGTACAAGCTAATTGGTGATAATATAGTGCAAAATCTCATTTTTATTAGGATCAAAAGAAACTACTAGTCTACCAATTTAAAGTGACAGGTGGTTAGAGATAATAGACCAGTGTTTCTTTAAGAAGTTTAAGTTCTTGGAATTCTCCTCTTTGAGTTTAGTTTCCAAGAGTCTAATTAAGAAAAGTTTGATTTTTGCAAGTATTCTACACTATTTGCTACGTTATAGGGATATTAACTCTTTTAATATTTTAAGAGAAAATAAAAATTAAGGAAAGGCTTCAGAGTTATTTTATTTATGTTTTCTGTTTGATTTCTTCCCAATGGAAAGTTTAAACCCATTACCTAAAAATCAAGTTCTTTGTTTTATCATTTGATTATTGATCATTAAGAAATTAACAGGTTCAGTGATCTACATATGGGAGAAAGAAGGATTACAACTTAGCTTAATAGGTGGCAAAGGAGAGTTAGCTAACTTATTCTCTTTATGCTCTGCTAGAAAGGATAAAATTGGAATAGACATATTCTCTTTGTACTTAGAGTGAGATCCTAAATGTCTTTATATAGTTGTGATCGTAACTTCATTACTTTCCATTAAGATGACTTACTTAGGTTTAAGTTCCTCTTAAGTGAAAGTAATATTTCCCTATGGCAATTTAACTTACATTTCATAGAATCTCCTCTAAAAAAATTCTTGCCTCTAGATATCCATTTCTTTCCTTGAGGATCTAGGTATCCATCGATACATTATTGAGATATAATCATCAAAAATTTTATCCTCTTCTCGTAGCCTCATGATCGAGATTAGCTCATGTAAGTCTTATTTTATATCTACATTGTGAAGTCAATTTGTATGGATGAAGCCACAACTAGAATGAAGCATGTGAGTTATGAAAGAACTTGCTAAGTGACTTAGCCCTTTAGTAGTTCCTAATTATGAAGGCTTATTATAAATGTTAATACATAGTGGTACGTGATGATGTTTTAGATTTTGCATTTGAATGTCTAGTTTCCATTTTTAGAGGAACAAATTTTTTTTATTGAAGTGCCAAATACTAGCTTCTAGAATTCTTTGAGAATTTGATTCTAATTCAAAGTTGGAAAGAAAGAGATTTTTCTCATTGACCAAAAAACTTCCCTTAAGTCTAACTTTCTCCATTGAAATTGAGACTAAGAGTTAATCAAGGTAAAAGCAATCATTTGTTTAAGAAAAACCAACTAATTTTGATTCCCATTATAGGATATAGCTCTTAGAACATCCATAAGAGGGGCCACTATGGTGTTTCCACCTATGAGTTTTAGAGTATAAAAATGTATCTTATCTGAAGGAGAGGAGTCTCTTAAAACCTAATGCAAAGAGATCCTTTTGGTTAAAAGTTCAAGGTCAAAAGGTGTAATGGTGTTAATCTTAGTAGGCAAGATAGATGAATGACCAAGGTTGGAAGAAGAGGATAGTACATTATAATGGGAGATGGAACTTAAAGTGTTTTAGCTTCTTAAAGGGTTATGAGAGAAAGGGATCAAAGGAGGGACAACTTTATGGTTCAAGTGTGAGTTAGGCCAGAAAAAGGCATTAAGTTTGACATTATTTTAAAGTAGAAAAAGTTAGCAACTAAAAGTTTTTTAAAAAACCATTTTAAAAAGGCGAAGGAGAAAAAATTTGGGAAACCAAGTTGAAATTTAGGGAGTTGATGCAATTACAAACTAAAACCAGAGTCAAATAAGACAAAAACGGATCCTATTAAGAGAAACAAGAAGAAATGAGTAAAAGCAAGTTAAAAGCAAGACAACAAAATATAGGATGAAAGACAAGAATTGAACAATATGATTAAAGAGAACAACAACTAAACTAGTGACGCAAGGGGGGTTTTTAAGGAGAAGAAACTAGGGACTAGTGAGGAGAAAATAAGTAGGATTTGAACAAACAAGGATAAGTAGAAGGAGCTAGAAAGAACTAAGATGTTGTGTTAAAGATAAAGAGTAAAGGAAGATTAAGGAAGATGATGGTGGTAACAAGAGAGAAATAAGAGCTTTTATCTTTAGACATCCCTTATAATAGTTAGCTTCTAAGCATAATGAAATTCCCATTAAGTAGAAAACTTCTCATAATAAGAAATTTTCATTTTTTAGTTAAGACAATTTATTTCTTTAAAAAGTTAACTAACTTTTTTTGTGCACATTTTAATATAATGTGAAAAAATATGAAAAATTAAAATAAATAAGATAAAAATAAAATATTATTTAAAATATAGAAAATGGAAGATAAAATAAAAATAAAAATTCAATTACAAAGCAAATAAGAAAGGAAATAAGGATAAAGTAGCCATGTAAAAGAGTTTTCTTCTAACTATTTTGGTCTAAGGTATGGTGAAAATGAGTTAATAAAATAAAATAAAAGAGCATAATAAAACAAAAGAAGTAGTAGAATAAGTTTAAATGGATGGTCAGTATAACTACCTTATTACGATTACGTTCTTATGACTTCACTCTAGCCATTAATCCTACCTTCAACATACCCCTCTTTGTGGTCCTTATTTTTTTCAATATTATTTTGTTTCTTATTTGGCATTTTAAAAACTTACTAAAACAATTTTTATCAAAACAAACCCTAAGTAAATCAATTTTCCAATGTCAAATATTTATCTGAACTATGGTAATGAAGATACAGACTTAATTCACTACAAAATATTATTGAACACTTTTCTTTCTGATTATTCTCAAAGGAGAAGATTCTTCTTTTTACCAAACATATCTCATTATTCTCTATATTATAATCTCATTATTCCTGATAGAATTAGCATTCCACAATGTCTTCTTTCAATATTTCCTTTAGTTCCTAGTGAATTACTTAACAATTATTATATTTGAGAACCTTTTAAATTTGTATAACAAGGCAAAAAATGTAATTTACACCTCAATATTTTACAAAATATCTAATTAAGGCCATACTATTGTCACTAGTATCACTTTGCTTCCTAATATTACTAAAGTAATACTCATTGCACCCTGAATATGGTGCAAAGGTGATAACAAAGATAATGGTAGAGGTTTATTTAGACCTTTTTTTTTATAAAACATTATGGTGAAAATCACACCTTTAACCATCGTTTAAAGAAAATTTTAAGATCACATCAACATTTGGTGGTTCGAATTATCTAGTTGTGACATCATATAAGCTAAACTAATGACCATATACTAGAAAATGTGAAAATTTCATATACTAGAAAATGTGAAAATTTTTACTCTATTAGGATTTAGTGTGCTACTAGTACTACTTTGAAAACATTAAGGCGTAACATGAAACTGTAGATAATAGTTGAGATTAACTTTGAATTTTTTAGAAATGTTAGGGGATCAATATACCTTTTACCTTCATGATAAATATCTAAATAAAGTTCAAAGCAAAATAGAAGAGCCTTGATCATATTATATATTTTCTTCTTCTTTAAAAACCTTTTTTTGAAATTAAGATTGAATTTATTAGTGAACCCAAAAGAGAATGCAAGATATGGAAGAATTGTAAGCAAAATTATACAAGTTTCTAACACATTAAACTTGATTCAAAATTAGTATTAAAAAGAAAGTCTATGAGGTTTCTTCTTCAACAATTGTAAAGATCTATATCATAGCTTAAATTACATTTTGCAGAAAATTTACCATAATTTTGGTTACATTTTGAGTAATTGAATCTAATTATCCATATTTATTGTAATAGCCTAAAAAAGTGGTATAACTTGTAATAAGCAATTTAAAAACTTGTTCTTATAAAAATTTTCCTTTTCCTTTCATGTATTTTTAATTTTAAGAGGTTAATAGAAGGAAAAATGAAATTTTCATAAAACATTGAAAATATTGTTTGATAATCAATATGGATATTTGTTATAATAATAAGTTATGTGCTAATCTTATTATATTTAACTTTTTCATTTATGGAACAAAAATTAAAGAAAGATCATATAGGAGCTTATAGTGGTATGGAATGAAATATTTGTAAAATAATATGAAATTGAAATAAATTAGTATATAATTAATTACTTAGAATTTCAATAAATTAGTTTTAAACTTTTATGTATGTCTTATATATATAGGTGAAATCCTTAAATGTTTCTAGAAGAACGCGATTGTTTCTTGAAAGTATTTTGAGTGAACATAGCCTGGCATATGGTTGTATGTTAAGGCATATTCTTATTTGGATTACGGTGGTGAAGGTACATGTTAGAATATAGTTTGAACATATATTTGTTGGTGTGGCAAAGAATTTTTTTAGGAAGATAGATCTAGAAAAATAAGCCTGTTAGAGCCTATGTTCATGTTCTATAAACATATAACAAAGTTACATGATCTGCAACATTATTGTTTTAAAATTTGTGTCTATATGTTCAAAGAAATAGTAAGATATATATCGTGTCCCGGACTATATTTTTGATAGAAAATCTTATCTAAAAATGCATTTTTGGTGAATTTTAGACTCTCGAAAAGATTTTAAAAGTTATTACAATCATATTTAAATTAGGATAGGGTTAGTAAGGAGAAAATTTACTAGAATAGTGATAGCTAGATATTACAGCAACTATACTTATTTAAACCTAGTATACATAAAGGAAACATTTAATCCTCATTAACTGAGTGATTAATTAATAAAAAATTAGTTATTTTTGGCACTCAAGGATGTAGTCATGCTCAATTGGACGAAACTCATTAAAATCTTCTTATTGATTATTCTTGTTTATTTATTTGTTTCTTAATTATTCTTACGGGATATGTTTTCTTTATTAATAAATGGTATTTCAACATAATTGAGAAGATAATGATTTCAGTTGCACATCTGAAGTGCAGAAGCTTCATGGAACTAAGAATTTCATATTGTGGCGACAAAGAATGAACAACTTACTGGTATAAAAGGCACGTTGATGATGTTATAGAAAAATAAACTAGAAGATATGGATGAGCTCAACTAGGTTGAGCTATAGACTTGAGTATTTGAAACCATTTGACTAATTAGGTCCCGCACCACGTCATGGAGGTTGCATCCCTTATAGAGATATGGATGAAGCTAGAGTGTTGCTACATGTTCAAGTCGCTAATAAACTAGTTGTATCTAAAGTAGAGAATATATATATGTTAAACATGTATAAGAGGATATACTTGGAATAATATATCATTGTGTTCAATCAAATCTTTATACACTACAAGAAAATCACGTAATAGCGTCGGAAATATTCTGACAGAAATCATTCCGTCGCTACTTACCGACGGAAAGTAAATATTCCGTCGGAACATACAGTGCTTTACCGACGGACAATACATCCGTCAGCAATACTGTAGGGAAAAATTTCGGGCAAAATATCCAACGGTATATAGCGACGCCAAAACTCCCAGCGTCGGGAAAATATACGGGAACTGTTCCCACAATTTAATTGCTTCACCGTTTTACCAACGGTTAACTTATCATCGGTACATGAGTTCATTTACCGATGGAATAGGGTTCCGTCGCACAATTTGGTAGCTTATTTACTAACGGATTGCTCCTTCCGTCGGGAAATTATTAACAAACGTTGTCATTTCGATGAAGACGAGACGATAAGCTTTAATCACTGACGGAATAAATTTTCCGTCGGTAACTATCGATATCTTCGTCCACGATTCGTTGAGATAACCCTAGTATACCGACGGAATGTTTTTTGTCTGTCGGTAACTGTTGCGGTGAAACCTAGATTACCGACGGAAATGTTATTCCGTCAGTATTTGAGTTTAAATTGCCTCTCTTTTACCATCAGAATTTTGTGTCCGTTGGTAACTGTCGGCAGGAAAACCTAGATTACCGACAGAATTATTGTTCCATCGGTATTTGAGTTTCCACCGTGTTAAATTGCCGCTCCTTTACCGACGGAATGGGCTTGTCCGTTGGTAAAGGAGCGGCAGTTGCATCGTCTGGATACCTAGATTACCGACAGAATGTTATGTTCTGTCGGTAATCCAGCGCCTATAAGTCGGGCGCCGACCCCCTCCCTTCCCCTCGCGCCTTCATTTCTTTCTCTCCTCACAAACCATTCAGTCCAGAGTTTTCCGACTCCTTCTCTCGCGTTTTTCGATTATTGTCTTACTCATCGTGCGTTGTTTGAGGTAAACTCTCTTATAAGTGTAT
>JAOQMS010000005.1:26701197-26730386 GCA_027563885.1 Erythroxylum longipes | reverse complement strand
TCCCTTATCTTAGGATATGTGTCGGAATGACCTACGGGCGTCCCGGTACGTACCCTAGGGTAATGGGGTGTTACAGTTACAGTCCTTTATTTACAAGATCCCCATGAAATTAAGTTTGGACGGAGATAAATAGAATATCCAGAGGTAGATTTTCTATCATCAAGACTGCCTCCCCAATTTGCATCACTATATGCAGAAATTGTAGTACTCTTGATTAAGTGAAAAAATAATGTAGCACCCCACCTCCACCAAGCATGTATCCATACATCCCGAGGACATTTGGACATAGACTCTATGAAAGAAGTGCACTGGAGTAGTCAAATAGAACTCATTGTAATTTTTTTTCAAACATCACACGTATTTTTCAGAAAACCAATAATCATTAATGACCCATTTTATTTATAACAATTTCAATCACAATTTTCACAAACTATATACACATTGTAGAATGCCTGTAACCATTTGAGCCTTTTTCAAATTCGAAACACTTTCAGTTATAAAGTCATTATATATCAGAATTATTCACATACATATAGTACAGTATTTATGGAATACATACTTTAATACAAAAATAACAGAGAAAGTATGCAGACATCAACTGATCTAGACCTCTATCTCTTACTTAAATGCAGTGATTAGACTCCAGTTGGTCTAACTGGGTGTCTCCTATGAGCTTGAAAAATATGTTGTAAATTTTAAAGTGAGTTTTGCGAGCTCAATGAGTGGACCATCCTCGATGGCTCACTTAGTCACATAAAAAATAAATTCATGTAATCACGTAATTCACATCATTTCATTAATCAACATGTTGAATCACATACACTTCATATTCACTTAATTCGTATTTCACATTAGAAGTCATTCAAACTATTTATTTCAATCATACAAATCAAATGTAGATGCAATGCTCATGAGACTCATCTTCAATTGTTATTGTTATGATCGAGTGCCTATAACTGTCCCGTATCTATTGTAGATACCAAGCTTATTAATAATTGTCCCTTATTTGTTGGGGATACATGGCTCATTTTACATAATGAGCCCGAGGCTCTTACCACATTCTGAGCTTTAACCTCTTTTTCACTTTCTGAGTTTTAAGCTCTTTTTCGGTGGCTACTCTGGTCACAATAGCCTTTATGTTGTCATGCATTCATGTAATGAAATGCATCACATGTATTCAGTTAATCAATCATGCTCAATTTTACACATTCATATTCACGTTCACATTCACATTCTCATTCATATTTATCATCGAACTTTGGTCCGGCATTCAACATTTAAGTTGAGAATCACTTATTCAGTCAAATTCACATTCAAGGAGCACTTCTAATGATTTTTATATACATCAAATGCCTCAGACATTTATTGTCTAGAAATTAACACATTCACATCACATAATTCAATACAAAAAGTGAAAGTTAGACCATCTAGGTCGACTCACAGTATGCTCCAGATTAGCATTTGCTTCCATGATCCGAAAACGTATAGATGCAGATGTTGAATGCTGTATAAAAATTTCATGCAATACACACATTGTACACACATTACTAATTCAACATCACATAAACATTCAGTTATACACATATGTTTATATATAATGTATAATACGGCTTCTATTGACTATTTCGGGAATTTATCCTTAATCACATTACTTGATTTTTAACAACATCATTTGTGTGTGTCAAGCTTACTCTAGGTTCATACCTTAAAGAACTTGTTCATTCAAATAACATAATTCAATCATTCATCATTTCTTTTCTAGCATTCTAAGTTCACATAATATTCAAGTTATCATTCATTCTTACCCAATACACATCATTTAATCATTTAAAAAGGTTATTTTAGCTTCTTAAGATCACAAAATATCCCATTTATTATTCATCTTTACTTAATACTCATCATTCTTATTAATGGAATCTCATTAGCCATCATAGGTTCACCTTCATTCTTATAACATCCCAAAATTCCATATTTGAACACTTGAATACGACAATCCATTCTTATGTGTATATCCTCAATCGTCACCCTAAAAATACCACTCATTTTTATCTCTTATTTCCACATGAAACTAAGTACATTTTAAGCTCCATTCAAGCCTAAATGTATCATAGGAAAGCATTGATAAGTCCACAAATATATGTACATGATTTGAGACAATAGGCATAACTTTCACTATGGATGTCAGATTAAGGTCATTCAAGTACGGTTTCGAAGAGGACTTCGATTTATACAACTTGCATAAAGATTCTAAAGAGATATTTTGTCATCTAAAGGGTTAAAATTGCACATTTATTTAGGTGTCCCAAGAATGTCTGCCCAACGGACTTATGTCCCTCCAAATGGACATGAACGGAGCTAGAATGCTACAATTCCAGAGAATGTCCACCCAGCAGACATGATGTCCACCTAACAGACATTTACCGACAAATTTCCAGATTTCTAACTCCTACAAGTTACATCTAACCCATCTTATGCATATCTATCGTTTCTAATTTATTTTCTCATTATTTCACCTTCATTCTCACTTCCTTTTCAGCTCAATATCATTTACAATCAAATCATAATCTGTGTTTGGTCATTAACCCAAAAACATAACATTCAAGATTATACACATTCATCATAAATTTTTGTACATGTTTAACTCCCTTTATCACCTTCACTTCATCTTTAACTTATCACACTAATTCTTCCCATTTTAAGACAATACACTAGCCTTTCCTTTGGCTGTAAACTCACTCTAGTTCATCTTTATAACATTCAAAGAAATCCATGTTAATATACACTTAAATAGAACATGAAACTTCCATTTGCCACTCAAAATTTTCTGTACTTTCTCCTACACCCTTTTAATGATTTTTCAGTTATAAACTCATCTCTAAATCATCTCTACATCAATTTATGAATCATTAATCATCATACACATAAAAGCAAGACATGGACATACCCAAATTTCTCATTCACGTTTCAACATGTAAACATCCTCATTTTATGCTCATTTAACTTCTAACTGTCATCAAAAAATGTTTCATTCAACAAATGATGGAGAACAATATGCTACTTACTTGATTTAAATCCAAGCTTCTTCAACATCTTATGAAAACCTAGCTTTCCAAGAATCACATGATCACCATCATTCTAAAGGAGAATAGGCTAGGTTTTTAGTGATAAGGTGAAGAAATAGAAAGAATCTTAAAGTGGCTAGTGATGAAAAATGATAGCAAGAATCACGTGGAATGGGTGAACAAAATCGTGAAGAAGAAGAAGAAGAAGATTGAAAATGAAGAGAGCATTTGGCAAAGTGAAAACATAAGAATGGAATAATGGTATTTCAATAGGTTAATGTCATAAGTTATTAAAGACAAGGTAAATAATGCTTGGTACTTACCACTCAATTTAAAATGCAACGCTTTTTTAATTTTGTACCCATATAATTTAATCTCTAGTCTATTTGTCTCCAAATTTCCTAATCCAATTATCTCCCGATTTTCTATGAACCTTGCCATTAAACCTTACTGTCTCTTAACAATAATTTCTACTACCCACTGACACTTAATTCTACTACCATTTATCAATTGTTATGTCACTTGACATTTTTTCCTAGTCCAAAAATACTCATAATTACCAGAAATTTCCCATATTTCACCAAAAATTCTAAATCACTAATTATACATATCAACTCAATTTTCAAGACACATAATCTACAATTCACATTATAATCACATTAAATATCAATTATAATTGGAAAATGTCAAATGACTGCATGAACAATCATTGTAATGTGTACAATAACCAAATTGATGTGTATGTATGCTATATTATGCATGAGCATGAAGTGCATTTCCTAATTTTCTCATTGATTTCTCTCATGTACAGTATTCTAGGGTTTTAATCCTTAGCATGGAAAAACGGGATGTTACAAACAAGCCATGAGAAATAGTTAATTGGAGGCATTGCAAGATTTGCTTAACTACGTCCAATGGTCATTTGTGGGTGCATGCATAAATTAAGATACTTTATTTACGGAACAACATATGTCAGGCCGAGTAAGGCATAGATATTGAAGTGTCCCAATAGTGCTTCGATAGAGAGTAAGATTTAAGAAAGAGGACCCTTGAGAATGAAGACTTTGCTTTAGACAAGGGAGTGTAGAAAGACCATTTGCATTGGCCATCACAGCTTTTTTAAGCAAGTCATGGATATACTTAGATTGAGTGAGAAGCAAACCACCATTACTCCAATTAGCCTCCACATTAAGAAAGTAACTAAGCCTTCCGAGATCCTTTAATGGAAATTTCAATTGTAATGAAGCAATAATTGAATGGATAAATGATGTTTCACTGCCCGTAATCAAAATATCATCAACATATATCAAACAAAAAACTTGAATTGAGCCACTAGAATTAAAAAAAAGAGCTATATGTCTTTGAACCTGTAAATCCAAGAGAAACTAGAGCTGATGTGAAACATTTAAACCATTGCTGAGGATCTTGTTTTAGAATGTAAATTAATTTTTTTTAATTTGCAGACATAATTAGGAAAGCGGGGATGAACAAAACCTTAGGGTTGAGTAAAAACATGTTCTTTAAGAGAACCATGAAGAAAGGCATTAGACACATCCAATTGCTTGATGTCCCATCCTCTTGATAAAGAAAGAGATAGAATTAATCAAATAGTGGCTGGTTTAATGACTGGATTGAATGTCTCTATATAATCAACTCATAGTCGTTGATGAAATCCCTTAGCAACAAGTCTACCTTTGAAGCGATCTAAATTGCCACCCTTATTTCGTTTGATGCAATAAATCCATTTACTTCCCACTACATTTTGTTTTAGATTAGAGGAAACCAGTTGCCATGTTTTATTGCTCATCATAACATTGTATTCTTCTATCATTGCTTGATGCCACTGAGCCAATTTAACAGCTTCACTAAAACAAGTTGGTTCGATTTCTTTTGTTTTTAAACAAATAAGAGCTTGGGGTTTTAAGGAGCTAGTTTGTGATCTAGTAATCATATGATGGGTGCGGTTTGGTTTATTATGGTGGTTCGGGTAATTGGATAAGTTTATAATAAGGGATAAATCAGGTGATGTTGATTGGGATTGGGGTAAAGGTGCGATTGAGGATGGTGGTGGATTTGAAAAAGAATTTTGGGTTGGTGTTGTAGTTGGAATAGATGGCGGGGAATTTTGGGTAAAGCTAGAATGATGTGTAATAGGTGGAGATATGGTAGAATTGTTTGGTTTAAGGATGGAAGAAAGATTGTGACTGGATATGAGTCCTTGACCTTAGCAGGCATCACATTTTTAGAGAGGAAAGGAAATTCCTGGTCATAAAAAACAACATGACGTGAGATAAAAAATTTGAAGGAAGATAGATCAAGACAACAAAAACCTTTATAAATCTTGCTATAACCCATGAAAGCACAATTTTTGGAACGTGGAGACAATTTATTTGGTGAGTATGGTCTAATACAAGGGTAACATAAACACCCAAAAACATGCATATTTTGATAATCGGGTTTTTTGTGAAATAATTTGAAAAAGGGAGTTTGAAAACTAAGCAGAGCAGTGGATAATCTATTAATAATATACACTACAGTATCAAAGGCATATGTCCAATATTTTGTGGGAACATGAGAATGGTGCAACAAAGCTAAACCAGTTTTTACTATATGTTTGTGTTTTCACTCTACACAACCATTTTGCTATGGAGTTTTTGGACATGAACTACGTTGTGTATGTCATTTTCAAGGAGATATTTAGACAAGGCCTGAAATTCACCTCCCCAGTCTGCCTAAAACGACTTTATTTTTCTATCAAAAAAATTTTGAACCAAATGTCAAAACTTGATAAACAAACTAAAAACTTCAGATTTATACTTCAAAAAATAAATCCAACTATATTTGCTGTAATGATCATAGAAAAGAACATAGTAACGACTTTCACTATCAGAAGGAATTGGGGATGGTCCCCAAACATCTGAACAAATTAATTCTAAAGGTTTTGAAGCACAAAAATCTGATAAGGAAAATGGTAACTTGTGACTTTTGCTAATATTACAAGCATAAAAAGCAAACAAATTTTTATGACTAACAAAAGCAATGTTAGAATTTTGGAGAGCTTGTTGAACTATTTTGATATTGACATTTCCAAGAATAGAGTGCCAATGAGAAAGGCTTTGCGCTACCATTGTTTGAGGAGAACTTGTAGACTGTTGATAGGGTCAAGAAGCATAGAATAAAGACCACAATCATTCGGACCTGTATGGAGCAGTTCCCTCATGTGGATATCCTTAATTTCAAAATGGTTAGGGGAAAATTCAATAGAAACATTGTTAGTAGCAATAAAAGAATGGACGGAAATCATATTAGTGTAGGCAGTAGGAACATGTAAGATATTATTTAAAGTAAAAGAACAATTTGTAGAACGATATGTAGATGAACCAATATTAGAGATTGGTAGAGATTTACCGTTTCCAATTTTGACTTCGTCAGGACCTTGATATTCAAAATGCAAAGATAAGTTTTCAAGAGCAGGTGTTAAGTGATGTGTTACGCCAATGTCAAGAACCCATTGTTGACTGTTATTTGGTGTAGAGGTTGAGGCCGCTAAGTTGGAAATTGGTTTTGGAAACTACAAAGAAGGTTGGCGATTATATGAACTAGATCGCTGAAAAAGACATTGTCTTGCGTAATGACTGAAACCATAACAGTTATGACATTAAGAAGCTAGGATGTCAGATCTGTAATTGGAATGAAAATTTGGACCTGAAAATTATCCAAAGCTAGGTGGATTTCCTCTACCACTACCACCTTGTCCCTTCTACGTTGATTCCTTCCACCTCGTCCACGAGTTGCATTTGAGGAGCGAGAAGAAGAATTATTTTGAGTTGCAAGATGAGCTGTTGGTTAAACTATCATTGTCAAATTATGTTCAGTAGCCAAGTCCTCTTCTTCACTAAGAATAAGCCCAATAAGATCATCAAACGATACATCATCAGCTCGATGTCACAATGAGTGAGTAAATGTTGGTTTGTTTGACTGCCAGAAGACTAATAATGAAAATGAATAAGCTAAAAAAGAACACAGGCTTTGATGTTTTCTAAAAACCCACACATTTATTCACTGCATTGCATACTTTATATAGAGATGAAATATAAGAATCAAATCAAATGATTTGTTATATCCCAGTACATCTTAACTAACTATTTTAAAGAAGGAATAACACACATATAATCCTAAAGATTTGGTCCATTGACTAATTATTCTACAGCAATTATCTAAGACACATTTTAATCACTGACTAATCAATTATCTAAGGCACATTTTCAACACTCCTCCTTGCCTTAGTAATTGTAAAGCTTTAATGTCAAAATAATTCATCTTCTTGATGTTGCTCAGTTGCTGATTTTGCCTCTTCATTTCGTGACTTGCAAATCTTCTCCATATGCCCAAAATTTCCACATTTTCTGCATTTTATATCAGGCCTCCACCAACATTTTCTTTGTGGGTGATTTTTTTTACAATGTGGGCATGATGGATATGAATCGTCATTGTTTCTGTTGTTGTTGTTGTCGATCTTGTTAAAATTCTTGTTTTTATCTCCTCCTGAATTTTTTCCTTTGCTAGCAGAGCACCTTTAATGGTTCCTTCTTCTCTCATCATCCTCCTTTGTTCTTGTGCCTGTAATGCATTTACTAATTCTGCCAAAGACATACTTAATAGATTCTTAACTTCTTCCAATGAAGAAATTTTAGATTCATATTTTTCAGATAAGGTTGTAAGAACTTTTTGCACTATTCTTTCCTTAGAAAAATCCTTACCTAATAACCTTACCTTGTTTACTATGCCGTGCAATTTATCGGAGTATTCTTTAATGGTTTCTGACTCTTTCATCTTCAGCATTTCAAATTCTTTGATCAAGTTGAGCACTCGCATGCTCTTTGTTCTTTCATTGCCTTGGTATTCCTTTTTGAGGTAATCCCAGATATCCTTTGCCGACTCTAGATTCATAATTCTTGTGAATATGATGTTTGAAACAGTAGAAAACAAGCAGGCTTTGGCCTTAGACTTCCTATTTTTTCTTTCTTTGTGCATCTTAATTTATGCCATTGTAGGATTTGTTCGCAATGGATGCACTTCATAATCTTCCTCCACAGCTTCCCAAACATCCATAGCATCAAGATGAGCTTTCATTCGAACAACCCATACTTGATAGTTTTCACCATCAAAAATTGGTGGTGCACTTTGATACAGTTGTGTTTCAATCTCCATTGCTTGAAGATGGTTGTAATTCTTGTTGTAACTCTGGGTTGTAAATTAGGTTTGTATTTTGGATTCACTCATCTCACAGGTCCCTCAAGAAAGAATGCTCTGATACCATTTTGTTAGTTCTTCTAACAGCCGGAAGACTAACAATGAAAATGAATAAGCTAAAAAGAACACAGGCTTTAATGTTTTCTAAAAACCCACACATTTATTCACTACATTGCATAGTTTATATAGATCTGAAAATATAAGAATCAAATCAAATGATTTGCTATATCCCAGTACATCTCAACTAACTATTTTAAACAAGGAATAACACAAAAAAAATCCTAAAGGTTTGGTTGGTCCATTAACCAATTATTCTGCAGCAATTATCTAAGACACATTTTAAACACTGACTAATCAATTATTTAAGGCATGTTTTCAACAGTAAATGGAGCATATGAGGATCCTAATCCATTGACCGTAACTTGAATCAAATCATCTTCACTAACTGGGTAACCCAAGGTAGCCAACTGATCAAACATACTTTTTGCACGTTATGTATATTAAGCAATTGTTTCAGAATCTTCCTTGGATAATTTGAAAAACCGAGACTTAATAGTACGAGCTTGAGCTTTGGAGCTAGAAGCATAAGCATTGGCTAATTTCTGCCAAGCTAAGCGTGCACTTGGTACACTGACGATTTATGGAATAAAACTTTCAGATATGGAGCCAATAATCCAACTTAATACTAATTGATCCTTGCAGAACAATGAGTGATAGGCGGGATTTGGTTGATTGTTGTCAAGAAGTTGAGGTGGAGGATCAATTGAGCCATCTACATGACCTACTAAATCATAACTGAAAAGAAGAGGCATAAGTTGAGCTTGCCATAACAAACAATCATTTGCAGAAAGTTTGATTGGTAACTGATGTGCAATATTAGGTAAGGATTGAATGTGGGAAGAGAATGGACTTATGGCTATGGTGTCGGTGAAAGAAGCCATATGAGCAAAATAAAAAAAACAGAAAATAGAGGAATGACTAAAACAGATGAGCAGTGAAAACTGAGAAATGCTGGAAATTTTAGAAAAGGGGCTTTGGACTGAATGAATTGCTCTGATACCATATAGAATAGATATGAATATTGGCTCATTGTTCATTAACAAAGATAGGTACATATATAGTACAACTCATGATCTTCATAACGGTAATGTACAGTTCATAATGTATCATGATAATAATAATCATAATACACCTCTATAATTAGAAGATACATGTCTATAAATTAGAAGATTATGACAATCCAAGTGTATCTATAGTGATCTTGCTTATCAGTTATAAGTAGAGAAACTATAACATTAGAGTCTAAGAAAGATATTATTACAGTATAGTATATATGGCTGGGTCAATGTGGTAAGCAAGGGATGGTAAAACTTCATAAAAGGAGCATATTGGAGGGTGTAGAACATAATAAGGTAGACTTTTGAAAGTTTTGAGCACTTTATAAAAATTCTAAGGTAACCTTAAGGACACAGTGTTTAGGGAGCAGCAAATGTTAAGGCAAACATAAAGAGAGAATGTGCTAAGGCCAATAGCAAGTAATGTTGGTTTAAAATTGGTACAAATGGAGCTAGAAAAACCTAGATAGATGCTAAAGGGGTTTGAAATTTTGGTTTGGAAGATAAAACAATGTCAAGAAGAGGGCATCAGCATGGTATAACCATGAATAGAGTGAGGCGGACCATCAAGCCACCAAGTAGATATAGTTGAGAAGACATAGTTACATATGCTTTTACCACTAATAATGAGGATCCAACTACTTTTCAGGAAACTATGACCAGCCAGGAGAATAAATGGATGGTGCTACGGTAATGGCAGTGAGGTTTTACAAAATCAGAGAATTGATTGTACTTGGCTAAATCTTAATAAAAAAGATTCACACTTAAGAGAATGCAACTAATATGTCGATAAAACCGATTACTATGGAGAAGTTAAAGCATTGCTCATGATTGATACCTCAAGGTGTTAGACATGGTTATACTTTAGACATGGTTATACTTTAACCTGTCTACAGTATATTTGCCAAGATAGAGATTGCTGTGTATGACTGATATATATAGATGTGAAATCTTGGAGGCGTCTCTTAGTACGTGTTGGTTGAACTTGTTATATCACCAAGGTAGAGACTATTGCATATGACTCATATATACAGGTACGAGCTTGAAGAGTCACTAAAAAAAAGAGTGTTTCTTGAAATTCTTTGAGTGAACATGATCTAGCACATGACCATGTAATATGACATGTTTTTATCAGAAATACATAGGTAAAGATACGGGCTGGAACATGGTCAGAATACGAGTGTGTTATTGGTGTGAGAATTTTCTGATAAAGCTCATGTTCATGTTCTGAAAAGATACGTTTACATACATGGCCTGAGACATGGGTATGTTGAAACCCGTGTCCATGTGTGCGGAGAATGGCACTCCTAATCAGTATGGTCCCTGTTCTTGAAACTTTGATGGTTGTAGAAGAGTGAATATCAATTAACTTCACGCTCAAGTTTGTTCTGCCAGCGCCTTTACAAGTCAATTTGATAAACAAGAAGATAATTGATATCTATTTCATTTTTCGAGATGCTACTGCTATGCCTTGCAAGTTAGCTTTTAATACTAATATTGCTTTTATGTATCTCAGAATTCGATGACTTCATATCAATATATCAAGCACATCAATAGTAAGATGCAACAATTCATGTATGACTAAAATAACATCGAATGAACATAACTGGATACACAATACACAGCAGGTAAAACATTTCGTTTGGCATATAAAAGGCTCACACCATTTGTTTATTCAACTGGAAGCTACTTCGGGCTCCATGTTATTTACTTGGCGAGAAGCAAAGTCCACCGTTACTTCTTACAGACAATGCCGTATCCCGCAGACGCTCCACTGGTGCAGTCTAAGGTACCGTAATCAATTCCTGATGACGTGACTGAACCAGTGTCTGGAGAAAAGATGCAAGTTTTGCAATCAGCAGAGACCAGAGATGCGAGTCTGTATTTGTCTTCACCTCCCAAAACTGGCATTGCCACACCAGGCTTTGTAGGGCTCTCAAAATCAGGCCTGTAAGTCCTTCCAAGCACTCCATCAACTTTAGGGGAGAGGTTGGAAAACCTGAACTGAACCTCCAAGTGCACAAAGCAGTCATTAGCAGGTACTTGATATTTATGCACTTTATCATCTTCTTTAGTGACTGGCACTACATTCACCAGGATCTCTGCAGTGTCCTTCAGTGTCACAATCACACTGTTCTTGCTTGATACCCTCTCTACTTTCACATCTTTCTCTGGAGAATACCAGCTGGATAGAGAAGCTTCAGGTATAACCAAATCTTGGCCGTTGTAAGTAAACTTTAGATGGTCGACTTCGCTATCCCAAGTTGCTGCATTAGTGGCATCAAGGGAGAATTTGCGGGAGTTGAAAAGGATTCCCAGGGCTTGAATCCAAGTGAAGTCTCTTGTTCGGCCTGCTGGCCTGTGGCCAATGAAGCGACTATTGATTTGAAGATTGGTGTCCGATACTAGGCTGAAATGTTCGTTGCTCTTGCCATGGAAGTAGAAGATAACTCCATCACCACCAATGAATCGTGGATCATAACATGCCGATCCTGGAGACTCACACTTCGGTTTGCGATCTGCAAATGAAAAACAAAAGTTGTGCACGAAATAACTCAATAGAAATTTATAAATTGCTTCTAAGAATTCAACCTCATTGCTATATCAAAATAAACGTCTAATGCTAATGCTACTGAAGTTTAAAGAAGGGTTTGTCAATCTCTTACGCTTGCATTCAGGTTTGCATTGTGGCGAATGACAGTTGACATAGCAAGCTTTAGCTTTGGGGTCTTTTGGCTGAAGGCTGGGGCATTCGTAGGGACAATCTACATACTTCGCAAAGCATTTGGTTCCAAACTGGCACCGGAAGGTTTCAACTTGTGCTTGTGTTCGTGTAAAACCTGAAACACAAACTACCAAAACGATTAACAAGGAATAGCGGCTTGTAATCTTCATTCCTTATCTTTTGATTGTAGAAAAAAGAAACAGAGTAAATATGGCCAAGGATGCAGAGACTATACTACTTATGTGTTACATATAGATCAAAACAAGAAGGGTTACTTGTACTTTTGGCATCTCTTTTAATTTTTTAAAACCATTCGTCAGCTTGGATTCCAGTTGAAGAATGAACATGGCTTAGTTGGCTTATTGCATTTTCCATTCCTTAGTGCTTAAGGGGACTGCAAGGTGCATGATAGCTTAGAACTGTAAATCTGTTTTTGTTAAAGATTAATGGAATAAAATGCTTAGTAGAAAATCAGGTAACTGTAGAAAATACTCCAAAATTACTATCGCAGGAAGTGGGCAGATCACATGATCGTGGATTGGATTTCGTAGCTAAAATAGATTGAGGACGAACTACGTTAATTATTCTGATAAGTAATTAATTCAGGAAGAGCGTGGCTGCATTTTCAATCAAATTCTAGTAGTTTCAGGGACAAAGGAACTCGAAATAACTGATTGTGGAAGTAACTTGTATTGCTAAAAGGGCTTGTTAGTAGGGAGTCTGGGTCGTAGTGTAAAGATTGCTACTAAAGTCAATGATATTAGAATATGAACCTTATTATTCTTATTTAAATAAAAGGCATGCATCTTCTTCTTCTCTAAGAAAGATCTCATAATTCATTATTCTAAAGGCAAAATTTTCATGCTTGATTAAAACATAGACATACACCCTTTCGTTTATTTTTTGGTTAATTTTTTTAATGAAAATCAAACCACATTATTTATCAGTTTATTGAAAAATTAATAAAAAACTAATTGGAGTGTATATATATCTATTTAATGATGTCTAGAAACTATTTTAAAGTATTAAATATATAATTCTTCAAAGAATAAGTACTCAATATAAAGAAGATGTGTATCCTTTTTTATTATTTTAAGAACTAACGTATTACATATAAACAAATGTATCCGATATGTGTGTTTTCATAGTTTATATATAGTAACCATTCCCTCACCTTCCTGCAATTTATGTAAAATACTTAATATTAAAATTTATAACAAAGAAAACTATAAGACATTATAAGTGTTTATCTTTTCATTTTGTTGTACTATAATAATACATTAATATAAAATTATGTGAAAAATTAAAATCACATTTTTTATAATATAATCAAGGCTGGGCATGCGGTTATTTACATGCTTAAAGGTTTGGTGACTCAAAGAGAAAGTTGAAGAATTTTACACTTTGTGAAGCAGTAGAGTTTCAAAGATATACAAACGAGCTCGCCTATGCTTCTAGTCTCGCTACCCATATCCAGGTTCTGTGTGTAAAAGGGCTTTAGTTATGATATCTCTATCACTGTCTAGTTGTCTCAACTTTTTTGCTACATGTGTTCTGACTATTGCTTTTGATTTGTTAATTCTTGCATGTCTCTTTCTTTTGCATGTTTGTTAGATTTGATTTGTATGTGATTTCCTTGCCGTGTGCATTTGGTTGACCAACTGGGCATCTGCTTGATTAGTTGATTGAGCTTTTCTTCTTCTTCTTCTTCTTTTATTATTATTATTATTATTATTATTATTATTACTATTGTTGTTGTTGTTGTTGTTCTTCTTCTTCTTCTTCTTCTTCTTATTATTATTATTATTTTCTTAATATTTGCATTCCTATTTGTCTTATTATTATTATTAGTATTCTTATTCTTATTCTTATTCTTATTATTTTGTCTTCTAAACTTGCAACATATACTTGAAATTTTTTTTACTCTTCATGTCACATTTATCTGTAAGTCTACGGGAAACAACCTCTCTACTTTATAAGGGTAAAGATGCATACTATTAGACCTCCCTAGGCCCCGCATTAGTGTGGGATTTAACTGGGTGTGATGATGTTGATGATGATTTTATAATACAAATCATAGGAATAAGTAAAAAAAGAACAGAAAAATGTGGAAAAAACATACATCTTATTATATAATAATAGTAATAATAAATTAGTAATATTAATGTACTATATGGAGGTCCTACGGAAATTTTTTCTTCTATTTAAGATGGAGGTTTCAGTTGCTACTTCCCTATTCTACCATGCTTTAACTTTTATTTGTTCTATCCTTTCTTTTCTTCCTTACTAGTTCTGAGTTTTCTTCACTTTCCTTGTTTCCACTATTGTTAGAGACTTCAACTTCTATCCCCTTCTTGAAGGGTGTTTTTGTCCTCCTAGAATTTTTTCTTTCCTGCCCCTTGACTTATTACCATTTAAGGAATGATTTTTTTAAATCTATCCTTTATATACACTATTCCCTTTCTAGCAAAATGATATTTTACTTCTCTAAACAAAACTTAAACCCCTTCATTGTCAATCCTTTTCCATCCCTTAGTACCTCCTTTGTTCCCAACCCTTAGACCCCGCCATCCCTTACTTCTTAACAAGCTTACTCTAACCAAATCCCTCCTCTTAGACTACTCCAACAAGCTACTTCAGCATCTAAGACTCAATCTAAGCCCTCATGCTCTAACTTTTAACCTTTTACTCTCTCTGTAAAGAAATGGAGTTAATTTATCAATGATTATTTTGTTACAAGCTCTTTACAATACTATCTTCTTGCATATAGAGATGGCCATCATGTGGTCACACCACCTTTGGATCTTTAAAGGTTGGAGCCTCCAATTGGAACTCTTCCTTAATTGACTTCTTTTTAAATAAGAGGCTAAATTTCCCTCTTTAAATTGCATGGGACAATTAAGTTTAGAAGAATGTTGAATTGATGGAATTCTTGATTTAAAATGATAACCTTTTTATCTTCAAATTGTGCACTAAAGTTGATGTATAGAGAGTTCTTGATGGGGGACTTATAACAACATGCCGGTCTTTTCCATAAGTCGTAACCTGGTTTCCAACTCCTACAGTGTCAAGCAAAGATAAATAACCTTGTGGATCAGTTTATATTGTATACTTCTCAACTAATAGTCCGCTCTAGGTCTAAGCATCTTGCTAGCTTTGTAAGGAAGCCTATTGATGTAGATGAATCCATTACAAACCTAAGAGAATCAATTATGTTAGAGTATTTGTTATTGTGGATATAAACAAACAAGTTCCTAATGTGATAACTTTAAATAAGCTAAATGAATCTGGTCAACTATATGAGGATAAAATCCTTATCATATACTAATAAAGACCACATACTTACTATCAAAGAAAAATATGGAGGCCGATTAAAAGGAAATTCTAATGTAGATACTATCGTAAGTTACTAAATTTGACTAACTCCAAAGAAGCTGTTAAATTTTCCTTAGGAGATAACTTGACAATTGTTACTTTATTATAAAATGATAATCCCCTCTTTAAAATCTAAGTTATGTGAGTTCTTCGAATGATATATCTTACGACAATAGGGTACACCCTAATATAGAAGTATTAGAAAATTGAAACCTAGAAACTAATTTGATTACTTCTTTGAATTTTCTTAATTCCATTACCACTCACCAGTGACTTTATATATGTCCCTTAAGACACTACCCCCACTTCCTTTGGTTGTTTTGAATATGGTAAGGATTTTACTTCTATAGTCAGAGAAGATTTAACAAAATGAATAAGAATTCAGGCCCTAAACTGTCCTTGAAATAAGCATCATATCATGGAACGTAAGGAGGCTCAATAGCCCCATAAAACAACTTATTCTTAAGGATTATCTCCATTCAATAAATATGCCTTAATGGGTCTTTTGGAAACTAAGGTGTTGGATAAAAATTACAAACAACTCATCTTTTTGAATAATAAATGTGCCACCATATCTAACCATTACATATTATTATAGTCATATTATAGGAGCTTATAATTAAGAGAAAGTGAAGATTTTAAACACTGCCATTTTATCAACTTCCTCACCTTGAAATGGTACTCTTACAAGTGAATTTAAAAGTCAATATCTCATTTGTCTATGCATCTAACTTCACAGTTTAGGGGACTAGTATATGGGCTAAACTCTGGTCCATTCATTTTAATATCTAATTTGGTTAATTTTTTTTGGAAAGTAAAGGTAAATATATTAAATGAAATTATTATTTTCCAAAGTACAAAATACAATTAAAGGAAGGTTTCACAACCTAATAAACGGTGCTAAAGGATAGCTTAAATTTGAGAGCACACTTGTACGGAGGAAAATCCTAAAGTATGAAGCCAAATGAGCCTATAGAGATGGTTTATCTTGCCTCGAGTAATGCCATAAGCCAAGGGAGTCAGTCTAAGCTTGAGATTAAACTTAGTGAGGTTGAAATATGAATTCCCTAAGGAGCTTCCAAAGACTTTGAGGTTTCACTCCTTCTATATTAGAGATGGCACTTGGGCTTGGACTTGCCCTAGCTCGACCTAAGGTCACTAGGCCAAGCTCTGGTTGATAGGGCCTCTGGCCAGGCTGGCTCTTGGGCTACCCAGGTGTAGCTTGGCCAGACCTGAGACTGACACATATAAGTAAAACAATTTTGTTTTGAATAAAAAGACATTGTTTTAATTTTTTAATTAAAATTAAAGAACACAACTTAGGGTTGGTCGACTTAGACTTGGGCTTGGGCCTACTTCCTTAGGCCTGATCAGGCCTTGAGTCAGGCTTGGATCCCAGTAAAAGCAGTTGCCTAGGCCTAGGTTCGGCCCAATCCATTACCATCTTTGTTTTTTACATGATAAAAAAATCATCCCAAAAGTAATTGTAAATGGATTTCTTTCTCCTTTAGTGTTCATCTTGACATAAGAAGCTCATAATAACATGTTGGTCCAGTCTATGTATAGATAAGTGAGATTGAATATGAGCAGAAGATAATGCCATAAAGTGACAAAGAAGGAACATCTAAAGAATAGAAGTTCATGAGATTCTACCTTACTATTACAAAGTACATATAAAGGATTGGTTAGAGGGAATTTGAGCTTGTCTATTGTACCAAGTCTTGAGAAGCTATCTAATTAGAGAATAAAGAAATGTGTAGTGCCATTGAAAAATCCCATATCAATATGTAGATTTGCAAATCTTGTCAAGGTTCTATGAAAAGTTTCCTATATGAGCTATTTGTGAACTCTATTAAACTATGAAGTGTCCATTAAGCTCTATCAGAGTTAGAAGGGTCCAGAAAGAAGCTAAGAAGCATTTGCAGAATTCCTTCAAACCTTTTAGTTAGGTGGAATGGCCAATTTTAGGAATTACTATCAAATATATTACTCACTTTGTATTTACTCAAATAATTTCTTTGAGCATGTTAAAGTCTCTAAGATTGTACAGAGGATCAAAACTATGAAAGTTATCAAACAAAAAATTTGTATCTTTTCTATTTCCAATTTTCTACTTAACATGGTTCTCTATGATGCTTATGGTGAATAAAATTTACTGAAATGTGCATTAGTAAGTCAACTTAGATCCCACTGTCTAGATGCCTTATCCTTTAAGATGATACGTGTGTATCCATCTTACCCATAGATTTTCTTTTTTTATACTAATCTTCCATAATCTTTTAGCTAATATAACCCTTGCCTTTCTTTTGACTGAGCATAATCCTAGTCCTTAATACTGCGTAGGAAAGCATGTAGTACTCCATTTAACTTTGGGAATTATGTTACTACTATGTAGCCATTCCAAATGAAATATTTAATAAGTTTATTAATTGATTTCGTGACTCCTCTAAGAAGTGCAAGTTGTTGTTGAGAAAAGAAATAGAAAGATGGAGCCTCCTTGCATAGGTTAAGGAGAAATGGCACCAGGACTGTAGTTTTCTTTCAATTAAGATGAAGAGAGAAGTTGGGGAGATGAGGGAAAGAAGTGTTAAACAAGTTTTCAGGCAAAGTGGTTGTTGAATGGGGAAGAGTGGATGTGTGCTTGCTTGTTGACATTTTACTAATAATGATGAACAACATAGACCCCTAGTTAATTGTTGATGACTTTAATATCTTTTTGCATCCTTTAGAGACTTGAGGGAAATATATACCATATAAACTATAAAGATGATTTAGCTAAATGTGTTTCAAGCATTAAGGTAGTTGACCTACAGTTGGAAGGATATTTCTTTACATGATCTAATAAGTAATATAAAAAATGGTTCATCAGAAAGAAGTTAGATAGGGTCATGACTAACGGCAGTGGTTGAATATATTCCCAAAGAGTAAATTAGTGTTTAGGAATCCTTTATTCTTAGATCATATCCCCATCTCCATTCATAGTCTTTCCTTAGTTATGAAACTTCATTTCCCTTTTAGATTCAATAATTATTTAGAAAATGATTAGGGGTCTAAGGAAGAAATTATTTGAGGTTTATATTGTCGTATAAAAGGATCACCAACCTACATTTGCAATGAAAAGCTTAAGAGAATCAAAGAGGAACTGAAGTTACTTAATTAGGATAAATACAATAACACTCATTCAATAATGAACGAAGTTAAAGATCATTTAGATTAAATACAACAAGCTCTTTACTCCAATCCCTCTAACACTATTCTATTTAAAGAAGAAAGCAAGGGCATTTTAGTATTCTCTTAAGAAATGGAGGATAACTATTCCATTTAAAAAAAAGATTGTTTGCAATAATTAGTTGATGAAGATAAAACACCATATTCTTTCATAAGTCAATTCTCTATAGGAAAAACCTTAATATAGTCACTTATTTATTTAGGAATAATGGTACTTTGTTCATTCACATTATTATCTTATCAAGGAGACTTTCATATAATTTTTTAAGACCTTAGGCTTAGTTAATCTTCTACCTCCTTCCTACTCCTTCTTAGCTCTTTCATAATAAAGGCCTAGACTTGGAAGCTATTAGCCTTATTTTACCTTTTAGTCCCTTAAAGGTGGAGAAGGTAACCGAATAAGGATCCAAGACCTAATAGTCTTAATGCTCTTTTTTTAATAGAAATCATGGCACATCATTAAGCATATGGTTACTAAGATTGTTTACTAAAAGAGTTCAATAAGACTTTATTTAGTCTTATAACTAATTTAGCCACTCATGTCTCCTTTAAAGAGTTTAGACCTATCCCTTAGTATTATACCATTTAAAAACTCATATAAATACTCTTAGCATTAAGACCTAAGATTTTTATTAAGCCACTCTTTAACATTACCTAAAGAGCCTTTATTGATGAAAAACAAATTAGACATAATATAATCTTTACACAAAAACTCTTCAAAAAGTATGAATGGAACTTCATCATCAATGTTCTGTAAGTGTTTGGCATTCCTCAAACTTTCATCAAGTAGATTAAGCAGTGTATCATAACTTTCTTATATAGTATTCTTATGAATAGAGTTCCCACTAAGCTCACTATAAGAGCAAAACAATTAAGGCAAAGGGATCATTTATCCCTTTACGTATTTAATGGTGTTATTTGTTTGTCCTCATTGTCATTATTCCCTCAAATACGAAAACAAACAAATTGACCAAATAATAGGTAAAAATTCATATTAATCAAATCACAGAAAATGAAACAGCTTAATCCAATCACACAATTCAGTAATCACAGATTGCTGACAAAAATATGAATGAATTAGATAAACCCATTTTAATTTGCAAAATTTCAAAGATGTATTTTAATGGCCTTAAAAACCCTAAATATTCAATTTAATCACAAAAATCCCTTTCTTTATTAATCATAAAACTATAATTTAGCCATTTAAATTCACCCTAACCAATATAAAATACCCAAAAGCATAATTTCCCTATAGAAATTAACCAAAATTAGATCAACAACCTTATAATAATGCAATTCAAATAAACAAATAAGAAATTGGACAAATGAATTTATCCTAAATCATTTAACACCTATAAGGGCTTGAAGATACCATGAAATTTTCTTTAAAAAATGAATTCCCCATACAAATTGCCTAATTCAACAAACCTAAAAAATTGGTTTAATCATGTAAGGTTATCCTAATTGGCTCAACAAAACCCATAGAAGTGATTTTTGTATCTTATTTCTCCCAAATCAGTTCAATAAACTAAAAAAAATATCATAAGCAAACCATAAAACTTACCTTAATCTATTAAACTTTAAGAAAAATGGGTTAGGTGGTTGGGTAACATTCAGATGAGGAAGTGCCCAGGAAGAGGCGAAGGGTTGAAGGCATATCCTAATAGCCACAAAGATAGTCGAGCACTATAGCTAACACCTAAAGTTCATCCTATACTCAATTTCACCTTGTTGATGTTCCAACTGATGTTTTGATGGTAACAAAACATAAAAAAATACTAATGGGGTTTATTATTTTTACAAGGAGGAATATGAGAATAAGATATTATTATAACGATGGATTATAAAAGAATAGACAAGGTCTGTACTCTTCGATGTCGTAGCCAAGTCAAGGATAGAAGAAAATAAAGATATATTAATGTATTTATTTTTTATATATTACTTATTGTAAGCTCATCTTAGTTGTTTTATTAGTTTACTATTAGTTTAAAAGGCTTACCATGCATAAACATGTCATTTTACTTCATTACTTGAGTTTTTTTATTCATTAAAAGGCATTGAAGCTTTTGATTTTAGTATAATAGCTTCTTGATCTTTCAAATAAACTTTAGGGAACATTCTAAGAATTATTTGATTAATAATTGCATTAATCAATTTAAGGGCATTTTAAGATGTTAAACCATGTTTTTGGGGTGGTTAGTCAACCTATATAGGTTATTAGTTGACTAATATAGGTTAAAGTTATTAAATTTGATGTAATAAGAGTTTATAGGAATATTTGTTGATGTATTGGTCAACCAATATACCTATTGGTTGATTAGTATTCCAATGACTAATGAATCTGGTGCCTTTAATGTATAATGCTTGACCATTATGTTATATTAGTTGACCAATGCTCTATAGATGACCATTATAATGGCTTGTTCTTGGCTCCAAAAACTAGTAGAGATCCCAAAACATTATAAATAATTTTTTCTCAATAATTTTGGTATAAAGAAACATTTGAGTTCCTTCTACAAACATTTCTAAGTATTTTTCAATAATTTAAGCATTCATTGTCTCATTTTGATTGTGTGATCCTTTTGTGATTATCAAAATAATCAAGTGAGCAAGTTTGAGTTATAAAATATTATTGGGTTGATCATTGTATTAGAAGTACTTAAAGTGGTTTGACGTTCCTCTTTACCTTAAAGAAAGATTGAAAAAAAGGTTTCTCTTTTCCAAAAAAAAATATTGTACAAAGGTTATTCTTTTCTTTGAAAGAGGAGCTATAGTGAAAATCTAAAAAGAGGAGATGTTTTTAAACTGTTGTGATTGTGAGAAAGATAAAGAGAAGATATTTGTGCTATTTAAGACTTGTTTTGCACCTTACTTGCATTTTATTGGGATACTTGTGCTTAATTGAATCAAATTTTCATGTTGTCTTATTTATATAAATTAATTTTTATTAACCCAACATTTAACTTTTCTATAACTTTACTTAATCGTCGTTACACCTTGATTTAAAGAAATTTTGATTTTTGCCTTTAGTTTGCTTCATAATAGTGGAGATGTGATTTATTCGTAGGCATATGGTTGAGATTCCTTCTATATAATGAATTGAGAGTTCTAATACTTTCAACTAAACACTTTTAAGAAAGTTAAGTGCATTTTTTATATGAGAGTTTTGAATCCTATTGCTCATAACTTGACAAAGATTTTCAATACATCATTTGTGGTGTTTGCTTATAGGACTTCATTTTATGATTGTTTGATTCTATTTGTACTTTGGTTTAATTCTTGAGCTATAACATTTGAAATGTGAATAGATAATTTGAGATGCAGGAGAGGTGGATGTTTACAAAGGATGATGAATTTGAACTATCATTTATTTAAGGATAAGCAATTATCTAAAGTGGAGGGGTATTTGGTAAGCGTTTAGTCATTCATATTTTTTGGGTATATATGTAGTGCATTTCATTTATTTATTTGAGAGTTTTTTATGGTTTTTTTAACGATTTTTGGTACTTCACTCGTTTATATTTTTTAGGTCATAATTAGCTTTTTTGGAGTAAAAGGAAATTTTTCAAACAAGTTTTGAGTGTTTTAAATCTATTTTGACTAAGTTACATGACAAGTAAATGGTCATGTTTGAAGGGATGGGGCATGTTGATTGCTTTCTGTGATACATGCTTGTGGTCAAGAAATACAAACTCATGTTAGTTGTTGATTAGTCCATTTTCATAACATACGCCCAATTTCATGTATATGCTTGCTCTAGAAGAGATTTTCTTTTAAAAGTATGCTGCCAAGTACACAATCATATACTTGCCCATGTATCACCCAAGATCTAAATTTTGAATTTTAAAAGGCAAACTCTATAGATAGAAGCAGATAAAGAACAAGCTAGGAGATAAATTTGGAATGAATTTCGATCAATCTAAAGTTAATTTCTTAAAGATTAAAAGGTATTTGATCATGTTTCCTTTGATTTTCTGTTCTTCCTTTAGTTTTGATGCTATGTCCTTCATTATAAGGAAATAAATCATTATGGTACCTGGATAAAATGAACATTGAGATGGATTTTATAGTGATTTTGTTTTAATTTAATTTATTCTTCAGTTTCATTGAAATTTAATTATCTGTTCTTTGTTGTTCTTGAATTAATATGGTTGTATGTTAATTCTTGTAGATTTCATACAATTTAAGTTGAAAAATCCTTTACATGAATTGATCTAGATTGAAAAGAGTTGCATGTAAACATAAAGATGGGTGGACATAAATATTCTAGATTATGGTTAAACCCAAGAGAGGATTTCATAAATCTATTAATGTAATTATAGAAGATTTAATTAGAAAGGGATTTTAATTAATCAACCTAGGATTAGTTATTAATAATATTGAAAAAGATATCAGATAATTGAGGAACTTCCACTATCCAATAGATTTTATATTAAACTTGATGTTTTAACTCTTATTTCATTACAAGACCTATTGGGATCCCCAATTCGGGCACCACTATCTTCTTGTATTCTTTCTTAGTTTGATCTTTGTTCTAGTTAATCAATTATGCAAATTTGTTTTAGTTTATTATTTTAAATTTGAATTTGGTCAATCACTATCACCATGATTTGTTAAACCACATAATTGAGATATTGTTAGTACTAGTAATTATAGTCCTTATGAGATTGACCCATACTCGCTAGTGCTAGCTACAACTATACTATGAGCTTACGATAAAATAAACAATCACTTAACATTTCTTGTCTTTCTTACTTCCTAACTTTTTTTTTTGTTGACTGTTTTTAGTTTCTAAGCCCTATTTTATGGCCATACTCCCTATGATATTTTCCCTTCAAGGTTGATTTTAATTCTTCCCTTTGTCCTTGTTAATATATTCAAGCATAATATATTGACCGCCATTTTTGTGTTTAATTATCCTCTAATTTCTTTCACTTTTCGTTGTATAAACTCTATATATAATGCTAACTTGAAGAGAGTGAAGTTACAACATTTAATGATGTTCTTTAGGAAGCCAAAATGACTATATTCTCCTAAATTCTACTCTACATTAATGATTATAAGTGAGTTGTACTCTTTTCTAGACTTCCCTAAAGTGAGGGTATTGAAAAAATAAATGGTCTCTTGTTTCCCTTTCATTATTATATAGGATGCATAGTGGATTGAGGATTGGCCTGCCTTTCCCTATCAAATGTGCTCAGGTTATCTTTTAAGGTAAACCACATGATAAAAGCTACCTTAGGAGTGTTTTTCTTCAACCATACTAGATTACACTAGTTCATTTTATGTGAAGATTGCTTGAATATCAAATAACATGTTTTTTTTTGTTGAATTGACCTATAGAGTTTTTAGTCCATATCACCATATCCTCCATATTTTACCTTAGATTGTAGTTAGGGAGAGCTTGTATGTAATTGAATCCCCTAAGCTTAATATGCCTATCATTTAATATTATCAGATCCTTAAACTTGCTTTAGGATTTAACATATATATAAGATGGCAAATTTCCAGAAATAACTATAAGGGCCTTTGTCATTGTAATTGTCAAATCATAGCTAAGTTTCCTGTTCATTGCCAAATTTGTGTTTTATTTCCTAGCATAATATATTCCTCAAGTTAAGTATATTATGTAATGTCCATGTTATGTTTAAATTTGGCTTCAGTTCTCGTATGCTTTAATCCCTTAAGTAATATGCATGCATTTATTACACCTATAAGTTTTCCTTATCAATCAATAATCTTTAAACTCTTTTAGCAAGCAAAACCTTGTTTTAGGTATTAAAGTGATATTATTCCTGGTCTTACTTCTTCTTTTGGTTTTCCTATTTCACTTCAACTAACTTTTGTACATAAATTATTATGAGCGTCACCATTCCATAAGAAGTTTCTTGTCATTCTTTCTATATCTTTGTCCATTTTCTTAGGCAGAATCACGTGTGATATCTAATATACACACAAAGATTGTTTATAATCTAACATATGATAAGCTTTTATTATATCTCAAACTTATTATTCTCTCAATCATTTCATATAAGGATTTGCAATTCTTATAAACTAGCCTTTTAGTTGTAATGGGGAAAAAGACATATAGTTAAAAGCTTTCTTGAATTCTATTTTTAGTGCATAACACTTAAATGATCCCTTCCTTTAATATCTTTTGAATAATTAATATGCCAAGAGTATGTTATTACCAATGTTGCTGCCTCTTATATATGCACTTTATGATTTGCTTCTGAAATATTCCAATACTTCATTCAACCTTGAGTCTAAGATCTTTGAAATGATTTTGTAAAGAGTGTTATAGCAAGCTACAGGAGTAAAGCCTTTTAAGGAATTACGGTTTGACTGCTTACGAACCAAACATATATGAGTTCGATTGACTTCTTTTAGCAAAGTATCATTGCTAAAGAACTCTAAAACTGCCTTGATGACTTGCTCCTTAGTCTGTTGCCAAGATTCCTTGAAGAAAAAGATATTAAGTCCATTAGGATTTGAGGCTTTGTTGGGTAAATATAATATATTTTTAAAATAATAAAGAAATGAATGATTGACAAATGAAGTAGAACTTTAAGACTTTAGGTAAATATTTAGAGTTATTGTATACATATTTATTTGATAAAAATACATGGATACAACATAATTATTTGATATTATAATATGTTATGAAAGTCATTTCTCTTTTGATTTATGAGGAAATAAAATTTTTTATCTAAATTTAAATTTTAATAGAATAGGGTAATTTTGAGTTTTTATTGGATTATAAAAATCATTAACTAAAAAATCTATTTTATAACTTTTTTTGACCGGTATGTTTAGGTAAAGTTATTATCAACATTATTCTAAAATTATCTTTAATTTATTTTTATTTAAGTATGCCAAATATATTGTATTAATTTATATTATTTTATAAAATATTGTATAATTATTTAACCTTATTTTTATAAATAACAATAAAAATAATTAATTACATAAATTTAAACAAAACTTTTACATTTTAATTCATTGATTGGTGAAAATTACGGCTGCCACTTAAGTCAATAGTACAACAAATAACTGGGAAACATGCGGTTTGCTTAAAAAAATTCATACACGTGGCTCGTAGTGGATAAAATTATATCACTTACTATATGTGCTGGACCAGTTGCTTACATATTCCTTGTCAAGTTTTCTAGATTTGCATATGGATCTTCTTTTATGGTTGACTTTTATGATGGATGATTTTCTCGCTTCTCATGCTCGGGCTACAAGATGGACAGACTGCAAGGCTCTTCCTTACATTTATCTGTAAGTATAACCAAACCCCTTTACTTTTTGATTGATTTCTTCATTGATTACACTTAATTCAATGGTTGATTTGCCTAGTTCATGTTCTGTAATCTCTCAATCGCAAGTTGGTGAGGTATGATTAGTGATCAAAGTAATCTCTATTATAGGGTTGTC
Organism: Erythroxylum longipes; assembly: GCA_027563885.1. Taxonomy (NCBI): domain Eukaryota; kingdom Viridiplantae; phylum Streptophyta; class Magnoliopsida; order Malpighiales; family Erythroxylaceae; genus Erythroxylum; species Erythroxylum longipes. The sequence goes on along the minus strand of JAOQMS010000005.1, from coordinate 26,704,188 downwards.
TTTGTGTTGTACACTGGCCCCCTCTAGTGTGGAGTTAATTATTCCCTTATGTCATTCACCATATTTTGAATGAAGGCTTGAAGGTGTCTTGACTCATTTATGAAAAATCCTTTGATTCCTCTTAACCTATATGTTGTACACAATATTGTTAAGGATTAATGCTACTATCCTTTCCATGTCTTTTCCTTTGTGTTTTTTACAACACCATAATATTAGTTCTTGCCAGGATGTGGATGGGAATGGTATTTTGGTTGAGCTTTTGATCAACTCTCAAACTTTAATGGTAAACTGACATTTAAAGAAGAGATGATTCTCTATTTTCTGTTCCTGTCTACAAAATGCACATAGATATGATAACATAAGGAAAATTTTTTACTTTTGTGAGAGTGCTAAACTTCCCTTTAATAGTTAGCCATAAAACTACTCATGCCCTTGGAAAAATATGTTTAAACCAGATTATGCGATGCCAAGGCACCTTATAGCTTCCTCCGTTCAACATCTTTTTATAGGACTTATTGGTAGAACTACCCTGTTGCACCTCAACTTAATTTGATCCTCTTGATGAAATCTTATCTTGATATATTATTTGATATTATCTCCTTTTTTATTTATTTTAGTCTTTAAATATGAAAATTAATGTTTTTTTTTGTTTTAGGAGATGAAAACTAGAATTGCATCAAATTGGGACATTATTGATGATAATCACAAATTTTGGATGAAGAGAAGAGATTGCTGCAGTGGATAAGACTGATCCCTTGAAGGGTTGGAGTTTAACTGGGAAACTTTCGATCCCTATCATGTAGGAATTTGAATTTGAATTTGTTTTAGATAGACATCTTTGCAAGGTAAAATTAGATTAGGATTAGATCAGGAAAACCTTGTAAAAAGGATATTCCTCACAAAAAAAAATCTCTTCTTAATTTTATTCTCAAATTTTTGTCTTTCTTTTATTTTTGTTATTGGAACAAAATTCATGTGTGGCTAAAACTCAATTATTCTGATTTAAGGGGATTCAATATTCTAGTTGTAACTTTGTGAGGTTAACCTTTTATTCATGTTTTAATTTAAGTATTTCTTATTTTGAGTTCTCATGTTTCACGAGTGATTAATATTAGTTCATCTAACAATTTAATTTAATATTGATTAGTGTATGGCTATCTATGAATTCAATGATTGTCATGAAAGTTAGTACAAGTAGCAAATAGGTTATTTATGAAATTGCATATTTAACTTGTGATAAACAAGATAACTAAGTTAAATAATTACATCTATCTTGATTATTTAATTTAGGGTTAGTCTTTTCACTAAGCTTATTGCTAGCATTTATTTGATATGGAATGCTATCACACCTAGTCAATGGATGATAAGTTTTGGTTTGGATGTTAGGTGTGAACCAATTAATGTAGGAAAATTTGAGACTTATTATAGTTATCCTAATATGTTTCAGACTAACTGCTTGAATTGTGAAAATATTCTTTTCAAACCAATGATCAAAGTTACAATTAGATGAGATCTTTCCCTTCCATTTGAGTTTGGTAATCTTGACTTTCTCACTTTTAAATTTAGTTAAATTTAATTTGATTTCTTATTAATTTTTGTTAATCAGTTACTTAATCAAAAACTCACCTTTTAATTTTATTACTTGAAATTGAGAAACTAATGTTTAGTTCTTTAGGGATTCAACTGGTTCCAATGACTACTACAAGAAGTTTGGAAAATCAGAATTATTTTTTAGGCTTCGACAACCAAACCAAAATTTGGGCCGTTGTTAGGGAACTATTCAAGTTTCTTAGTTTCTTTGCATTATTTTATAGTTACTGCTAATCTCTTGTCTTGTATAACTTATGCTTCTCATACAGGTAAATTACAATATAATCCCAAAATTGAGAAGGCAACGCATCGTTTGAGAAAAGAGACTAAGCAAGGAAGCAGACATTCACCTTCATAAGTCAAAGTTGAAATGGATCTAACAATTAGTGAAGACTTTAATTTTCAAAAAGAGGACGAAAAGATGGCAAATCTCAACCCTAGAAAGTTGACGGAGTTAGCAGCATCGAATTTGAATCAACAACTCTTATGTATATAATTTTCAGATGTTGAGATAGATTTCGAATTGAAATATGATTTGATTCACTTACTGCCTATTTTTTGCTGGCTTATAGATGAAGATCTACATATATACCTGAAGGAATTTCACATTATCTACTATGGAATGAAATCAAAAGGGGTAACAAAAGAACAAATTAATCTTAGGGCCTTTCCATTCTTATTTAAAGATAAGACAAAAGATTGGTTATATTATTTCCCCTGGCTTAGTGACAACATGGAATGAAATGAAAAGAATTTTTTTGGAGAGGTTCTTTCCTACATCACAAGTAGCAAATATCAGAAAGGAGATATGTGGGATAAGACAAATTATTGGAGAAATATTATATGAATATTGGGAAAGGTTTAAGGAGTTATTTGCCAGTTGTCCACATCATTAAATTCCTAACCAACTTTTGATTCATTACTTTTATGAAGGACAATTGCCAATGGATTTGGTAAATAAAACACCTAAGGCATCCAGACAATTCAAATCAATTATGGCTAAAAATTCTCAACAGTTTGGGACAAGGATTGTTAGACCCCGTTTCCGGAGTCTAACTCTTGCTTGCTTGCTTGCTCTGATACCACAATCTGTCATACCCCGTTATCGGAGTCCAACTCTTGCTTGCTTGCTTATACCATATCTGTCGGGACCCGATATCGGAGTCCAACTCATGACTCTTCATGCATGCTCTAATACCATAAATTTGTCAGACCCCGCTTCCGGAGTCTAACGCTTTCATGTATACTTGCTCTGATACCAACTCTGTTACTTTCATGCATGCAGACTATCTTAATACGTAAGTTATCACCCAATAATAACACTTTGATCACTTTCGGATTATCTTCTCAAAACTCCCCTTTATTAGTCTTAGCTCAGCTCTTAGAGCAGTCGACTACTTC
>JAOQMS010000005.1:26684721-26701097 GCA_027563885.1 Erythroxylum longipes | reverse complement strand
TATGGTCTAAAATGTAGTTCAATCTTCAATCAAACAACATAAAAAACATCTGAAGATAGAGAGATTGGGAGGGAAAATTTTTTTCCATACCACACACATGAAGCAAAAACATAGAGAGACGCACCAAAAAATGGATGGAGACTACGAATACGGTCGGAGAAGGTGACGAATATGGTTGGAGACGCAACGAACGACGGAGCAGATCAGCTTAGGTGGGGGGAAGGAGACGCACCAGAAAATGGAGGACAGAGCGCAGATTGGGTAGGGGGAAGACAACTGCAGCCAACATTTTAACCAAACAAAAACGACAACATTTGGTTTTAAACCAAACGTCGTCGTGTTGCTCCTGAAGCCAACAGCAACGTTTTCTCCAATAAAACATCACTATTTCTCTTTCGCGACGTTTTATTGAAAAAATATCATTAAAAAATCCAAAAATCAGTGACGTTTACATAAAATGTTGAGGAAAGTTTAGACTTTTTGTGACGTTTTTGAAACGTCGCCAAAAGTCCTCACAATCTGCGACGTTTTCTTAAAAAAATGTTAGGGATTCTGTTAAATTTTTGTAGTGATTAGAGTTTTATCACCTGGAGGGATTCCAATAGTTAAAAACCATGACATGAAATCCTTATAGTTACACCTATTATTTTTGGAATGGCATAGATCCATAATTGACTTTTACTCATCATAAGAGAATTACAGGTGAAAAAGAAATGTTCAAGAGTTTCAATACATTTTTACACAAGAAGCATATATTCTCCAGGTTAAGGAAATGTAAGTGATTTAATGTAGGCGACTTCTCCTTATATATCAACCATATATGGAATGAAATCTTTGGTCTTAAGTTCTTGTGCCAAACAACGTTAATCTTTGGTATTCTCCTCTGCTCCTTATGATTTCCTTATAAGATTCATTAGAGAATTTACTAGACATGTTCCTTAGCTAGACATATTCATCTTCTTTCTCATTATCTAGGCTATAAGTTGGGAACAGGTGTTTGACTTTTATTGGAACCTCGCTTTAGAGGCCTTCATTGATTTCCATCTTAGAATTCTTTATAAGTAGTATTAGATATAACTGGTTATTATATAGAGGGCCTGCCAAGCACTAATTGTCAAAGAAGAAAATGTTGTTTTCCCATTTCCAATTCTACTTTTGATATTTTTTGAAAAGGTACCTTTTAACATCAATAATTGGGAGAAAAAATATGAGAATAAAGTTCTACTATTCATTTCCTACAAGCTTCTACCTTTTAAAATGTAGAAATGCACCCACTTAACCTATAACAACTCTTTACTAACTAGAATTCTCCATATTCCTTTACCCATCATCACTTTGATAGACATATTGATTGGTACAATTCCTAAGCCTCCCTCTGACATTAGTTTACATATCTCACTCCATCTCACTTTTTCCTAGTATTTCCCTTCTTTGTCTCTAACCCCAAACTTACCTCCTAATTATCTTCTCTATTGACTTGATCACACCTTTGGCAAGAAAAAATGAGAAGCCCAATATATATACAAAGAGTTTAGCATTGACTAATTAATTATACCCTCCCATTATAAGATAACATCTTATTACACCATAAGTCAATCCTCCTCTTTATCTTTTCTATTAAATGAATACAATCATTAAATTGGAGTTTCTTTGTAGCTAAGGATAGTCCTAAATATTTGAAAATAGACTACTTCACCTATAATCTAATTATAATTAAGAGCTATAAAGCCTAATCATTGGCATTGGATGATATTATAAAATGACTCTTTCTTTTATTCATATCTAGGACTAAAAGCTCTCAAAAGGAGTTTAAAGATTCCATGTATAGTCAACATAAGTAAAGGGATATAAGATCCCTTTATCAAAGTCCCTTCCCTCCCTTAAACAACTGAGATGGTTCACCATTTATTAAAATCAACAAATAGGTAGTGGTAAAAAACATCATGATACATTGTTTGAATTTAATGAGAAATCAAAAAAATCTAAGTACTTGATCTATAAAATTAGAACTTATTGAGTCATCAACATTGTTGTAGTCAACTTTTACGGCATAGTTCTTAGGGAAATCGTATATTATTTCCTATCTACCTCCTTTTTAGAAAAGCATATGATGATTGATTGATAGTGGTTTTTAGCACTTGCTTTAATCTCTTTAGGAGTACTTCAAAAATGATGTTATATAGAAAATTGCAAAAATAAATGGGCCTATAATCACCAAAGGAGTTGGGATTGATTACCTTAGGTATGAGGCATATAAATGGTTTTTGGATTTTTAACAACATCTTGCCTTTCTTAAACACTTCCATATTTGTCTTAGTTACTAAGTTCTTTATCAAGGGCCAAGCTTTATAACAGAACATGTCATTCAATATATCTAAAGGTACTATTAGGAGGTTAGAACAAAGGATTATAGCCAAGTATTGAGAATGCAATTTTTAGCCTGGTTCAAATTATGATGAATTAGCCTTAATAATGGGAGTTTAGTGTCAAGATCATCATATGCTTTCTTACACACATAAAGCATTCCACCCCATAAAAGCTTGTAACTTAAAGAGAGTTCAATCTATAAGAAACTGGAGAAGTTTTAACCATTAGACTATATACATCTGTCCTACTGAGAGCAGGAAAAAAAGCGATAACTATAAATTCTCCCCAAGTAGGATTTAAACCTATGAATAGTTTATTAATAGCTAACCACTCTACCATTAAGCTAATGAGGATAAACTCCTTTAAGGAAATTGACTCTCATTTTTTAGACCAACCTATGACCAAACAAAAATGGGTCCTTTTCATATACACCTAGTCCAAAGGCTTTTTTAGGATTTAGTTTAAACACCACTTGCTCTATATCTAGAGCATTGATAGGAGCTTCTAGTCCCTCAATTTCATTGTAAGAAAATAATTTCTAATGAATTAGCTAAGCACTCGCAGAGATGATTTACAAGTTGATATGGATCCTAAGGAGTTCTTAAATAATTAGAAAGCCTCATTCTTAATGTCATGATAAAAACATATTGACGTAACATCTTCCCTTATTATGTAGTTAATTCTATTTGAGTTTCTCCTAGCCAATATTGTGTTATGAGAGAACTTTGTATTTCTATCCCTTTCTAGGATTAATTTTACTTGAGCTTTTTGCTTTAGTAGGGAGCGATGGTTCAATTCATCTTTGGTGTATAAGCATAATGCTTTCCTTTCTTCATTTAACCATTCCATGTCACCAAGGTGCCTATAAATCTCTTTTTGGATCTTACTTAGCTTACTTTAGTCTCAATCACATTGTGAAGCCTATTGCTACTTCTTTTACTTTTAAGCCTCTTGAGTTTTTCTTTTATTTGAGATATTTTTTCATACATACATAAGTTTTATGCCCTCGAACTGAGTGAGCTAAACTACTTTCTATTGCTTAAACAAAGTTCTCTTCCTTAACTAATTGTTGAACCTAAAAAGGAAGGATCCTTTTGTTCATGACAAACATATCATTTATAATGATTAATGAGTGATATGAAAACAATGGGTTTATAAACTTAGCTTTACTAATTGCAAAATTTTAAAGCTAATTACCATCGAGTAGTACGTTGTCCAATTTCTTTTTTAGGTTCCATCTTAAAGCTTTTTTGTTACTCTAAGTATAGTAACACCCCTCAAACTTTAAATGTGAAACTTCTAACTCTTTAACACACTCTTAGATCACTTGAAAAATTTCTCATACAATTGTTTCTTTCTACTTTTCAAACAAACATAGTTCTATTAAAGTCCCCTAGAATAATCCAAGGGACATGAATGTTCTACTGAATTCTTTGGAGATTGTTCCATAATAGTTTCATATTAAAACCATAGTTAAAGCCATACATATAGGTGGCTACTAGCTTAGTTCTTTATTGGAAAAGAAAGTCACTGAAATATTTATATATTGATCACTAGTGTTAAAGACCTTCACTTCCACTACTCTAGTCTTAAAAGAAATAATAATATGGCCATAATGATGATCCAATTGATAGGATACAAAACCCTAATAATTACCTACTAACATTAATTATAGAAAATTATCCTTGCTTAACTTGGTTTCTAGTATGCCAATTACATTTGTCTTATTCTCAAAATTAAATGCTCTTAAGGATTGTTATTTTTTGAGGCAATTTATACCCTAATATTTTAGGCAGTTAATAAAATTTAGGAAATTTAAATCATAGTCTCATTGTACCTCTTCCTTCTCCCCGACTTTCTTTTACTATCAAGATTGAAGTCCTCAGTGCTACCTACATTGCTTCCTTCTCTTGTTAGAGAGGTACTTCTATGGTATTGTTTAATGCCTCATCTTCACTTTTAGATTTGTCATTGTTTATATTTCCATACTGATTATTAGATATAACTGCATTTCTTTCCTCTTAAGCACCATTTTCCCCTTGTTCTTTTAGGTTCTCAATGTTTTTCGCTACTAACCCTTCACTTCTTTGGACTCTTATATCTCATTCATCTTTGAACCAAACTCCATCAAATCATTAAGTCCCCCATAAAGAAATTTTTAGCAGTAGCTTTCTGTTGTTTCCCTTGGGCTTTTAGTAAGGGTTTCCATTGGCACGATAATTTAACTAGATCTTTAACTAGGGTGTCCCCTCACTTAGTCTCGTAATTAGAATGGAGTAGGTAATATGTTATTAAGTTCCACATTGACATATTTTCTTGTAAACTTAATCCTCCTCCTTGAAGCTATTATTTTATCCATACACAACAGTTTTCTAATGTAACCTACTAGCACCCTTAAGCCCTAAGTAAACTAGTATTTTAAAGGTACATTATGAAAATTAATCTACAAGTGAACACTTTCTTTCCTAATGTTCTCTATATTGATCCCAAGTCAGGTTTAAGAAATAGTGAGAAACTTTAAATGTGTAAGGCGCTGCCCTCATAATTTCTTTGAAACTTAAGAGAACCAAGTTTTCCGATGATAATAATACCTCAGATAGGCCTTTTTCTTTCCATACTTTATGCACCTAACTACTAACCAAAGGGAATATGGGTCATTTACTAAGGAAGAACACTACCATTGTTAAAGTATTGGATTTTTCACCTTTTTTTTTAATATTTAGATATATAGAGCAACTATAACGTGTCCATGTAAGCAAGTAGGTGGCATATACTGAAGGTTACTCTAAATCTAATTAACAACCTTCCTCCAACTCAAGCGAGGGTTAACTATAAGGATGTTTGAAGTTTCCAAGTGTTCCAGGTTTATAGTGCTAGGTAAGGGAGCTAAATAACTAGTCCCTAAGATAGGGATTCTTGGTGTGGAACAGGAAGGTAAGGGTAGGAAGGTATTATCTAACTAGTTAGGGGATAATTTGTTAGCGGTTATTACTAAGAAAGGTAAAAAAGAAAATGCTATAGAGGAGTGTTTAAAAAGTTGTTCATTAAACAATAATGTAAAGCTTGCTTGGGAGAGTAAAAAATAAAAAAAAAAGATGATTTATTTTTGGAACATTGATAGTTAGAGAACCATCTTTGTCCACCAAAAACAAGGGAACAAATGAAGTGAGTAGTGCAAAGTAATAAGAGAAGAAGGTTGCAGTTGAAGTTGAACCAAAGTTAGTTGTTTCCTTCCTTATAAAGTTGGATGATGAGAAATAGCTAAGCAGTGTTAGTTTAAGGAAGAAGTATATCCTTATTAGAGTTTATTTTATCCTTATTATAATATATATTTTTTATATCATGATTTTCCTTTTTAGCTTTGTGTTATATATGAATTCATATTTATTTTTCCTATATTAAAATATTTTCTTTAGTTTTAAAAGATTATAAAAAAGATATATAAATTAAGGGTATATTAAAGAACTTTAAGACCAAAAGTTGAAAAATATACCTTAGCTTTAGGCTATGTTTGGTTAGGTGGTTATTCATGGGATGGAACGGAATGTGATGTTATTCCATCATTTAGGATGAGGGTTTATAATGGAATGGAATGGAATAGGATGGAAGGTAAAGTTTTCACATTACGTCCAATTTCATCCTAAACAGTAAAAATAAGTTACCTCCAATTTGGGGGGTTTAGGATGGACTGTAAAATGATAAACAAAATTTCATTATATTACATTATGAACCCTTCTTCTAAACCACATTTCACTATATTACATTATGAACCTTTCCATCCCTCCCAAACAATAATTTTCTAATATTACATCCATTTACATTCCATTCCATTCTATTTCATTCCATTAAAAATCTTTCATCCAACCAAACATAGCCTTATATTGCTATATCATACTTAAGAAACTGCAAAAGAGCCAAATAGTGTCATATAATCTAAAAGTAAATTTATATGAAAATTAACAAAATTTCAATCATGAAAATAATTAAATGATGAAAATTTAAGGGCCTTTTGGTTTCACTTTTATTTTTCTATTGTAGTTTTTTATTTTTATTTTTTAAATAAAAATAAAAATATTTTTTGAGAAAGCAAACGTAATAATTGGATATAAACAAAATGGTACAATGGAACAATATAACCAAATTCTCTCCCAAAGCACTCTACCAAGGTGCATCACATTATTTAACAATATTTAAGTTAATTAATAAGCCCATAATCATGTTTCCCTTTGTATAATTTGTTAAGGCATTATGAAACTTTACAACCCATTTTCACTGGAGTAATAAGATTAGTAATAAAGTTCTTACGTAGCTACTAATAATCTCTAATTTGTAGCTAGCTAGGGGTTACACAAAGAATTGATGTCGTGTGCTAGAAGATGTTCTGTTATAGCCTACATTATTTGGTTTAGTAAGACTTGGGAGAAGATGATGGTATAACCAAAGATATGTATATTTTTCTCATTCCATATGTCATAAACTATGCAACTTTATTCAATATTAAAAGCCAACAATCTCCATTCTTGTTCTTTTACTAAGAGTAACACCATTCTATTATTCCTTTCCAATATTTTATAAGTATTTTGGTAATAGAGATGCATAATTGGATTCCATATATTGAATGAGGTATTGCATTCAAAGAGTAGATGAGCGAGAGTTTCAAACACTTGATGAAAAAGTGTAAAAATATCATAGATTTTTTTTGTACTTTTCACTTTATCCATAGTTGATACCTCCCTTTAATTGCTAGCCATAGTATGAAGGAAGCTTTGGGGCTAGCTTATGGATACTAGATAAGTTTGCTCTACAGGACTTTTACTGCTTATGCTCTAAGAAAATTATTATACGAGTAATTAGTGAAAGATCTCGTGGTATTAAAGATCTAAAGGTACGTTGGGTTTAGTTGTATTATTAGGTTGTGTGATGCTAATTAAGCCAAGGAATTTGAATTCTAAGAATCAATATTTACATTGTTTACAATTGAGTTATATAGAGAATTAGGTAAGCTAACTCAAGTTAAAGGCCCTAATGAAGACTAATTATTATACCAAAATGAAGTTAATTTCTTATCTTTTACTTTATGTTTGATTCTAATGCCAGCCTTTACTCTTAGCTTTAAAATGTGTGTCATATTCTGGAGTATGTTATATATAGGCTCAATTCCCCAAAATCTTCCTATTTTTATGTAAAAAGCAGATATCCACCTTACCCATAATGATCTTTTATTTGTTAAGATACGCTAGATCCTCTTGATGAACTATATTGGGTTTGTAATCCTAATTGACATGATCCCTAACCCTCTATCTTTCTTAGGTAAATAGAGACCAAACCATCTTACCTTAGCTATAGAGTAGTTAGTATCATTCCCTATCTAAATGAATTTCCTCAGTATTTGCTTAATTATCTTAATTATTCTTTCAGGGAACTAGATATGTGAGGTCTAATACATATGCATTATATTAAAAATTGAGTTAACTAGCATAACTCTATAATCTAAGGATAAGCTCATTTTTACATTATTTGGTAATCCTTAAGCTTATTTTATTAATTAGAGGTTTGAAATCAGTAAATATGGGCCTTTTGGTTGAGGTTAGGATCTTATAATAGGTTAGAGGTAGCTTCAAAGCTTGGGGACTAGTGATGACTCCCAAACATGATGCATAAGATGAGGCCCTCAAAGACAGAAACAATTGACTCTTCTACACTTTAATAAAGAGGAATGAGATAGGCTTAAATGAATTTAGAGCAATATTAGGACAAACACAAAGTTTGTGTCAACCTTTGAAAATAAAATCAGATCATCAATAAAGGATAGATTAATGATCCTCATTTCCTTGCATTTAGAATGGAATATGAAGTTTCGTTCCCTAATAACTCAAAAAATAATAATCTAATCAAATTTGTTGTACTAAAAGTGAACATGTAAAGGGAGAGGAGATCCCATTACGTTAGCCCTCCAACCCCTCAAATCAAGGTTGTCAGTTCACACCATATGTGACTATGGTGACGGACTAAGAGATCCATTCCATAAACATTAAAAGAAAGCAAAAAGTTGTCGTTGATTTCATAATTAAATACCAATCTAAGAAGTTAAAAGCTTGGTTAAAATCCACCTTGATAGCATAATTGTTACTTATATCTTTCCTATTATAGTTTTTAAAGAACTTTTGGATTATAAGATGTTATCTCCTATCATCCTATTTTTAAAAAAAATCTCCTTGAGATGCATGTACAATCTTAGACACTATGATCTTTAACTTGTTAGCTAGGATTTTTAATATCACTTTGTATTTTATATTACAGCAAGAGATGGGTCAAAAGTCCTTCATAGTGCTTGGAAATTGTGCTTTTAGCATAAGGGTTATGAAGGTTTTGTTTAGTTCTTTCAGCATTTTTCCCTTTGGAAAAGAATTTAAGAATAAATCAGAACATTTGTAGCCATAGTTTTGGTGTGTTCCTAGGTCTTATAAAAAAAGAATAGGCATTGAGTCCATTTAGCTCTGATTTTTCAGTTTTAAGGCAAACATAGGCTTTTTTACGTCATTTAGGGTAAAAGGCTCAATCAATTGAGTTGCATGTTGTTCCACAATATGTTATACAATGATGTTCTTTAATAAGATGACTGTGGAATTTGCATTTATAAAAGTCGTTAGTGTATTGTAGAAGAAAGTGATAACATCATTTCTGATCTCTTTTTATGAGTATAACCATGAGACATGCTTTTCCTTAATGGATATAATTATGTTACTGTTTCTCCTAAATAATAAATTCTTATGGAACAAAACTAGTAATCTTGTCACCTTCTTTTGACCAGTGGATCCCAGACCTTTGTTTCATGAGGGAATGGTGAAACTTAACTACTTGGTTGTAGTTGATCAAAACTATCTTCTACTATTCTTACAAAACTAAGTCATCTAATAAGTTGAAAAGAGTTTTATATTGTCTTTAATTTATTTTTTACTTCTTTACTGTTGTTTGATTATCTAAGAAATTTATATCTTTGAGATGTTTAAGCTCCATCTTATTTAACTTTAGTTTCCTCATGCAAATATATAATTTCTTGCCTCGTAATATGCTTCTTGTGCCTTTCATGATAGTTCTTCAAAGCCTACAACATTCACTAAATAATTGTTAATTTTGAAAGGAAAACTCTTTTTCTATACATTGAATATGTGTGAAACTAAGACAGGTGAGTGATCAGATACTAAGGGGTTATTAAAAGTATCTATAGATAAGACACTAGCCATAACGTATTCACTAATGCTCTATCCAGCTTCTTCCTTAAGTACCATTCCCCTTTTTGTTTATATCTTTAGCTATAGTATTTTCCTTCCATGCTTAGGCCTGTCACTAATAATTGATTTATGCAATTCCTAAAGTCCTCAGTGAAATACTCCTAAGTCTATTCCAAAGTGGAATTCTTTCAAAAGCTAAGTTAAAGATATAAATAGAAGTTATAAAGAAGATGGCATGCTCTTATTTCATTCTAACATAGAGGCACATAAATTGTTCTTTTATTAATGTATTATCAATATCTAGTTTTGAGGGAGCAACTAAGATGATTATTCTTCCATTTTGATGATTTTAGTGGTTTGTAAAAGAGTTCCATTATTTACCAAAGAATCCTAGATTTTTTTAAAGTTAAAGAATTGTATTGATCAAAGCAATAGCTTAGTTACATAGGAATGTTCCCATACATCTTCTACAAAAACAAAATAGAGCTAGCTAATTAATTAGACTTTATAAGGACCAATTTCTTTGTATGTTTATTGAGATTGCCATGTTGCTACCCCTAGTTATAAAGATTTCCTTAAAATAGTGGAAAACTTTTGCTGAAATTCTGACCTTTCTATTGTTAATCCTTTGAATGTCCTTAAGTTCCTTTCATGCCATATCCAATAGACTAGGTAAGACCATGAAATTTAAAGCATTCTCTTGTCATCATTTCTTATTATTTGTGGTTTTAGAAGCAACTTTGTTGGTTTTTTCTAACTTAAAGGGGGTTCAGGGGCTACATATTTTTGCAAGGTGCTCCTCTAGACTAGTTTTGAGACGCTGCACTTAAAGAATAAGTGATCAGTTGTTCTAAAATTCCTTTATAGAGCTTGCATATAGAGTTGGCATTTGAATGAGTTATATTCTTAAGATTCACCTATATAGGCAGCTTCTTCTTCAAGGATAACCAAACTGTGTAGGAGATTTTTAGGGAGCATCTCTGTGAATGAAAAAGTGAGTGATTTCTTGTTGTTGGCACTTTTTTGTGAAATTTGAAGCTACTAAACCATGCAATATCCTCACCAAGTATTTTAGTAAGCATATCCATAGCTATTGTAAACAGGTAAGGGGATAAAGGGATCCCTTGCCTTAGCCCTCTAGCTTTCTGGAAAGTTTTGGATATTTCTCCATTAACTACCATAAAATAGGAGGCAGATGAAATGTATACATTGATCCAGATGATGTATTTATCTAGGAAACCTATCTTTTTTATAATAGTAATTAAGAAGTCCTAGTTTACTAAATCAAATGCTTTGTTGATAGTCAAGCTTGAGAGCAGATTGCTTCCTTGCGTCTCTAACATTGTATTGCTTAAACAAATATTAAGATATAAGTATGTTGTCACTTATTGATTTACCTGTTATGAAAGCAGCTTGGGGAAAGTTTATAATTTTACGCTAAACTATTTTTATTCTATTTACAAGGATCTTTTAGATGATTTTGTAGAAAGTAGTGCAGTAAGAGATTAGTCTGTAATCTATCAAAGAGTTGGGATTGGGTATTTTAGGCACCAAACATATAAGAGTTTTGTTCCATTCTTTCATAAGTTTACCTATGAAGAAGAATTCCTTAGTTGCTTCATGTACATTTCTTCTGATTAAGGGCTAAGCTATGTGGAAAAAGTGATCATTAAATTCATATATCATAGGGGCTTTATTATAACTAATGCTTATTACAACTTTCTCAATTTCTTCCAACGAGACAAGTTTACTCAGATCCTGACATTAATAAGGGGTTAAAACATTCTGAATTAGGGAATCTAGATTGGGGGAATGAGTTGTGCCTCCTTTGGCGCCTAGGATTCTTATAAATTAGCTTATAGAAACAAAGGATATCCTCCTGATTAGAGAAGGAAGATCTTTGAACAATCTTGAACAAAGAAAATACTATTTACGTTCCTTCTTAAGTGTACACTCGTATAGAAATGGAGTGTGTTTAAGTCCCCTTCCTTTTGCCAAGTAAACCTGGATTTTAGTTTTGGGATGTGGTTTTGAATTTTGAGGGTCTCTAGGTAGTTGCCAAGGGCTTCTTGCTCTTAATCTTTTAGAACTCTATAGTCAGGATTGTTATAGCGTTTGTTTTATATGCTTTTGAGTTTTTCTTTAGCGCTTTGAGTGTTCTTCTTGTAGTTAAAAGTTAGCTTTAGATGTAGCTTTTTTATTTCTTCCTTGATGACCTATAAACTATTATACATTTGGAAGGATTTGGATCCCATGAATTGGGTTTTAATTCCCTTTTGGATTGCTTATTTGAACTCCTCCTTTTTTGTTAGACAATTGAAAATCTTGAATGGGGAGGACCCCTTCCTTGTTTTAATTAGATTTTAAACAATGAAAGGATAATGATTAGAACACATGATCTCGTGGAAATGACCTTTACAGTCTAGAAAGTGTTGAAAGTATCCTTCTTGCTTGTTTGTCCAAGTGAAGAAAAACCCAATGGACTTAAGTCACTCACTCTTATTGAGGATAACCAAGATCCTAGTTCCTTGGTTTAGTATTGCATCTTACTCCCTTTGACTCATTGTGTAGTTAAGAGTCACCAAGGAGTAAGTAGGTACTTAAGATTAGTGAGCTAAGATAAAGCTCTTTTCACAGGTCCTCCCTATGAAATTGGTGGTTGGAAGCATATATGAAGTTAATCTAGAACTACCTAACCTCTCCTTTCTCTATGTTTGGATGGATTCCTTACATTGAGCTTTGCATCTGGAGTACTTTGACTTGATCAAGGTTATAAGAAACTACTATCCTCCCTTTATGGTGGTGGTTGTGACTTGTAATTTTTCTTCATTTGCTCAAGAACCATAAGTTTTCACATTCCTCAATACTCAACTTAGCTTCAAGCAAACCAAAAATAAAATGGTCTAATTCCTACTTAGTATTGGGAGTAATATGGTTTCGAATAATGACTGCTTTCATAGTGGCCTCCTTCTCAATGCCCATAAGTTCCTCATAGTACCTTGTGGTAAATATTCTACCAATAGGCATCTGTTCCTTTCTTAAGGCATCTAAACAAGGTCACCGTTGGTATGTTACTAGGATTGAATCTTGTAATAACTGGTCTTCATCATTTAGTCAAAGAAGAGGGATTGCTTCTGGAAGATACTTGGAGATATCTACATTGATACAAAATCTGACATATCCAACACGTTTCTTATAGCTGTGGCTTCGTTCATACAAATAGGTTTTCCAATGTAGCTAGCTAGAGAGCTTAAACCCCCTATGCTCTAGTATTCAAGCAGAACTTGGTGGAAGTTTACCTATAAGAGAGATGCTTTTGGTGGATCTCCTATAGTTTGATCCCTAGTTTCCACATTTGGGGAAAAAGAGGTTAGTTTTGCATATGCCATTGTCCAGCTTATATTATTTCTTATCATTGAGGATGTTGTATTAAATCTAAAAAGGAAGAGGTTATCTTCATCTAACAGTGTATCCACTAAGGGTCATAGCTTATAGTGCTTCATCATTCATTGTTTTACCACTACAAAAAGGTAGGTGCCTATCAAGGAAAAAACCAACCATAGTAGTCGACCAAGAGGGTGCTCCTTTTTTCAGTACTTCCATGGAAGGGGATACTATCATTTCACCATCAACCAAATGAGGGGGTGTGTAATAGAGAGTTGAGGAGTTATCTCCAAAGATTGCTTTCTAAGTATATTTAGCTCGCTCATTCTTCTATTGGGGTTAGGGTCTCCTGTTAGTTATGAGAAGGAAGATTAATTCTAGTTTGACAAACACAAATGATCCAAGGGAAAAGGTGGAAAGTCCTTACTTTGGTAGAATCCAATGTCTCATTGGATCACTGAAGTAGTCATGGTCATGGAAAAAGCAAGTTGCAAACTAGGATGTTTAAAATTTTGTTTCCATAAATAGTAACATAAAGCTGAGGGAAATAAATGTGATGTATATGGACTAAAATACCCTTGGTATGTCATAGGTGATAGGATGATGAGAGATGATGTTGATTGATAATAAGGGATCATAGAACTAGAAAATGTAGATAAGCCAATGAAATGCTGAAGAATTTATGAAGATGGGAAGGGAGGAAAGGGAAAAATATGAAGAATGTGCATACCAATGGATGTACTCAATTTCTAGAGAGAAGTTAGAGTACTTCTTTATAGACTATTTCTAAAAAGGTTTTAGCTAGGAAGCTTAGATTTTTCTAGGTACTTTGTTTTATCTTTTTCTTCAAAAGACCAATAAAAATGGATTATCATCCTTTATATAATCAAAGACTAATTGTTATTTATTAGGACTATTAAGTCTTTTAATATTCTAAGATAAGATACTTATTTAGGAAGGAGGATTTCTTCTTCCTTTTGGATCTCCTTATTATTACACTTTTGAAGTCCTTCTTATATTCCTCTTTCTTAGCACCTAAATTTAAGGGAGTTATGGGAGAGTTGCTAGGTGGGAGGTCTATAAAATTTCCTTTAATCTCAAGGTTCGTCGCATGCATTGTATTTACATCATGCATTATAGTTTTTTGGTTCTCATTTGACTCCTTAACTCCTAAAGTTCCATAATATTATTGTAATTGTTGATGAATAATCACAGATATGTATCACTTTGAATAACATTCTAGTTGTTTGGCTTTCTTCTATTCTCACGTTATTTTGAGCTACATTTTGGATTATTGTTTCCCTGCTAGCCTCTATTAATTTAGTTTGTTGTTGTTCATTCCCTAGTTAGGATAGTTCTGAGTATGCTCTTATTTGGAACATTCTTTCTGTTAGTTTCAAAATTTGTGTTATTTTACAAATAATAGGTCTCCAGTTGTAGATGACTAACTTCTACCATCTTGTTTTCTTCATCAAGTATAATGATGGGAATAATCTCAAGTAGCTTTTAATATGATTCAACTAGCATATATATACTGGTATAATTAACTCTTCTCATGTATGCAATAACTTCATTTAGGCAAAGAGTTTGCTTATAAAGTTGGCCAAATGACTTAAACCTTAGTGGTCTAGTATTCTAAGGGTATATGGTCGACGTTTAGCCAGGGATGATTTTGTTTGATATTCAACATTTTGGTACCTCGTTTCTAAGGTTAAAGGAGGAGGGGTTTGGAGTTGAAATGCTAGAGGTCTATTTCTTGAACCTTTAGGCTTTGAGCTAATAAGTTAAATTTAAAGAAAAGTAGGTCCTTGTAATTCATTAGGACCTCAATTGGTTCCATTCTTCCCTAATTATGGCGAGCCTATGTTTTGATCACCTGGTAGGATGTCTCTTGTCTAAAAAATATATCATGATAATAGACACCTATTTTGAAGTTCCTTCTTACAAAATGTCCAAGTCTAGAGCAACTAAGGTTCTTCCTCAATCTTAATTAGGGGTAAAAGTGTAGCTTAAGTGTGGGGATGGATTCATCAATCACTTGTTTCATGTTTTCTTTAGACCATTGCTAGCATGGGATGAAGATGTAATAATGGTTTTGGAGGTATCACCCTCATTTGAAGGACCTTCAGGTAAATGAGGTTTATAGCATAAAGAGGAATCTTTATGTAGAAGGTTCAAGGTCATGTTTTCCACGTTAAAAGGATGAAAGTTTTCAAGTGTAAAGGATCCCATGCTCTGCATTGTCAATTAAGGAAGAAAACTCACAGGAGGAGAAAAAGTGAGAATTGAATGAATTTAAGAAATTTTCAAGAAAGGGAAGGGGGTTAGTAAAGGATCTAGAAGAAGATCGAGGTGAAGATTATGACAAAAGGTGACATATGTAAGACTAGAGATAAGGAATGATGTAAGGCTATAATGGAATGTAAAAATGAAGGGAAAAATGAAGAAGCAAAAAAGTAAGTAGTATAGTCAGTGTAGAATCAGGAAGCAAACATGTAACAATAATCAAGTAGTTGAAGCAACTCATATAGATTTAGTAGAGAGGAGTAGAGTAAGTGTAAAATTAGGAAGTAAAGTGATAAATGTGAATTTCATCATGTTTTAGGGCTTAGTTTCATATGTTTTTAATTTTTAACTTAATCATTTAGCATGCGTTTAGGTTAGAATTATGTTAGTTTGTTAATTAATTGTGCTTAAGTGTTTTTATGGGTTAGTACAAGTTTATAAGCTTAATTATTATATCTTTGAGGTACTTTGATGTGTTTGTTAGTGTTTCAGGGTCAACATCGAAGAACAGAGGAGTTTCAGAGACACTCAGGCTAAAACAATAACACGATCGTGGACAAAAGTCGTGGCACAACAGGCCACAATCGTGACAGAAGCACTGGAGTTAGCCCACAATCGTGGTCAATATGCCACAATCATGACAGAAGCCCAGGACACGGCTTACGATCATGGCTTGATTGCCAAGATCATGATAGAAGGGTTAGATGTGGCCCATGATCGTGGCAAGCAGGGCCACGGTCATGGCCTACATCGGACAGACGCACAGACAGTCAAAAACGTAAAGTTTCGAGGGAGTTTTCGGACATTTCGGATGTAACATCCCATTATCCCATAATTAGGATTAGAACCCTAGGATGCTTTATGTAAGAATTTATTGAGAATTTAGAAATGCATTTCATGCATTACATGGCATACACATGCACGTGAATAATGTTGTCATTCATGAAATAATTGTACATGCATTCATTGACATTTTTCTGAGTATAAGTGATTTTTAATGTGATTAAAGTGTGAATTTTGGATTAATTGTGTTACAAAATTTATTTGGTGATAATAGTTATTATTTCGAAATTTTGGTGAATTTTAGGTAAGTTATTGAAAATTTGA
>JAOQMS010000005.1:26673673-26684621 GCA_027563885.1 Erythroxylum longipes | reverse complement strand
ATAGCCGCAGCCCAGATCGTGCACACTCGTGTGGATACCGGTAGAGGACATTCGCGTGTAGCAGTGTCTACGAATCCTAAAAACAACCACCAATCCGTGTCAAAAAGGTATTTTTGCGCATCCTATTTGTTTTTGGTTATACATCGTGTTGTGTTATGGTTTCTTCCGCAGCGTATTGTGAATACTCGAGCCATACGCGAACCAACACTTTTGGCTATAACTTCTTTTTCCGACATCCAAATAACTTGATTTTTGAACCAACGAACTAATAACAAATTTTTATTCCTCTCCATAAAAATATATAGCCATCTGAAGTCATTCGGGAAAGATTTGATTGATGAATTTAGGAGGAAAATCAGGAAGTGAATTAGAACATTTTCATTGAACATGCTTCGGTATTTTGAGTATATCTTCATCTGTAGATTTTTAAATGAGTCGATTATTAATTCAGATTAAATTAGAGTCATATGGATAAAACTTGCTTGAAGAAGTATAATTTTAATTCTATCTTTAAGCATTTCAAAATCTGGCTCGAACTTGAGTCTTGACTAAGGCTTTAGTACTACCCAAGAAAAAAATCATATCCTGTTGATATTGAATAAATTGTATTGATAGAGGCTGAATTAGATAATGGTGTCTTCATAAAAGTTGTATTTTATTCTCTTAGCTTTTGATTGGTATAATGTTTATAATTTTTGGATATGGGAATTGAGAGATATGAGTTGTACACTGTTAAGGGTATGACCATGTACTAACCAAAAGTTCAAATGTACGCAGTCTGTGGAATTGTGAGCATAACTCATAGAATACTGAATCAAATTGTATGATTTTGGTGTCACTCGAAACTTAAGATATGGGAGAATAATGTTCCAGAAGGAAGTGCTGCCAAATTACTTCACTTTTCTGATGATAATGATCATGCAAAGTGGACCCGAAAGTATGTTTTACAGATGATAATAATCATGCAATGTAGACCCGAAAGTATGTTTTTAGACAAGTCTGGATTGTTAAATTAAGTATTGATATATGAATGAATATTGTGACAAGAATAATGATAAGGAACCAGGAATTGTAATGAACATGCATTGCACGTATTCAGTATACATGAATGTGTATAAATAAGTTCATATTGGTGCAAAATTGTGATATATGTATGTATGATATGTTTTAGAGGAACAAATTGAGCGACAACATCCAAACATTATCGGGACTTCAAGGCAATAAGAAAAAAGGAGTATTTGTGATTCAACCTAGATGATCTTCCTAGGATTGTTTGATTTATTCTGTTTAACTTTCAATTATTGAACTGTTGTGATCTGAATATGGATTTCGGACTTTACTAGTCTAAGGACTTTAATATTCGGGAATGTATTGGAAGTGTTATATTTGCATCTGACATTTGAATGATATATGTTTGCCACTAAATTCTGAATGCTCAACGAAAGTTAAATGCCGGACTGAGGTCTGATGAATATGAGATTCTGTCTGTGCATCATAAGTGAATGCTATTCATGGCATATTCTGTTATTTGATGCATTTCATAAAATGCATGCTCAGATAAAGGCATTGTGATTAGAGTAGTCAGTTTGAAAGATCTATAAGCTCAGTATTCTGCATGTAGAGCTCTGCTTTGTGATTTCTGTTCTGACTGAGCCCAATGGGCCAGTATCTATTTCTGTATTTGTGAGGCATTCGGTCACAACAAATAATAACAAATCTGGAGTCTCATGTGCATCTGCATTTGAACATTTATGATTATGAAATATATGCTTGTGAAATCTTTTCTGAAGTTGTGATGTGAAAGTGATATATCATGAGAATATGTCTGATTGAGATGTACAAGTTTTGAAAGTATGTATGTGATTTATATGACATTCTTTATGTCTTATTATGATTGTTGGTTATATGATATTTGTGTTTTGTGCCTGGAGAGAGATCATTAATGGTGGTTCGCTCATTGAGTTCGCAAAATTGATCCAAAATTACAACGTAGTTTTTCTGGTACGAGACAGGAGACCTAGATTTCCAAGATCTTCTAGAAGAACTTTTTGGACTAGACATGGCTCAAAGGTCTGTCAGCTGGCAATCGAGGAGTTATAGTTGTTTTTAAGTAGTTAATATATTCCATGTAGAACTTGTGTATATCGGTTGTAAATATTGTTTTTTTGATGACTTAGTGTAAACTTTCATGAATGAATGAAATGCGAAGTTGAGGTTTTTAAATATTGTGCTTTGTGACTTTTATATACATAGCTGATGCCATGATTAAGTTAGATATGTTGCCATGTTATAAAGTGAAGGTGAGATAGTTAACATGCCATTATTATAGATTATATACTGGAATGTCTTTAGGGTATCCTGGTATGAAATCTATAGCAGTGGGGTGTTGCTACATTGGACCTTGGAAAAACCCTAAGGCTACCGAAAACACAAAAGGTGTATAAATAATAAGACAAAGAAGAGGAGAGAGCTTTGGCATCAACCACTTTGAAGAGAAACCCTAAAGAGAATTATTGAGAGATTGAGAAAGAGCAGAAGGAAAAGAGAAGAGGAGAAGAAGCCGATATTGACGTACCTCCCAGATTTGGAGTTTCCCGACATTGCTGCCTCCCGTCTCTATTTAGAATCGTATTTCCTATTATTTTTCATTTTTATTATTGCACATATTTGGGAATAGCAGTTTAATGATAGGATTGTGAATGTTGAGATATTCTATACTCACATTCGGGATCTCTTATCTTTGATTTAATAAAATTTGATTGTTTTATGTTTATTGGATTTATTGTGATGATTTCTGTGATTACATAATTCTATAATAGACTGAGAAGGTGAACCGAATGAAAATAATTAAATTGGGCTAATGAGAGTTAGGTGATTTATTAAAAATGCGAAATTAATCAAATCGGTAATTGTGTGAAGAGAGATCTCACATAGGATCCTGATAGTTTATTGGACAACTTCAGATTTAATTAGGGTTTTGGATAGAATATTATTAATTGAGAGATTGTAATTTTCCACAATTTGATTAGGGTTTATAATTTAGGGTTAGTGGTTATAACTCGAGGAAGAATAATCAACCTTAGGAGCGTCTAGGACTAATAATTCGATAATTCATAATCAATTTGGTTAGTGTTAAAGATAGGTAAAAGTTTTTCTTTCTCTCAATTGATAGTCCCTTTAGGTTGATTCTTGAGTGTGTGTTGCAATTGTTACTTTGTTAATATTTTCATAATTAGTTATTAGAATTGAGTTGCATGATTGAATTAAATTTTTGCCTTAGTTTGTTACATTTTGAATTACTACGAATTGTTTGGCCTTAGATTTTTAATATGAGATTATCCCTCCTCGTGGGATCAACACCTTAGGTACTACGCGAATGACTTGTACGCTTGCGAATTATCGAGGTTATTAATTAGATCTTACACACAACGGAAAACCATTATAAGAAAGAAGCAACAATAGTTTAGTAGTTTATGTAGCCTGTGCAGACTTAATAGAGAGAAGAAGCAGAAGAATCTCTATCTAATCATTGCCTTATTTTTTGGCTTTATTTTTGTCCAACCTATATTTTTATTATCGATAATAGTTAAATATTAGATAAAATTTAAAGATAAACTAATTTTATAAATTAAGTAAGTAATTTTGTTTCTAATCTTGTTTATAATATTTAATATGATATTAGTAAAAGATCTACTACATTGTATTAAAATAAATAATTTAATAAGTAAAATTTATTTATTTATTTTGAATATATATTTAAAACTAATTTAATTTGAAATTTATACATTTTAAGGTATTCTAAAGTTAAAGTATATTTATCATAAAATATTGAATTAAAAATAATCATTTTTAAACCGAAAATTCAAACAAACAAAATTTTTAATTAATTACAAAAAATAAAAATTTAAAATTTAAACTCAAACAAACAATGTTTTTTTCCCCTAAATTTTTCATATTGGTGGGTTTTGTAGTATAATTATAATAAGGTAAGTTATAACATTTAGCACATCACAAGTATCATTTCTCAAACTGACATTTAAGTTCAAAGGAGAAATATCACAAATGCAAATGATGCGAGAACATCCGCAGCATTATAAAGAAAGAATATTAAACCAAATTAATATCCAACATGTTTAACAGCAAAAATTCCATTTCCGTTTCTTCCCAACATTTTCTTCTCCCGTTTCTCCTTGAATGGATGGAAGAGTAAAGGAGCTTTACGGCGGTGCGTTCTGCATGAAGTCGGTGCAGGTGCGGCAACTACAGTCCACAAACCTGCACACGAGGCACCCAAAACATACACAAGATGTGCACCCACTACAATTTGGTCTTCTTGGACATCCTCTGCTGCTTTTCCGGCTACCTCTCTCTTCTTCATCTTTGCAGCTTATTCTAAATGCCCGCCATTTTGTTTACACAAGAAAATCAAACTAATCACATTATTAAGACCTAAGAGTAATAAACTCTCTATTACTTGAATTGAAAAACTCTTATTATACATGTAGATTAACATATGTAGCATATATACTCTATACCTAAAAAGTTATAGGTTCCCGCAGCGAAACAATGAAAATATATAACTTGACTCATTAATTACGATGTAAAAAAATAATTTTCCCCAGAAATCATTCTTCAACTATAAAAAAAAATGCATAAATTTATACAAGAACAGACGAGATAAATTGATGTTTATGTATATATTACGTACTCATCATAAGGATGGTCAACGCATTTCCAGTATTTATTGGCCAAAGCATCGTGAAATATCCTGCAGTCATCTTTAGTTCTGAGGCGAAACCTGCGCTGTTTCTTGCAGTTAGAGCAGCTGATGAATTCATCGCGATGAAAGATCCTTCTCTTAGACCCACTTGCTCCATTTGCGGAGTGTTTGTAATACTTGAGCAGTGGAGTTCTCCATATGGGTATTTTCTTCCCATTTTTAAGCACCCATATGTGTCTTGGCCAATCACTTGTCCCCTCCTTCTCTGAGTGCTTTTCAAACTCGTATGGGTTGAATTTCTCTGCATGTTACGTATATGCAATTTTAACTTGCATCAATAGAACAGGAGATTAATCATGGTGAAAACAAAATAAGTTAACCTTGAAAGAAAGAATACCAACCATTTGCCAACAAACTCTGATTCTATATATTGTTTCAATTAGAGGATTACTTATGTTTTTCTTGGGTCAAAAGGCATTTATGCCAACTTGTGCATACTGAGAAAAGAGTATATTCAAACAAATGATTTCACAAAAAATAAAGATTATATAAATGGAACTTTGTATTATTTTAAATTTACATTAATTCAGATAATAAAATTTAAAATATACTAAAAAAGAATTATATCATAAAATTTTAAAAATATATTTGAAAAAAGTTGAAGTGAATATGATTATTGGTTATCATATATAATTTAAAAATAATATTGAGATATTAATTCACTTTTTATTCATTATGCATAACAAGAAGTAAAATAAGGAATTGAGATCTCACATAAACAAATCTTAATGTAATAATTAAAGTCCAGAAAATTAACAAAAAAGAAAAAACTGAATAGGTGAAAAAGGAAAAGGTCAAGGAGGTGAAGAGAAACTTACGGCCCTGACATCCTGGGGTACAATCACAAGTAATAAGAAATTGGCCAGTTGAGTGATAAACTCTTAGGGTTCCATGGGCATCTCCGTATTTTCTGCTGGTGCAACCACAACTCATTTCAACGTAATCATCTCCTCTTCCGAATCCTTCCATTTCCTTCAACTTTTCTTCCTCAGGAAATAGGGTTTCACTGATCTGAATCTCACCTTTCACCACCTCCATGCCCTTGCTAGTTGCACCTGTGATTGAACGATATCATAAAAACCAAAGTGCTATAATTAAACTACAAATTGTCTTGCTCTATTCTTAACATATGAAAACAGAATATAAGACTTCTTTTCTACTTCTTTCACAATCTTTACCACACCGATTTGGATTGTCTTTCAAATATTAATTGTTTCCTACACCAAACTCCAAAGAACCAAGAAAATATGGCTTAGAAACTCAAGGTTATTCATATTACCCATGCATATACACAAGTGGTTAATTTACAACCTATATTTGACTAATAAGATTGCAATCCGAAGAAAGATATACGTATTTGTTTTTAGTTATATAAAACCACATTCTGACACACTTTAAAACATTATAAATACATAAATATTAACAAATTTCAAACAATTTTTGTAGACTTAATTTTTTATGTTTTGATAAGTATGAATGTAATATATGGTTTAATTAAATTTTATTCTCGCAGAAATGACATATTGTTTCATGATTGGCACCAAAGAAAAGCTCAACTTTAAAATTACATTATCTAATATGTTTGTACGTTAAAATTAAATTAATGAAAAGGATGTTTTTCAAAACCATTTAAAATTAACAAAGTATTGTGGAGGATAAAAAGATAACTTCCTGAATCTTTCATAAAATAATTCAAACAAGAAAAAGAAAATACCAGTCGACATAAAACCCGAAACGCAAGTTCCTATGGACCCTTGATGTTAGTGAAAGACGATACTTGGCAAACACACTCTTAACGATTTTGATTGAGGAAAAATACAGTTGGAAAGGAACCTTACGTACCTTGAGCCATTACCAGCAAAAGAGGTGGGATCGATCTTCGTGGGAAGGTGTGTTTAAATCAAGATTTGAGGTACATGGTTATTGTCACTTTGACGGTACTCTTAAACTGCTTGATTTGCAAGGAAAAAAGTTTTTAAGTAGTGGATTTCTTGGAAGAACTCTAGCTAACGAAGTGAAAATCTAATAAAGCGCTATAATTAATCAAATCTACATATATACAGAGGGAGAGAAGTTTTTGTTCTCATATAGTCCAGGATTTGCACAAAATTAATTGCTCCCAATGGTAGGATTTGTTTTGTCAGACATTAATAAATTTAATTAATTGACCCCTCCAAAGAAAATATGTATTCTACTGTATACGTGGTTAAATCACAGCTGTTAAAATTAGGCTTGAGTCGGTTTTGTTCTGATCTATACATAATTCTAATTTAATGGATACTGAATTACCCTCGTCTTCTTGCTACTCAACTCAATCCACAGGCAGTTATTGTTAACTCTCTTGTTGCAGTGTTTATTAATGGTAAACTATGTATATGGGAAGAAGCTGCTTTTGACATAAATAATTGCCCAAAACTTTTATAAAGTTATCTATTTTAAAGGGAAGTAACTTGAGTTTTCTACTACTTGTTTCTAAACCAAATTATAAAAACATATATCTTTCGTGGATGTCAAATTCTAATTATTAATAATTACAAATATAATTCTAACTTTTTCCATTAAAATAGATCAATAATGATCAACCCATTTAAACTTAAAAATACTAAAAATTGAGAAAACTCTTTTTCAGTGATGTGCAAATTAATTGTTTAGATTAAAATTATTGTATATCACCACATCAACATTTTGTATTTTAATGTGAAAGTAATGTATTGGAAAATTATGTAGCAGTTTCATTGGCTATCATGTCACACTTCCAATATTAGATAATATCATGTACGAATCTTTATCTCATTTGTTCAAATAAGAAAAAATTTCCTTAAGGAGAAATGAAATACTCACAATATTGTATACCTAATCTTGTAACAACATTTCTCAGCAAGTAATTACTACTTTCAAACTATCAAGATGTAGAGTTTGTTGTGCTGATCTTGGACTCGTTATCTTGATCGTTAATCTAAGTAAGGCACCAAAGATAGGGTTACAGTTATTAAGAATAGCTTGTAAGTAGTGGTACATATAGTAGTTTTTTTTTTTTAAATTTAGTGGCAGCCTTTTGGTTATCTTAAACTCAATTATACTTACAGTTTTTTTAACCGGGTATTTATACCTGCGCTAAATAACCAAACGATTTAATATAAGGAGATAAGTTTTAAATTAAAATTTTTAAATTTGATAACGATCTTATCTGTTGGTTTAAATTTAAAAGATCAAAAAATCATTCTAACCATATGTTTATGAGTTAAATAATCATTATAAATTAATTAATATTTTTATATAAACATTAAATTATTTAGATAAACATAAATTTTATATTTATTCACCTAATTTGATTTTGGAATTACATTATTACTTTATATACATTATCGTTAGGAATTATATGTTAATTTAAACAACTCTATAAAATTTAATTTAGAATATACACAATTCAGTAGGGCCTAGGGCAAAAGAAAGAATCCATCAAAGAGCCCCTCTAGTTGTAGAAAATAGACATAGCTAGTCTCCTGGAGTTTCAGAAAGTATCGGGATTCAATTCATTCGTTTAAGTTTGACTTTATCCTGTTGGGGTCGGAGCCTAATCCCTACCCCCAAAAAACTAGTTAACCAGTGCCAGGATAATCGAATTTCACTTTGATTTCTACCCGGGAAAACAAGACTTCGGGCCTCAAGAAAGCAACTAACGATCTGACAGGACTCAATGGAGTTGCTTTTAAAGCAAGTGAGTAGTCTTTGCGAACATGCTTACTTCATCTTTACTGATACTTCATGCATACACCTGTAGGGCTGGTGTCTATAATTGCCAGAAAAAAAAGATATGGGATTAGATTTAAATGTGAAAAATTATAATAGAGTAGTACTCAAATATTGTCTTTAATTAGAAAAGTAATTGAAGTACCCAATGTAATATGTTTCCTAAATATTTTAAAAAGCGAGGTAAGCTAACACGAAGCATTTGGATCAGACAAGCTATTTTAAACTAACACAAAGCATTTGGATCAAACAAGCTATCTCCTCAACTGAGGTTTAGAATACATCCATATAAGGTTAACTAAATCTATGAACTTTCAAAGGAACATCTTACCACAATAGTGTTAACTATTGATAAAATAACGATCATTAATTATTGAAAGATTTTCTACCCCAATATGTGAATCTCTTAAGCATTATAAACTTTTGACTAACGAAGAATGAAAAATAAGAAAAGATGAATGTCTATGAAAATAGTGACTATGGTTATGCATTTTCCATGAAGTCTATGCAAGTGCAACAATTGCAGTCAGAAAAATTGCACTTAAAGGATTTAAAACACAAACATGAATGTCAATCCTAGAAACTAATGTCTGGAGTTTGAACACCCTCAACAATTTCTTCGACAAACATAATTCCCTTTTTCTTGGCAACTTATTCTGAAAGCAAACAACTAATACTAGTAAATGAATGCTTAATGAGCAATTAGTAACATCAAAATAAGTATCAAAATAGTTATCTACGACTCCATATTTCTACTCAAGATACATTATTGTGGTTTCAAAAATTTTTATGATTGTGGCTTATAATTGTGCTTGCCTCAGCTAGAACCACGTTATAAATCATAAGTAGCAAGTGGCTATAAGAGGTTTAGTTACTTGTCATACAACCACCCTATCATAACCCAATTTTATTATCACTAATAACCCATAGAAGTATAAACATACCTGAAATTTTGCATTTTTTGGTAATTTTCTATTTATCACAACTGATACATTCTTACCCAAAATTGTTATCTCCTTGTCCGTTAACTTCCTTTTATTTGTGGATAGTTCTTTCTAAAACTTTGCATATTTTAGAATTTGCTTGATGACTTCTAGAAGTGGTATATTGATGTCCACCTTCCTAAAGGTTTATAGGATCTCTCTTTCGTGTTGCTCTTCTTTTGATCTATCCAATTTGCTATGGAAAGAAGGCACATATATGTTAGTTGATATCGATGAAGATAAATCGTGTTCCTCTTTTGTAATGCTTTTCTACCTCCATTGGTAAGGAAGATCTAGATTGAATTTTCTTACCATTTCTCAAAGTCATTGTACTCATATTCACCTTAGGATTCACCATTAGGAAGTTAACTTTACCGATGCTTACACTTCCAATTTACTAACAGAGGTGACTAATTGAGTGATTGCACTTCCAATTTACTAACAAAGTTGGCTAATTGAGTGATCTAATTTCCTACATTTTGAAGGCTTGCTTTAGTTTCCTATTGAAATTGTTGAGTATTAATAGTAGTGCCTTAGCAATTTCATACTTGAATTTGAAGATTGAGATTGAGATTGAGCATATGTGGGGGATTAAGGTTATCTATTGAAATTATGAGGTTAATATCTTTGTTTCCTTTCTTGATTTCCATAGCTAAAATTTGGATGATCCCTCTATAGCTAAAGGTGGAATAACACTTTGAAAATAAATTTCAAATGTCATTATTAGAATCAATTACTAATGGTGGAGAACTAATATAATTGAACAATATGCTTTATGTTTAATCGAAACATTATGTGATGAAATGATTGAATTATATAAAAACAATCTTGCATAAAAAGGTTAATCCAAATTATTTTCACATTTCTAGTAGTTGGGTAGTCATAAAGCATTGCTAAATGTCAATCTTGATATATAAATATAAATTATTTAATTAAAAATAAAAGATAAATAAAAATATATTAAGTTATCTGATCTTAAATATGATTTTAGTTATAATTTATATCAGCTGTCAACATATTTAGGAACATAATAAGTCACACACAAAAAATGGTTAATGAGAGAAAATGTAATTTAATCAAGTTGGACTTGACTGTAAAATTTGATAAACTTTAAGATTAGATATAAGATATTCAATAAATAATTAATATTATAAGATATTGGATTTTATTAAACCCGATTGCTATTTAATTAGAATTAATTGTAATACTAATAAAAATTTAATTGAAATTAAATTATATTTTAATTAAATTAATAAAAGATGAAACTCTATTATAAATAGTTAAAGTTAGAACTCGTTCCCTCTTTATGCTACTTGTTAGGCCCCGAATTTTTAGTAAGCATGAATTAAACGATTTTAGTGATTTTGTTAGATAAATTATATTCTCCTATTGGAGTTAATTAATTAAGTCAAGTTTAGGAGGATTATTTCATGTA
>JAOQMS010000005.1:26663138-26673573 GCA_027563885.1 Erythroxylum longipes | reverse complement strand
ACGTATTAAGAAAATCTGCATGCATGAAAGAGTTAGACTCCGGAAAGCGAGGTCTAACAGCTGTGGTATCAGAGCAAACAAGTCTGAGTCCGACTCCGGAAACGGGGTCGGGCACTACTTATAGAGTTTTTTCAACTAATTCTTGTAGATATCATTAGAGGCCAAACACTTGTATAACTTTGATGATTGTGATTAATCAGTTTAAAATTTTGACTAAAGGGTAGCTATAAGAAAAAGATTAAACATTATAATAAGTATGAATATATGATTCATTCCTTATTATTTTTTGCACATTAATCAGGTTATAGAATTTAAAGTGATCTTTGTTTTTAAAAAATCATACAAAAAAGTTTCTTAATTCTTTCATTACACTTAAGATCTAATCTCATTCCAATTTCTTTATATTATTCCCATTATTATGAGAAGACTCAAGTTTTTATATAAATGGTTATTCCTTTTGTAAATCAAATATTCCTTGTCAGATTTGACATAAGGGAAGTGAAAATGTGTGGACGAGATGCAAAACTCATATAGCGAAGTATTTGGGTAATATGTATATGATAAAACTCAAAATTTTCAATGAGAAGGGGTTGTGGAATAGGAAGCAAGGAAAAAGGAGAAGGGTAGGGAACTATTTCGACCACCATACTCTCCTATTAAAAAAATATCATATAGAAAACTTAGTTCAAAAGAAAGTTAAAGATCATATTAACTTAAAGGTATCTTTTGTATATTTTATTAGTAAAAGATACCAACCTTCCTTATAATTTTATGAATTTCATAAAAATTTTCCATAATTTAAAATTTTTTTGAACGTTCCTTATGTTTTGTAAAAATTCTCTTGTTTGTTATCTTGATAATGTTACATCAATATAATGAGATCCGCTTTAAGAATAAAATATTAGACTTAGATATCTAAAACTTGCATAATATATCCCATGGAAGGTTTCACCCTAACTTTAGTGAGATCTACATCTCTCTCAAGCATCTCATTCAACTCCCTTTACTAAGCTATGATCCACTCACAAGCATCCCCTCTTTAAGTCATCCACAAGTGAATTAAGATCAATTTTAAATGTTGACATGAATAAATCATTATTAAAACTAACTAAAATGGCTTATAGAAATATATCTCCTATCATAATTGAATTAAAATAATGCATGAAAAAATAATCAATAAGTTTTCCCTAACTAAACATAGAAAAGTTGTTTAACCATAAAACATATTTAAAATAATAAAATTAAAAAACAAAAATTGAGAAGTCACAGTTGAAGTAGATTTAGATGAAATCTTAATTTTATGGACAACTTAAACCGAAAAGATGATATTTGGATCTTGATTCTCTAGTGAAAAGTAGCATAAAATCAGTCATCTAAAGGTTAGGGAAGCCTTTTGATGTCTAGCCTTATCTTTTAGAGAGAAAAGGATGTTTCTTATATATGTTTTTCCAAAATTCAGCTAAATTCTTATAAAAATTAGGATTTTCTCCCTTAAATACATTTTACTCCACTTAGGCCATGGTTTACCACATAATCTTAACCTCAAGGACCTTAGTGATTCATTAGATAATAGACATATTCATATCGTCAAGTTGTGGATCTCGCTGTTTTCTTGAAGATGAATATATAATTGTGTCTCTTAACTATAGATTTTACTATTTCTTCTCTAACTTGCACACAGTCTCTTGTAGGATTATGGCTCAAGAAATGTCACTTATTGCACTTGATCCTTCTAACGTATAGGCTCACGCATAAGTGTAGGCTAGAATGTGTTCCTTTAATAGTTGTTTATTTCTTCATGATATTCCTTAAAATTGCCTTCAATTCTTGAATAATATTATTGTGAGGTTCAAATTTGCATAATTAATTGAAAAGATAATAAAAAATAAGACAAGGTAATTTAGCATTAAAATCAAACAAAATATTTAAGATAATATATAGCTATTTCATGCATATCAAACATCACCATAAAGCATTTGATTTTCCTTAAACAAATCAATTTCACCACTATTAAGTTAAAATGTAGCAATTTTAGGAGAGAATTCAATAAATAAATAGAAGTAATCAATACTATTTATCATTTATTCATTTGCATTATTCATCAATTAGTTAGGATTTTAGATATTTGCATTAAGTCATAAATCAATTCAATTTACTTTAAGAATCCTTCAAACATCAACTTGATTTACAATATTTAACCTAGTGTATAAAGTAGACATATACGAGAAAGATGCTTCAACTTTCAACCATTTTAATAATCTGAATTAAACGAACAATAAAACATTAAGATTTAAAATAACAAAGGAGTAAGTAAAGACTTATTTAAAAATCTGCCTAATATTTAGACACATAAAGAAAATACCTTATCATAAATAATTTAATTACTCAATCTCTTTAACTTTAACCTTTTTCACTTATATTAAAGCTATGGAGCGAATTTATTTATGTTGACTTATGCAGATATTTTATTTTTATTTACATAATAATTTATTTCAATAGGATACTAAAATGTTTAGAAAGAATTCACTTCTAACTTAATAATATGCTTAAATTATACAAAAATATCATAATATATTTTTGTTGTAAAAAATTTTGGGGAAAATTAAAACTAAATTTGTTATCAATCCTCATAAATATTGACCTAAAATCATTGAATTATAAAATAACCAAACTTATAATGTTTCATCTTGATTAATCTTCTTTCATTGGCCCAAATTTCTTAAAATTTTTTATTCTAGGCTAATTGTTTAAATTGATAAGCAAAACAAACAAGGCATACAAATTAATTGATTTACTCCTCAACATTTGAGTTGTACATTATCCTCAATGTACTAAATATAAAGAATGAAAATAAATATGGATGAGAATAAATAGAAAGGGATCAGGAAATAAAGGCTATCGAGCCCCTGTTTGTCCTTCCCTTTCTGAAGTATTTATGATCATCACCTTATAAACACAATAAAATGTAAAAGTATATTAATGTTAAATTAAACCATATAAAGTACTAAACACAAAGAATATAACATGACTAAATTAAAAATATAGGTAAAGATCACAAAAGGAAGAATAGAATCCTTGAAATATACAAAATATTAGGATAAGGAAAGCAAATAAGAGCTCAATTAGCAATATGCTATTATTAATCATTAGTATCCTTTTTTTATGTAATCAAAGGTAGATAATTTCTACTTCGTTCTTTCCAACCATATATGTTGTCTGTGTAGGATGTAGTTTTGAGTATACATCTTAATCTTTATGTAAAGAACATTTTTGCCAATCCTTTTATAAGGAAACTGTTATAGAGAGGGTTTGATGTCTCTAAGCTCTTCTACCATCTCTACTTCTTGAGGTGAATTAGCTACTTTTATAACTTCAGCTATTGAATTTAGCTCCACTATTTTTCATTCCACTCCTACCATCACAAGGATCTTACCTCTCTAAAATAGAACATAAGTGATATTGACCTTCCTAACTAATCCTCTATGACTTATCATCTCAAGGTTGACAGTACCTATACAACATCTAACCATTAGGTTTGGAAGATAACTGAAAACACCTAGTTTTTGACAATCTAATTAGATAGTAGCCTCTATATATTAAACCATGCTTTTTCTTTACCATTTGCTCTAGATATATAATGAAACAACAACCTATATGATACCATCTCCCCCTAATTATGTAACACAAATAAAACAAATTCCTATATATAACTACTTGTTTACTATTCCTTCCCTCCAAAAGTGTATAAGTTATCATTATGTATAATTATCGAAGGGAAAAAGAAGTAATTTTGGTGGTATTAGTTACTGATAGGTTATAATTAGAATTTTTGCTTGATATATTTCTCCAAAATTATTTAGGTGTCATTTTTAAGAGGAATGATGTGAGAGAAATCCTTTCAATTCTCTTTCTATTACCTTTTCTGGTAAGAAAACAAGGGAACTCTTCCTTCTAAGTCCCCCTATCTTCCCCAATTACCATAGAGAGTTGAGAAGAAGTTCCTCCTCCTCCTTTTTCCTCAAACTTTATTACTAATCCTCCTAAACTAACCTCCGTTTCCAACTTGAACACACCTTCTCAACCTTCCATCTTAAGCTATATTACTACTGTCCCTTCATCTTTAAACCTCTTACCTACCACATCCAATCTAAATTCTCCTACTCACTTTTCTCTACTTACACCATTTAAAGAGCCACAAAATCAAAACCAACTTACCCCACCTCTCAATCCCTCTTCCTTTAACTTTGGAGAGCTCCATAAAGGTTATAGGCCTGATGCTTCTCTTAAAAAGAGATATGGCCTCAAGTAGTGGGTTAATTGACATTAAGCCTAAAGTTGTCTTACATTCCCTTATCTATTGAATGAGATTCAACCATTGTATCACTACCTCAAGAGTGCTTCAAGTAGGAGTAGCAAGATGGTCCTCTTCCTTAGTTGGATATTTCTTTGATAAAAGACTCCATTAACCTATTATGAAAGCTTCAACATAAGGATAATGGAAAAAATGGTCTAAAGGTTGTCTTCATCAATTATGAAGACTTCTTCATTTTTAGGTTCACAAAAGAAGCTTATACCTTGATGATCTTTGAGCCAAATCCTTGGATCATCATTAAAAAGCCTATTATTTTACAATAGTGGAAACTTATAATAAGCCTTCATAAAAGCAAACTGAGGGTGATTTCAGTATGGATTTATTTCTAAAACATTACACTCAAATATTATAATACACTAAGATTGAGCTACCTTGCTAGCTCAATAGGTAAGCCTTTATACATAAACTATAACACAACCTCTCTTAGCATAATAGGCTATATAAGGATATGTATATATGTGGAAACTTCCAAGGAATTAACTAAAGCTATTAGATTGAAAAGGTTGGATGAAGAGTGAAGACTTTCTGCATCTAAAATTTCAGTTTTCTATTAATGGAAACTAGCTTAACCAAAGAATGAACCAATTTAGAGGCCAATAGGGAGGAGGTTTACCATAGAGACTTTGAGGAACTTAATGTATACACCTTTTCCATTAATAGAAACAAAGACTAAATCCATATTAAGAGTGCTCCAAAGCTCCCTTAGGAAGAAACAAGAGATATAATGAAGATAAAAGGAAATAACCAAAAAGAGATTTTTTATTCTCCTATGAGAATAAAATCAAAAGATGTCACAAGCATGAGAAGGATTATAAAGGAAACAAGGAAGGAAACCACATATTAAATGAATACATCAAAGCCTACAAACTTGTTTTATTCCTTGAATGAGACCTAAACCACTCTAAGCATAGACATCCCCAGTAAGAATCTTCATGAACTAACCACGAAAGTTAAGACTAGTGAAGAGGAATGATTAGATCATTACAATGATGAATCAAATTCAAACATATAATCGAGATCAAATCTATAAGCAATTTCCAGAAAACCATCCAGCAGTGGAAGGAAATTAGGGAGGAAAGATAAGGGTAAAACCCTTAATAAAATAAATCACAGATAGTTATATCCATCATCATATGAAATGTGAAGGGAATCAACTCCCTAAAAATAGTAAATTGTTAATGATTTCTTGATTGAAAGAAAACATGTTTTGGTTGGACTCTTAAAATTTTAAATAAAAGAAAACAATCTCATCACTTATTTATGATTTTTTGGGAAGAATTAGTATATTCTTACCAATAAGCAGCATCATGTGAATAAGAGTATTATCATTGATTATAACTTAGCTAATAAAAAGTATTAGATGTCTTATCTGTATCTTAACATTTTCATATGGAGATTGAGTTACTTAATAGCTTCAGAGCACTCAGCGTCTAATATATATGCAATAAACTATGCATTTCAGATAGTCATAGTTAAACTATAAAAAGATTTATGCAATTTGCATGTTAGGATAAATAACTTATGGATTCATATAAGCCAGGGGTAGACAGTAAGGGCCATAACCTATTCAATGATGGATTCAAGGAGTGCATTGCCAAAATTTGAGTCTTATACCTTAATTTTGACAATTACCTAACTTTGAGCAATAAGCAACAAAGATCTTAACTTAATAGAAAATGTTAGATAGGGCAATGGTGAATACATGTCTAGCTTCATACCATTCTCTAGTAGAAGTACATATCAAATTTTCATATAGTCCAAAGAATTTCCCTTTTAGGTTTAATAATTATCTTATAAATCTTGATGTTTTTAAGGTAATAGTTTCTAAAGGGGTGAATATGTATTTATAAAGGTTTGGTGGTTATAAATTTATGAGAAAACTCAAGGAAGTTAAGGAGGAACTCAAAGCCCGTAATAGAAGACACGTAAGAAGCATCATAGAGAATGTCAACATTAAGAGGCAAATGCTACAATAGATCCAAACAAGAGTTTATAATAACCTAAGGCATGAGTCTCTCAAGTATCCTAAGAAGGAAGCTCTCTCCAACTACTTATAAGCTCTATAATGCCATTTATCCATTTTGAAACATAAATCAAGAACCTTATAGCTGAAAAATGGTAACAAGAATACCAACCTTTTCCACAATTTATTTTTATTAAGAAATAAAAAGAATATAATCATATATTTTATAGGCCCTAATGTCACTACCATATTAACTCAATATTACCTCAAGGAAGCTATCTTGTCCTACTTTAAGAAAACTATTAGATCAGCTATAAAAGTTAAACCAGATCTACAAAATCCTAAGACTTTTGTTCCCTTATTAAGGAAGAGAAGGGTAGATCCTTAATAGCTCCTTTCTCTGAAGGAGACATCAATCTTGTTCTATGGAGTCTGAACCCTAAGAAAGCTCATGAACTAGAGGGCCTAAATGTTAATTTCTTCCAAAAGCCGTGGCACTTACTACAAAACCAGTAACAATAGTTATGCTTGAACTCCTTTTCAACTATTGCATGCTAAGGGAAATAAATTGCACTCACATATATTTGATTCCAAAGGAAACTAACCATATAAGATTAAATTAATTTACTTCAATTTTATGTTGCAATTTGATTTATAAAATCTTAGATAAGATGCTTGCTTGTAGTTTGAAAAGCTCTCTCAAAGATGTCATCAACCTATGTTAAAAGGGGATTTTATAAGTAAGATCATTAAGGACAATATTTTACTAATCCAAAAGCTACTCAAGGGTTATCATAGGTGCAAATTATCAAGATATATGAACTAAGCTAGAACTTCATAAATCTTTTTACTCAGTCTCATGGTCCTTTATCTTTGAAACTATGGAAATGATGGGATTTCCTACTCTCTTTATCAACTGGATCATAATATATATCAAAACCACCACTTTTAGCATATTTATTAACAAGAAAACCACTTAATTTTTTAAAAGAGGAAAAATAATACTGTAAGGGGATCTTCTATCCCACTACATGTTCACCATTTTTATGGAAGTGCTCACAAGAATGATCATAAATAAAGGGAGAATTTCATCTTTAAATATCACTACAAATGTAAGAAGAAAAATATTTTTTACCTTTGAAGTAAATCACTTGTTATTATAAAAATCACGTAATATGTAATAATACACAAGAAGGGGGTTTGAATTGTGATAAATCGTCTAAGATTGAAATCTTAAAAAAAAACTTCTTGATTTTCTTGAAAGATTCAGACACTTTACAAAACAATGCACTTAATTTGTTTGAGTAATGCAACAGCGAAAATAGTATTTATTCTTCTAACAACATAAAATTAAAGAGATAAGGGTTAGAGAATATGACACCGTGATTTATACTGGTTCACTCTTAACCTTAAGGTTACGTCCAATCCTTAGAGTATATATAAGATTTCACTATCTCTTTCAACTTTTACAAGTATTATTTCACACTTCCAGAGACTCTTCCGGTCTCTTTCACAAAGTATTCTTTATCTGCTATCTTAGCCTCTTCAGGCTGTAGCCTTCCCTTTCATTGAAAACATTTTGAGTTTTCTAAACTCATGTTATGGGTCGACTTGATCTCTCTTCTTTCTTCTTTTCACTTAAGCTACTTTTTACAGTATCGTAAGTAAAGAATTGAGAGTTGAAGGTTCAGAGTTTTAAGGTTTTGTCTTGTGTATATTGTATATTTTTGTTGTTTATGACTATAAGTGATATTTATAGTCTAAATCTCCAATGGTCTTCTTGAAAAATGCTTGTAGAATCTTCAGAGATCAGTTGTTAGTTGAGTCCTGTAACCAACTCCAACTAACTAACTAACTGATGTTGTAAATTGTTCTTCAATTATAACGTCTTGATTTGTTTTGTATAATTCGTCTTATGTCATTGCTTCGTCTGATGTCTTCGCTTTATCTAATGACTTCGCTTCGTCAGATAACTTCGCTTCGTCTAATGACTTTGTCTTTGTTTCATCTGATGACTTTGTGATTTGTGCCTTTTATATTTATCTGCACACTTAACAAACTCATCAAAACAGTTCACACACTCTTCTATTATTATTATTATTTGACTTTCATCAAAATCAATAGAAGAAGTGAAGTCTCCTTGACTTAACAATCTCCCCCTTTTTGATGATAACAAATAATCATAATATTAGAAGATAAACGAGAGGATATTCAAATGAATAATTTTCAGACAAAATTTATTTATTTATTTAGACGAATAATGCAAGATATAGAATGCATAAAAATAAGCTAAAATAAAATCTCCAAAATAAAATCTCCTCCTTCTCCTTTGCTTTCTAATATTCTCCCCCTATTTGTTATTAATCAAAAAGAATCATTTTAAATACTTCAATATTTCAAAGAACATATGTTTGATATTAGTGCGGATCGTCTTGAGGTCTTCTTCTATAGTCACACATAAAAGTGCCACTTCTTTATGAAGATCACCCACTGAGTCACTTAGTTCATCAACTTTAATATCAATTTCTTGAATATGTTTAGCTAAGGCTTCATGTTCTTCCTTATGCTTTTAACTAGCTTCAATCCATATGATGAAATTCTTCAAGCACTCTGAATTATCGGTAGAGTCTTGTAGCTTTTCACTTCGTGGTTGAAGATACTCAGAGACAGAGGGTTCTCTGATTGAATCGTCTAATTCGATAATTTCAATA
This sequence comes from Erythroxylum longipes, assembly GCA_027563885.1. Classification (NCBI taxonomy): domain Eukaryota; kingdom Viridiplantae; phylum Streptophyta; class Magnoliopsida; order Malpighiales; family Erythroxylaceae; genus Erythroxylum; species Erythroxylum longipes. Next base: position 26,664,527 of record JAOQMS010000005.1, on the reverse strand, counting down.
GAGGGTAATTGAAAATATTGTGTTTGTGGGGGAATGTCAAGATCATCAGGGTAGGGTAGTTTCAAAATGGGTTTTCCTAGAAGGTGTAGGATATCTTTGATAGAAGAAATGAAACCTATTGGTTTAAAGTGAACAAGTAAGTGCACAAAGGTTTATAAATAGAAATTGATACCTTCAATTATAATCTTTTTGTATCTTCCTTTCGATATCTTCCCAACTACCTTAAAACTTTCATCTATTGTTGATGTGCCAAAGTTGCTTCCTGATGGTCTTGAAATATGATGAGAAATATAGATGCCTACAGGTTGAGCTGTACGACATTCATCGTCTATATTCTTTATTACCATTCGAATTTCTTCTTCCGTGAGATCATCTTATTGCTTCTCAGGGAATTTCTTCTTCTTGCCTTTATCTTTGTTGTCTACCAGTGTTGGACGTCTAGGTTGTACATCCAGTATAATTTTTATCATTGTTATGCTTGTCACTGGATAGATTGTGTAAGGATTTTTAGTCATCTTCAAAGGATATGGTTCTGCCATTTCATCTCACAGAATACCATACAATCTTCTGTCTTCAGGGCTAAGAAGATGTATCGTCTGATCGTTTGCAATTACAGGTTTAAATTGAACCTTAACTTTCTGTTTAGGAGATTCTCTAATGATAATCGAACCTCTGTTTCGATTAGGTATTGATTCTTCTATAATCTTCATCTTCAAATCTTCTTTCTTTATTAGTTGAGGAAGGTTGTAGATTGGTTGTTGCTTTTCAACCTTTCTTTTCTGAATCATCTTCATCTTACTTTATTCTTCAGCCAACTTAGAAGAGAGTTATTGAGACTTCTTCTGCTCAAATACTAACTTCCTTTTTATTTCTGGCTCTCCAGACAGTTGTTCTGATTGAGTCTGAGGGATAGAGACAATTGCTTTACCAGGCTACTATTGTTGTTCTATTACACTTTCAGAAACTTGACGAAGTGTCAGAATTTTTTGCTTCTTCTGCAATCTTGGTGACCTTCTAGACATCTCAGGTCTTTCTGATTGAAGTGTCTTAACCTTCCTCTTTAAAGGCACTTTGTGAGTTGGTTGTTGAAATTTTACACTTTCCTTCCTTTCAGGAAGTGTCTTAGCTTGAATTGACTTATAAGACGATTGTTCAACTTTTGTCAGTTCAGTTGAGATTCTTCTGGTTGATTGAGGTTTTGCTTGCATACCAGATGAAACATCTTCTTTTCTGCTTCTTCTGATAGAAAGCTCCCTCTTAGACTGTGCTTTCGATATGACATCTTTATCCGATTCAGTTTCAGTTTTAATCCCCATTTTGTGAATAGTAGAGGTATTGATAACACTCTTAATATTCAGCTTTACTCTGTTTCCTCTATCAAGTAGGATT
>JAOQMS010000005.1:26649865-26663038 GCA_027563885.1 Erythroxylum longipes | reverse complement strand
ATGATTGTTTGAAATCGCCCAAACATTTGATCAATAGACTCATCATCTTTCATCTTGAACAACTTATACTGATGAACAAGAATACCAATATTGGATTCTTTCACTTGGTTTGTGCCTTCATGTGTAATGGCTAACATGTCCCACATTTCCTTTGCGGATTCGCATCCATGGACCTTATCATATTCACTTCTGCTTAATGCACAACTTTAAAAAAACTTGGTCTTTGAATTTAGTTGAACACAAGCTTTCTGATCAACTGACCATTCATCACAAGAAATACTTTTCCCTTTGTAGTCTGTTGGAATATATGGCCCACTTTCAATGATATCCCAAAGATCAATGTATATGGATTCTATGAAGAGCCACATTCTGTCCTCCCAATAATGATAATCTTCACCATTGAATGCAGGAGGTCTTGTGACTGAGGCACCTTCAGCTATAAAAACATGTGATTCAACCATGGATCTTTGTCTTCACATTATAACAGTGTTTCTTGGAAACGTCGCTCTGATACCAAATGAAGTAAATCACTTGTAATTATAGAAATCATGTAATATGTAATAATACATAAGAAGGGGGGTTGAATTGTGATAAATCGTTTAAGATTGAAATCTTTTAAAAAAACTTCTTGATTTTCTTGAAAGATTCAGATAATTTACAAAACAACGCACTTAATTCGTTTGAGTAATGCAACAGCAGAAATAGTATCTACTCTTCTAACAACATAAAATTAAAGAGATAAGGGTTAGAGAATATGACACCGCGATTTATACTAGTTCACCCTTAACCTTAAGGTTACGTCCAATCCTCAGAGTATATATGAGATTTCACTATCTCTTTTAACTTTTACATGTATTATTTCACACTTCCAGAGCCTCTTCAAGTCTCTTTCACAAAGTATTCATTATCTGCTATCTTAGCCTCTTCAGGCTGTAGCCTTCCCTTTCACTGAAAAGATTTTGAGTTTTCTGAACTCACGTTACAGGTCGACTTGATCTCTCTTCTTTCTTCTTTTCACTCAAGTTATTTTTTACAGTATCATAAGTAAAGAATTGAGATTTGAAGGTTCAGAGTTGTAAGGTTGTGTCTTGTGTATATTGTATACTGTATATTTTTTGTTGTTTATGATTATAAGTGATATTTATAGTCTAAATCTCCAACGGTCTTCTTGAAAACTGCTTGTAGAATCTTCAGAGATCAGTTGTTAGTTGAGTCCTATAACCAGCTCCAACTAACTAACTAACTGAAGTTGTAAGTTATTCTTTAATTATAACGTCTTGATTTGTTTTGTATAATTCGTCTTATGTCATTGCTTTGTCTGATGTCTTCACTTCATCTAATGACTTCACTTCGTCTGATGACTTTGCTTTGTCTAATAACTTCGCTTCGTCTGATTACTTCGCTTCGTCTCATAACTTTGCTTCGTCTGATGACTTCACTTTTTCTGATGACTTCTTCGTCTAATGACTTCGCTTCATCTGATGACTTTGTGATTTGTGCCTCTTACATTTATCTGCACACATAACAAACACATCAAAACAGTTCACACACTCTTCTATTATTATTATTATTTGACTTTCATCAAAATTAATAGAAGAAGTGAAGTCTTCTTGACTTAACAACCTTTCCTTTACAAATGATCTCATGCTTTTATATGCAACTAAAGAAGAATCTACAAAGCAACTTATGGACTCTATGAGACAATTTAGCTCTCTTTATGACCTAAGGATTAATTTAAGATAAAGATCTATAATATTTTAGGCAATAATCAAGCCTATATTAAGAATTTGTCCAGCTTTGCTCCATAAAACTTAAGACTCTCTTTTGAATTGGGGTATCAATCGCATCCACTAAACTTAGTAATAGGGATTGTCAATCCCTATCTAATATTATAAAAAGGAGAATGTGATGTTGGAAGAACAAAAACTTATTATATACTAGAAGACTTTAAATAGTTATCTCAATTCTTAATAACATCTATATACACTAAAGCTCTCATATATATTTGCCTCGAAGCATCATCAAAGACCTAAAAAATTAATTAAAAACTTCTTTTAGACTAGAGACCTAAACAACCATACACGTGCCAAGGTAAAATAGAGTGAGGTATGTTAGTCTAAGGATGAAGTAGGTTTAGGGATTCATTCTATTAAAGATGCTAACAATATGCTCACAGCTAAAAGAATATGTAAACTTCTAATGGATAAAGAGTATCTATGGGTTGAATGGATCCAATCCGACTAATAATATAGAGATAACATGTGGATCTCCAAATCCCTTACAAATTCTTTTTAGAAAATGTTGAAAATAGTCAAACTCAAGGTTAGGTTATAGCATAATATATATAGAATCATTGGCAATAGTAATGATACTTCATTTTGGTTTAACTATTGGAATAAGCTTTTAACTCTATTCAAAATTCCCTTATACTAATAGCTCAAAACTTAATGCACAAATATATTAATTTCAAAAGGTAGTAAGGGGAAGAGAATGAATCTGTAACCTTAGAGGTTTCAATGTAGAAAATGTACTATACTATAGCCCTAACATAGAAAAGATAAAATTATATAGAAAGCCAAATCTTTTGGAACCCTTACCAATGCCTCGTGCTTATCTTTATTTAAAATTCCAGGTACTGAATTCACATGGTTCATGTTAGTCTAAGATTAGTGATACAACCCAAAGAAAAACTTTATTTTATGACTAGGAACTAAAAACAAACAACTCACCAAAGGCAGGATCAAAGGAATGGATATTGATAACTTATGTTATCTGTGTATTATGGATCAAGAGACTCCACACCACTTATTCTTTAGTTATGTCTTCTGTAAAGATATATGGAGATGAGCATTAAGATGTTATCATGGTCGTGCACAAATACTTTCCAATCTCAGTACACAAGTAGATTTTTAAATTAATAATTAACTATTATGTATATTGGATATGTGGAGAAAGAAAATGTAGAACCTTTCAGCATTTTAATGAGAGAAGGATAAAAGATGAAAAGGACAAAGAAAATGGATGAGGGAGTTGTTAATGGTGAAAAGTGGTACTATTCAACTTAATTTAACAACAACCTATACTGTTTAGAGAAGCACAGACTTGACAAACTTCTTTAAGATACTAATGCAATTCATTTAGAGTTTTCACCATTTAATGTTTAACTTGTTACTTACATCTATCCTTATTCCTTATCATTCTAATATTGGATTTTTAACCTCTGATTTATAGCTAGTTTGAGTTAGGATGTTTATTAATTCTTTTCTTAGTGTTCTTTTTTCGTTAGACCATCCTAACTTATCATTGTACAACTTTTTGGACTTAATACAATCTTTAATTCCTCAAATATTATTTTGGTGCTTAATTATAAAGTTTAGAGGGTAACTTATTTACAAAGTTTTGAAATTCCCCTATTTTCAACTGTTCAGGCATACAAAATCTGTATCACTTTACTAATGCATTAAAAGACACAGACCATTTAACTCCCTTAACATGAATTCTATTTCATCCCTTGGATCATGTTTAGCATGCTTAATCACGTCAGACATAATTAAGATTTCAAGAGCAATTTCTTTGTAGGCATGGTTAATTATATCTAAATCCAATTTTCACCATCTATTATCTATATAACTTCTAACTACATCCACTAAACCTACACTTTCTAAACCATTCCGATCTATGTTTATATTTTTTTTTCAAAGGGTATAAGTTTTAAGTAACCATACCATTTAGTATGGTCATTGTTATATAATATAAGAATAGGTGTTAATTGTGGGTTAAACCCTTAGCTTATGTGTATGCTATTCGGGTCACCTTGAAATACTTGTCCTCTCTTTCTCTTGCTCTTAGATGGTTAAGATTTATGGTTTTATATATATGTAAGTACCAAACTTAAAACTAAGTGAAAGATTTCTTATGATTGTAAAATTTCCCAAAAATTGAAGTTTTGAACCCTAAATTCCTAAATTTTTTTATATGAGAAAGAATTGATGAATGTTAGTGAAACTAAAGGGATAATTCAAAAAATATAATGGGAATTGATGGGGGACTTGTGATGTATATTGGTTCTTTAAGAATTTAGGAGAAAAGTAGAGAGAATGTCAAGAATCGAGTTTTGGCATAGTCTTTTGTCTTTCAAAATTTTTGGAACCCAATCAATGACATAACTTTGATGTAAACCTTAAGGAGTTATGACTTTGGAAATTTAGGAACTTAAACTAGGAGATGTGTGTGGCCTATACTATGGGACATTCTATAAAAAAATTCTAAATCTGTGACTAAGGGTATGGATATTTGTCCAAGCCATGGATTCTACTGTCTTAACTCTAAACAATATACCTTAGAGTATAGGCAAGTCCGCAAGCCATGGATCCTATTGTCTTTATCTTATTAAAGACATAACCTAAGCCATGACATAACCTAGGCCATGGGTGTATCCCGTGTTATAGATCCGCCTAGAATAACTCATAAATCATTATAGCTATATGACTATGTCCCAAGTTATTTTTAGTGACATGGTTAAACATATACCTAAATTTTGAGCTTTATATTAGCCTATTTCTTAGTTACGTTACCTATAATGTTCTTTAAATTTCCTCCTCGAGCTCAAAAGTTCCTTCTTTTGTATTCCTAACTGTATAAAAACATATAGAAGCACAAAATATATCAAACATAAATAACTAAAAAGAGATATAAACTTATTCATTAATTTAAACAAAACAAATAAAAATTAAATAACAAATAAAAATCCAAATTATTGGTCCTCAACATAGAAAATATATTAGAAAAACTTAATAAGAAATTAAGTAGCAGTTTAGTTGTCTTCTTTATGAGTTTTTAGTTGGACTCTTTTCTCAAACTCAATTACTTTTTGGGGTAATATGATTCTTCCCTTCTTTATCATCTTCAAAAGTACCATGCAAAGTGTAATCATCTTCATTTTGGACCTTATTCTTCACTCTTACCTTTATCTTTATTCATCTTTCCCCTTTGAATTTTTTCTTGATGATTCCTTAAAAAGCATTGAACAATTAGCTTGTCCCTATTCTCTAATAGGTATAGCTGGCATCTCATTATCAATGAATATTAGTTCTTCGTTTATAGCCCTAAGTATTAATTCACCATCATTAATATGAACTGTTGCACTTAATATATCTATAAAAGGGTTAATCTAAGATTAATGACTTTTCCTCTTCATTATTAATATCTAGAATATATAATTTTTTTGGTAACAAGAACCTATCAACTTTCATAATTATGTTCTCTTTAACAACACTAAGACTTTTTTTCACTATAAGTTGCAAAATCTTTTGACTAATTGAGTTTGTTTAACATTAAACTGGTTACTTGTTTTGGTTTTGCTCCTATTCTTATGGTTCATTCTTATTTCAAGAGTTAGAGATCAAGTGATATGGTATACTTAGTTGTTTTTGTTGCTTACAATGGGTTGAAGATAGCAACTTTGGCTATTAAGTTTATTCATATTTCTCTTTTATAGTAGGTATAGATTCTATATCTAAGATTTTGTCTAGACCCTTATAAAAGACTATAAATGAGAACTAGTAATTTTCTTTACTTTTATAATGTTCTCTTAATGAATGTTAATATAGTTGAAGCAAATGGGTTGCTAGAGTGATCTATAAATACTTTAGATTTTTTCTCATTATCAAAATATTTAATTTGGTATTTGGCTCCAAATATAACTTGTTCCTAACAACTTTCAATCTTAGTATTTGCAATATTGGGTTCCATATATACCATAGTGGATGTATATTATGTTGTCTTCGTATTTAAAAAGTGTTATTTGCTATTGTTTTGGTAGATCTAGATTTTGATACCCCTATAAGAGACATAAAGGCGGACATTTTTTATTTTTTTCTTTTAATTTTTTGTTTAATAATTTGACATGTCTCTTTTTGGAATATATCTACCATGTGTTAAATAGGTCTACTACTAATGTCACTTACCTCATTAATGCCATTAGAGATGAGCCATTTTTGCAACAAATTTGAAAGTTGGAGTATTTTATTACTGTTTTTGGTAATTCTAACTAATATTGTAAAATTAAATAAAGTTTAAATTTTTTATAATTTACTCTTAATTTTAATATATTGAATGATGTGACTATCTTACCGGCTATGCAAAAGAGACCACACGTCTTTAAAATAACTTTTAGGTGTGGGGTGTATGCAATTTAAAACAATTAAAAAAAAAGAATATAAGAACATTTCAAGTCAAAGAGCAAATGATCTAAACCTTGGCTCATGACATTGTCTTTTAGACAAACGAAATAATCTTGACATGTAACTTGCGTATTGATATTATTAATGTAATAGTCATTAGATGGAACATCACACAATGTTAACATGAAAAAGCATAATTGAGAAAGCTACTAGCAAATGGAATGTCAAATTCTATTTCATATCTTATATTAATTAGTTTATGTCCAAGGGTATTTCCTATAGCATTTGTCCATACATTACTTCAATTGATAAGAATTAGTTCTTATGTTGGCTAATTTTTGTATACCTAAAGGTTTCTCTTGACTACTTTAGCTAACTTGTATTTATACTTCAAATAAGTTCTATTAATACATTTTTTCAACTTTTAAAATATCGAATTTATATAATTTAATTATTCAAGTTGTTAATTTTAAAAGTACCTAAAAGAACTTCATATTATCTTTACCTTCTAAAAGATAAATTTTCTAATAAAGGACTAAATTTTAATTATATAAAATAAAGGACTATTTTATAATTTTTTAAAATGATAAATTATATTTAAAATAATGAATTTTTCTTGAATTTAAAATATCGGTTAGAACTATAAAAAGTGTCAATCAAATGCTCGAGCATTAATTTGCTGCTAACTTTTCAAGAATTGAAATAAAAAACCAATGCCATAAGGTCAATTTGTTTTCTTCATTCATAAATTGATTCTATTGTTTTTCTTTTCTTTTTTTATTATCATCATTTCGAATATAACTATTTTATACATCATGTTATTATTGACTTATAAAGGATCTCGTTTACATAGTGGTCCATGTCAATCCTATCAATTATAGAATTAATAATGGGCCATTGTTGCAACAAATTAAAAGTTGAAGCATTTAATTATTAATTTTGATAATTTTTATTACTATTATAAAACCATGTAAAATTTAAATTAAATATAATTTAATCTTTAAAATTGTTCAAAATAGTATATGATATTTGATCGAATTGGATTAGTACTAAAACTAATATGAACTCTAATATGATATTTAGGATTTTGGTGTCAATATTTTAAGTTCACTTTGAATTGAACACTATATTTTAATTACTGGATCCTCTTAAAAGAGATGGATGCCTTCAGGAACATGGACATAGGTGGTGCATGGCTGTCGTAGTAATTAGAAATAGCTCCTCAATCTAATTTGAATCAAAGTGGGTTTACTTAATTGAGAATGATTTAACTTGAAGAGCTTGAGACTAGTATGCCAGATGGATGTGAACATATGTGAAACATGCCTCAGTAAACCATAGACATATATGAATCTTTAAAAGTTCCTAAAAATTATAAAAACATAACCTTATTCAATGCTTAAAATATACTTTTTCCTAAGTGTATGACATTCTAAACAAATTTTGTTAAAATGCTTTTTCTTTTAATTTTACAAAGGGCTTAACCTAAGTTTTCAAAAGGTACTCTAGATTCTCTCTCCTCTTAATAAACTCTAGCAAAACTCAAGCCATCTTATATGAAATGCAAGTGGTTTTTCCCTCTATTAGATGTTTTGTAACTGGGATTTATTAGGTGGTACGCTATACTAGTTGGTTTCGTAGATAATCATTCTTCTTTCCCTTAAATGGACTTTTGGGCTTAGAGAGCTTAGGAAAAGCTAGTACTTAAGAAAATATTGATTAGCGAATATGAATTCTTCATTTTCAAGTTTAACTAAGCTAGTTGTTAAAAAATTTTGGAATTAGGAATTTGGTTTGTACTTGAAAAACTTATATTTATAAGAAATAGAAGCTATGCCAATCATTAGATAAAAAGGGGAAGCAAATGATACTAATATAGGATAACATTCATAATATATACTTGGAATTCTAGACCACAACATGAATAAGTTATTTAACAAGCACTCTAGAGAAACCAGTTAGTCTTGATGTATAGACAATGAGTTAAAGAGGATAGCATATGTGATAAAATATGTGAAAATGAAGTAGGATAAAAAGCTACATGATAAATTAAAAATCATAAAGCTCGATGATGATGGAGGAATGGAATTAACTTAGATTTCAATCTCTTATCAATGAAAAATAAAAAAATTCATAGAGAAAGGAATAGAGACTAACGAGCAAAGTTTTCAAAATAGGAAATGCAAATGAATTGATGACCATTAACACTAAATGTAGAGTGTCAAGGTATTGATCAGGGCTCTAATAAGCCAATGCAAAAGGGAGAAAAAAAAGAAATTAGAGGATCCTAACAAAAAGGAAGAAACTCAAAATGTATATAGAAAATACTGGCAACCAAGTTAAAGGGTCCTTATTGAACAACCATAATGGTACAATTGTTAATACAATGATAAAGAAGGAGTCCCCTTCTATTAATAAAGCTATATTAGAAGAATTTGACTTTACTATCACAAAAAAAGGTCTGGTCTATATATAGGCCAAGAAGAAAATCTTGTAAGTTCCTCTTCGTCTCCTTCCTAGTGTCAGTGTGAGGGGACTTAACAAATCCAATAAATAAATAGTAGTTGGGGACTTGGTGTCAAAGAAAAATCCTTGTGTAATAGGCTTACTTCAATCTAAAATAAAGAAGAACTACAATAGGAATATCTGGTGGCTTTTAAGGAGAATTAAGAAGTGATCACCAATTACCAACATATTACAATGGTTGAATAATAGTGGCTTTTGACAAAAAATAAAATACATGTTCAACAGTCCTATTCAACTTATTAAGTCATACACCTAACAATTGTCATGGCTGGAAACCATATGAACATCACTGTATTCATTGTCTATGCAACAAACTTAGCCTTTCCAAGAAATAATTTATGGACGGAACCATGAGGAATCAAAATAGAAGCCATCATCTTTGGATTATCATGAGGGTTTTAATAGGATAATCTTTTCATAAGAAGTTGAAAGATTTAAGGGAAATCAAGGTCAATTGAAAGATGACCTTATAACCTATAGGGAAAGAATTAGCTTTTTGATATTATATTTAGATGCCAATTCTTCACTTTGGATAACAAATAAGAGGGGACTTAGAGAACAAGAATGAAGTTATATTATACTTTGGTCAATAATGAAAGGATGGTCAATGCTCTAAGGCATGCTGATGTAATCAGGAAAAGAATGCAAATGAAATTTGAGGGCTTTAAAGCTTACATTTGCATGCAGAGACTTTAAAGCTTCAAAGAGGAAATAGAGCTCTAGATCTTGTAGAGGTTATTAGGAAAATAATAGAGACTCTTACTAATGCATTAAAGGATTTCTACAACTCCCTTGATAATGAAAGATTAAGAGCTATTGAAAAAAAAATCACCTTAATAACTACATTTTAACTTTTGAATCCCACAACATTCTCTTGATATAAAAATCAAAAGTCTTTAGCTCAAAGGAGATATAAACATTAGATTTTTCCACAGGTTAATCAATGTTAAAAGAAATTTGAACAAGCTAACATCGTTGTATGATGTGCTAAGCCATATTATTATTGAACAAGAGGAGCTGAAAAGACTAGTTTACACCCAATTCAAAGACATTATCAGAGACTCTTCTATGATCTCTTCACCTTCCTAAATCAGGAAACAATTCACGAAGGATCCTTTGGACTAAACTATAACTGATTACCTTAAGAAACCATTCACAAAAGATGATACTAAGGAACTATATTCAATCTTGACCCCAAAAAAGGCCCAGGGCTGGATAATTACAATGTATGCTTTTTAAAAAGACTAGGAATGAAGTTAGTGACATGGTAATAGAAACTATATTAGGATTCTTATCTAGTAAAAGAAGGATAAAGAGAATAAACAAAACCTATGTCAACTTAGTCCCTAAACTAACTACTCCAACTTTTTTATGATTTTCTTGTTGCAATATAGTTGAGAGATGCTCTTCCTTCTCTCGATGTTGAGTGCTTCAGCTCTAGTTCCAGCCTCCTTGCAATATTCTCTATAAGGGTTCTTTAGAAATTTCCTACATTTCAGTCAACGTTGTGTCTCAAACTGTCACCTGATTATCTCTCCTTTTTATTCTGAAAAGATGTTCTTTCCTTTTTCCTTGTCAACTAAGCCCAATGCAGATTGTCTCCAACGATGATTTCCCCTTTTACCCTCACCAAAATCTTCCTCCCCTATCATCCTTACTGAAAAACAACCCTCTTCTTGGCCCCTGATTCAAACCCAACAGATTCATTAGACTCTATGACCTTGTTCCACCAGCTCAAACCCTCCTCTTTCCTCCCTAAATAATACCCTACAGCCTAAATAACCCCTCACCAGTTCTTCTTCTCCTAATATTCGATGGAACAAAAGCTGGAAATAGGTTATAGGTAAGCCATCTGGTGTCACTCTTCTGTTTAACCCACCAAAACTTATTGATGGCAAACCAGTAGTTCTTCCAAATATTGAAACCTTATGGAATGGTGCTAGAATATAGGAATCATCCTTGTTAGGATTCTTCATGGAATGACGACCTGCTTTTCCTATCATTAAAAAAGGGCAATTAGTCATTGGAAAAATAGAGGACTATCTGATGTTTTTCTTGCTGAAGACAAGCTGGTCTTATTCAATTTAACCTCTCAAGATGAAGCAAATAAGATATTAGAGGAAGGTCTTTGGCATGTAGCACAACTTCCTCTATTCCTACAAAAATGGCAGTCAGGTATAAAGCTTGAAAGCATTAAGGTACACAACTTTCCACTGTGGATTAACTTACATAGCATTCCATTAGAATATTAGACTACGCGAGGTCTTAGTTCCTTGGCTAGCTTCATTGGTAGACCTCTATATATGAATGAAACTACTGCAAAGAGGAAGAGGGTTGGGTATACATATATTTGTATCAGTATGGACATATCCAAAGAGCTTCTGGACTATATTCCAATTATGCGGCTTGGCATTGACAATGCCTTGCAAGAAGACATGATTTATGTCTCATATAATTGGAAACCCTCGGTTATTACACAAGGGAAGGTGTGGAAACCAACTGGTAAGGTTTTTTTCTAAAGGTGATTATGCGTAATTAATGGGTCTTGAAGATGGTTTTAGCTGCTCAAATGCTCCTCAGTTGAACCTAAAAGATACGATACAAGGAACTGAGGAAAAAAATCAAAACACCTCCATCCAATGAGAGGGGAACATAATGTGTTTAGGTGGTGGATATAGATATTGTCATCCAGGATGAGGCTGATGTGTCTGAATAAGTTCAGGTTGGTGATAAGGAGAGGATTCTCTAAAATGAGGTAGTTTTAACAAATGCTACCCATTCCTTACCCCTTGATGGTAAAATTGACTCCCTACACGAGGAGGATGCTACTTCTTACACCAACTCCTCCAATAGAAAGGTGATTGATGGAAGTGAGCTAAAAAAACCTTCAAAATGTGTAATGTGACTAGTACAAAAAGTCATAGGAGAGTAAGGAGGAGAGGGGCCAAAGGTAAAAATATATTGTTATGCCAGTCCTAATATGAAATGTTCGTGGTATTAATTGTCTGGAAAAGCTAAATGCTTTAAGGGATTTTATCAGGAGGATTATGCCTCTTATTGTAGTTTTGTTGGAAACTAAAATTAGGTATGAGAATATGAATAAGGTAAAGATCTTTGGTTCTTGTTGGTCCTTTTTATCAAACCATCTTTATCATCATTATGGCAGAATCATTATTGGTTTTAATGCTAATTTTGTCAAAGTGGAGGAGATACTTTCTAATGAGCAGTTGATAAATCTTAAAATCCACTTCATTTTGGAAAGAACTACTATCTACTCTTCTTTTGTTTACAGATTCAACACTGCATTTCAAAGAAGCTCTCTATGGGCCACTTTAAAAGGCATTCAAAACACCCTATCTAGTCCCTGGATGATAACAGGTGATTTTAATTCTATGATCTTCAGATCTGAAGTAGAAGGGAATTGTAGCCTAAGGAGCTACAATGAAGATCTAAAACTATGTGTGGAGCAGATGGGTGTAAATAATCTCAAATAGAAGGTTACTTCTTCACGTGGTTTAATAAATAAAAGGATTCTTGGCTGATTCGGAAAAAATTAGATAGGGCACTTATTAATAGGGAATATGTTGGGCCCGAGTCTCGATTCAGATTGGGATTTAATGAAATAATAATTAAATAAAAATTTAGCTAAAGGAAATTCATGGTGGGACTTTTATGAAATAAATAATTAATAATCAAATGTCATAAAATAATTGTAAACATGAAAATAAATTAAAATGGGGGTCGGACAACACATATAATCACTTAGAACTTAACCACTAAAATATTTTTATCTAACATTTGTAATTGTCATGGCCATGACATAAAAATGTCACTACCGTGAATTTTCCATAGAAGTGTCACGGTCATGACACAATAATGTCACAGTCGTGACAATAGGATGAGGGATGTCACAGTTGTGATATGAAATTGTCACAACCGTGACAAATGGAGAGGGATGTCACGGTTGTGACATAAAATGGTCACAAACGTGACAATGGGAGGTGTCATGGGGGTGAGGGAAACATACACAGGCGTGAGAGGAGTTAAAAGAGTCACAGGCGTGAGTGAAACATGCACGGGCGTGAGGGAGAAGAAAATGGAGAAGAGAGTCGCAACTTTCCAGTCACACTCCCTCCATTCAAACCATCATAACTTGCAACTCAGAAATTCAAAAATTTCAAACTTTATGTTGTTAGAAAGTTAAGAAAAAGATCTACAACTTTCATGAAGACACTTTTGTCTAATTTTTCCTAGAACTATGCAGTTTACACCCTTAAAGTTTCAGACTGCATTTTAACCCTTATTCACTGTTTTCATTCATCTGCTATCAACATCTATATATCTGCAAAACCAGTAAATGCAACCGTAAGTTTAACACCCCACTCCCGTTGGACACGAACCCGATATCGATGGTGATATCCGAATCCGTGCCCCGTGAGGGTGGCGTGTCACATCACTTAACATT
>JAOQMS010000005.1:26639347-26649765 GCA_027563885.1 Erythroxylum longipes | reverse complement strand
TCTCTCTCTTCATTTTCATCACATAAAACCTATTTTCTCTACTTCCTTCATCTATCAAAACAAAAAGAATAGGTAAAGAATACCTAAAAAACTCACCTAAACTTTTCCTTCTTCTTCTTTCTCCTCTTTCTTTCTTTCCTTCTTCTTCCCTTTCTGCCTTAGATATAATGCATTTGTTATATCCATTCAATGGAAATCTTAAGGAATCCAAACACTTCAAGATCGGTCAGAAAAATATCCATTCAATGGAAATCTTAGGGAATCCAAGCATTTCAAGATAAGTCATAACAAATATCAACTCCACTAAATAAAATTCCTTATAAAAATCAAATTTGAATGCATAAATTCTAATGGATTTCTTACAGTGGAACAAAAGCCATATTGGGATTCTTCTCTAATAGAAGAATGATAAGGGAAATTAACAAAACCTATATCAAATTGGTTCCTAAGATAACTACTCCAACCTTTTTTATTTTTTCTTGTTGTAATATAGTTTATAAGACCGTCTCAAAGATGCTTGCAAAAATATTAGAGGGAGATATGAGGATTCTAATAAACCTAAGTTAAAGTTCATTTATCAAAGGAAGGAACATTAGATATAATGCATTGTGATATCCATTCAATGGAAATCTTAGGGAATCTAAACACTTTAAGATAGGTCAAAACAAATCTTCACTATAATAAATCGAATTCTTTACAAAAATTGAGGTAACCCTTCAACATGTGTATGAAAGTCTTAAATAGGTTAATTTCTGTAACAATGAGTAGAGTGGTCAATTTAGATATGTGACAATTCTCTCAAATGCTAATATATAAGCTGATTCTAAATGTTAATAGACTAATGAAGCTAGCAGATGAGAAAACTTCCAAAGTCTCACTCAGCCTGCTTTATGCTTTGTAACTTGTTCAACTCATTCACTATCTTATAAATTCTTGAATAATTTTTAGGTAGAAAATGAAATAGACTCTTTAACTTATTTATGATAAGGGCATCGTCTTATATTATTGTACTCTTATTTTTGGGTGACAGTTGATTTATTTTTAACTTCTTAAAAAAAGACTTAGAAATTGGGGAATGAGCGAAATGACATTAAGCACTAAAGCTTATTGGGTGAAAATTATTAATTTTAATTTTAGAGGGATAGAGTGGCACGCCATTTCTTCAAAAATCAAAAAATAGAGTATCCTGCGACTTGAAGAGTGCTCTGAAGAATGAAGGCATGGGTCTTATCATCCGCCTTCCCTGCTTGTCCTGCACATTCCATGGCAGTTGCCGCAACTACTCCCACAGTTAATGTTTGTTCAAGCTCCCAAGTTGCCTTCCATCATCATGACAACCCATTTGTGCCAGAGGTAATAAGAGATTAAAACTGACGCTGTTAACCTGCTTTGTTCTTTTTCCCCTGAAAATATAGGAAGCTTATATTTTCCCTCTTTTTTACATGTTTGGATGCAAAGAAAGTATCCGTACCCAAGTGCCCATTTGCTATGTGATTTTCTGTTTGATTGCTGATTGGATGGTTGAAATACGGACAAAAATTCTATCGCTTCAATCCAGCTACACTTGTCTCTGTTTGATTATCTAAAGTTGGTGCTTTCATTTGATGTCATTGTATTTAGTTTGTTAAGAAGCTCGGGATATTGATATGATTAGTTGTTGAGAAGATGGAGAAAATGAGAGGAGAAACTGAAAAACAAATCAAATCTTGCAGTATTGCCTTGCGACCGCAAAATTGTTCTCCATTAAAAAGGAATAATATTTCATATTAACCCGAATTATCAATAGTTCAATGCCATCATATGCTTAATACACTTCAGAACTACTTGGAACATGGCACTAAACAAGAGCAATCATATGCTTAATACACTTCAGAACTACTTGGAAGATGGCACTAAACAAGAGCAAATTTATTTGGCCTCGTAGCTCTGTTTCCCCTAGCTATTTCCAGCAGCTCTTACTCGTGCCTTAAAACTACTGTCAACTTTGTTTATTGTTTTGTTTAATTTCTGGTACAAGATGAACATTAGAGAGAAATACTTATTTAGATTATTACACATTTTATAGCTTGATTATAGGGATCTTAAGGCTTAGTTACTTACCTAATTAGTAGTTGAGCAATTTGATTATATATGAACCTTTACCTATATACAAAATATTAAGTAAAACACATTTTCTTTTCTCTGGTTCATGGTATCAGAGCCTAAGTAATTTTAGCTATCTCAAAAAATTTTCATATTTCAATTCTGCCCATAGTAAGCAGAATTTAGAAAAGCTTTTGGGTCAATCTTTTTAGGTGACCATTTGTTTGTAGGAGCTCCACTAATCAACTGACCTCTCCTTGAAGTCTGGTCACCAGAAACCCTGCACGTGAGCTTCACGCATCTCCCAAAGGTTTCACGTCCTCATCCAAACATCAACGTGTGCCGGGGCATGCAACGACGCTCCACTCTTTGATGAATTTCTTCGGTATTGGCTCTCTCCTGCTAACGCGTGTGTCTTATTGCTTTAATATCTTAATGAAGCGGAGTATTTTGTCTCAAATTTGAGTTTCTCGTTACTTTTTAAAAGTTTGAGATTTTCTAATTAAGTTGTTCTAGACTTCTTTAGATATACAATCTCTATGGCTGACGAACAAAGAATTTATTTGTGAATGATGCCATTACTGTGTCGTCCAAAATCACATAACTTTTTAGATTTCCTTGAAGAGTATTTCTGAGGACCATCATCTCACTAATAATCTACCATCGGACAATCCTCACTAGGAATGGCTATGAGATGATACCCAATTATTCTTGCAAATCAATAATTCTATACAATGAAGTCATCAGTTTAATCAATCATTATGATTATGTCAAAAAATTAATGGAATATTTAAAATTTCTGTACTTTAAAAAAGGGAACATTTCTCGTATCTATGAAGTGTGTAAGGGTTTTTATCGTATTGAACAATAAGATTAGTCTCTTCTAGCCAATTTTATGAATCTCAAAAAGATCAACTTAATGTTTTGTTATCTTTAATTCTAATGTCAAAGTCTAGCAAATTCAACTAAAGTAATGACATTAATGACTTTTTAGTTGGTCTTAACTCTCAATTTGAGATTGCTAAATCCCAAATTCTCTTTAGTGTTGAGATTTCCTCCTTCAATGAGGTCCTTACGTGAATACTTTATGCATATATCAATGCGTTTGTTACCCTTATTATTTAGACTTCTAGTGCATTTTTTAGTAGTCATATTATAAGAGTAATAATAGAGGAGAGATAGGCAGTTGGGATAATAGAAGTCAGGATGCAAGAGGAGTTGTTTTTCGTTATTTTCATGAGCCAGGCCACACTCAACACATGTGACTTGCAAAACAAATATCAAAAGTTCCATTCAGTTCATGTTGTGCTATTACTACTACACCTAACTCATCCATTAAGACGAAAATCATAGTTCCTATAGATAAGTTTGCAAAATTCACTCAGTATCGAGAAATATTAAAGAGTTCATCTCACCCTATCACTGCTATTGCTGACTCAGGTAAAATAATTACTTGTCTCCTTTTCCTTCCAATGGGTCATTGATTTTGGTGCCTCGTTATATGACAAGTAATTCTAGTCTTTTTTTGTTATACATTCCCTGCCCATATTACCATACCCGATGGATCTAACCCTACTCCATTAGTTTCCTTATCCTTATCTTAAACCTACCCAAATTTTTCTTTAATTTAATATTTGTGAGCAAACTCAGTCATGTCCAAAATTGATATATCTTATTTTTTATAATAATTTTATTTTTCAGGATCTTATGATGAAGAAAATTATTAATAAAGGACTTGAATTAGATGGTATCTATGTACTGGATACTTATGTGCTAAGACACATTACTTGTTCGAATGTCTTAACCCCCTTTGAAATTTATTGTCGGTTAAGACATCCCTCCTTACCTCTATTGAAGAAGTTGAGTTCTCAATTTCATAATATATCTTCCTTCAATTGTGAGTTTATTTTGCCAAACATCATCTTCTATCCTTAATCCCTCATGTCGCTAAAAGAGCGAATTTTCCTTTTGAGTTAATTTATTTCGCTGTTTAGGGTCCATGTCTTGTTGTATCCAAAACTAGATTTTGATATTTTGTTACTTTTGTTGATAATTTCTCTCGTGTGACTTTGACTTTATTTAATGAACAATATTTTGAATTATTCTCCCATTTTACTTTTTTTTTTCCCAAAAAAATACAATTTAATGTCTCTATCCATACTTTGAAAAGTGATAATATATCAAAGAATTTATATTCACATCATTTCAAAATTATATTATTTAAAGTGACATTCTTCATCGAACTTCATTTGTTGGCACACCATTTCAAAATAGTGTGGTTGAAAGAAAAAATCAAAATCTTCTTTAAACGACTATAGCACTCTCATTGCGAATGCATACTCCCAAACAAATTTGGGATGACGTTGTTTCCATATCCTATTTTTTAGTAACCATATGCACTCATCTGTTCTTTGTGGTAAGATTTTTTTATAGTGTTCTTTTTTCTACTAAACCCTTATTCCCTATTAGACCCTAAATATTTAGTAGTACTTGTTTTCTTCATAATATTAGTCTCCAATAACTAAGTTAAATCTTAATTCTTTAAATGTGTTTTCTTGGACTACTCTTGTCTATAAAAGAGGTATTGGTGCTACTATTCTATTCGTAACAAGTATCTTGTATCAACTGATATTACCTTTTCACAACACATTCCTTTCTTTCATACTTGTTCGATTTTTGAAAAGGAGGATGATGAATTGAGATCTTTTTTAAACATTTGTAGAACGTTAGGATTTTTTTTTCCTTCTCATTGAAATGTTATGGCTTAAATTGAATTTTAGATAAACCTTAAGGTCCAATTTGACCATTTTACTATAAGAGTAAGTTTGACCACTTGATTTTCTATAAACATTTGCATCTAACATCATTCTCCATATTGTGTATGTGGATGATATTTTTATAAGAGGAAATTATACCATAGGAATTTCATCTCTGAAGTCCTTTTCTTATAATCAATTTCATAAGAAAGATTTGGGGTGGTTTAAAAGTAAGAAAGGTTTGGGGTGGTTTAAAAGTATTTTTGTGAGTAAAGATGACAAGAAGCAGGAAAGACATTTCTTTAATCTTAAGAGGAAGTATGTATTGGACCTATTAACTGATATTGAAAAATTGGGAGCTAAACCATGCAGTATTCCAATACTTCGTAATTTACAACTCACAGAAGATGAAGATTTATTTGAAGATCCTAACAAATATGGAAGATTGGTTGAACAATTAAATTATCTTATGGTGACTTGTTTTGATATTGCACATGCTATTAGAAGCATAAGTGAATTCATGTCTTCCCCAAAAAATCATCTGCTCTTAAACAAACCCTTCTAAATGAGAGATATTGTATTGACATACCCACATCGGGTGTTTCTCATATACAAATTGGACAGGTTTCTAGATTGACCAGAAATTCACTATTAGCTATTGTGTCTCTTATTGGAGAAAATTTGGTCTCATGAAAAACTAAGAAACAAAATGTTGTGTCTAAGCTATTGCAAAATTTGAATATAGATTTATGGCACAATCAATGTGTCAGATAATATGGATATATTAGCTCTTAACTGAAATTTATCTTAAAGTCTCAATATCAACAAACTTGTGGGGTGACAACCAAGCTGCTCTACATACTGTTTCTACTCCTGTGTTTCATGAAAGAACTAAACATAATGAGATTGACAGTCGTTGTTCATGAAAAAGTGCAGCAAAACATGATCTTTAATATGTGAAAATTAGAGAACAACTTAAAGATATTTTCATAAATGCTCTAAATAGAGATCAAGTCAATTATATTTTTAACAAACTAGGCTTGATTAATATCTATGCTTCAGCATGAATTAGAATATTACAAATTGTGTAGTTGTTACATATTGTACACCTTGATTATTATAAATTTACCTATGTATAAAATATTAAGTGAAACAATTTTTCATATCTTTGTTTCACAATTCATTCTTAACCTGAGAGCCATTTTTTTTTTCCTCATGTCTTGATTTGACTGAAGGTTTACTCAGAACTCTGATTCTTGAAACAGACAGGAGCAGCAGCTTAAGTGGGTTAATAAAACTGTAACATTGTAATGATTCTGGTGTCTAAGTAATTAAACTCTTATCCAGTAATTTATCTTCTTTGCACCCATTTTTTAACTAATATGTGATTATTCAAGTATTCTTGGACTCTCTGTCTACTTTAAAATTGACACTTGCTGTTTATTTTAAGTATTTTTTGAGCTGAGCCTTGATGCACATGGATATTATAAGAGCTTTCTTCTATGTTCTGGTGGGTAGGTTGTGAAAGCAGTGAATTCCTTGAATTCGGAGTTTCAGGCTGTAGATAATTTGGTGGCATGCAATACAACCCGTGTTCTAAAAGCTTTCCGAACTGCTCGAGTTGGAAGTCATGTGAGTAGACATACTCTAAAGTTAACCTGCAAAAGAGTAACGTAATGTGCTTGAAGGTCGATATACATTTCAGAATTGAATACATTGAAACCTCCTGTAATTTAGCCTTTCTTCACTCTACTCCCTAAATAGTCATCAATTTGTATGTCTAGCAACTACCTTATAAACAAGAGGACATCATTTAAAAAGGAAATATTATGTTTGGTAATACTCCAAGTATTTGGTGTATTTGACCCTAAAGTTTGGTAATGCTATATGTCTTGAATGTTTTCCTATGGACTAACATGCTTGGGGACAAAAATAAGTCCACATCAGATGCATAGCAATTTTCATTGTAAAAGCAGATGAAATGAGAAGCAATGCATAGACGTCTTCCGTTTTATAAGATCCATCATTGATAATTAGTTTCTTCAATATATCCTTTGTGACCACATATGATAGCTCTTCATGAACTTGAGCACTTGCACAATGTCTTCAAGGGCTTTTTGGATGAATGAAAGATGGTGTACTAAAATGACTAACACAGGCATGTCAGATTTCAGTGCGGTATTTTGGCTTATACATGTCCAGCTAAGGTAGTGTAGATTACGTCGAAGTGTCTCCCTCTCTGGATGTTGATAAAGGGTTATGTTTATGTTTATGCTTTTGTCATAAGATCAGTATTTTGGTGGATCCACGGGCTATGGTCATGATGAGGCTGGTGGTCGTGAAGCACTTGACCAAGCTTTTGCACATATTGTGGGTTCTGAATCTGCCATTGTTCGCTCGCAGGTTTGACATATCTTGTGTTTTTATCTTTATAAATTACTTTTATTCCTTCGTAAATGCTACAGACTAAAGCTTTGCTTCTGTACTATTAGTTCTTCTCAGGAACGCATGCTATCACTTGTGCTTTATTTGCAATTTTGAGGCCAGGGGATGAGGTGAGCGATTGTTTTAATGTTCTCTTCCTTCAGATGAGGTTCCTCTATAATCTTATGGTTGTTCTACAGTCATATGATTTTTGGAAATTGTTTGGACTAATATAATTTTCAGCTCTTAGCAGTTGTTGGTGCTCCATATGACACATTAGAGGAAGTTATTGGAAAGAGGGACTCCCATGGACTGGGTTCCTTGAAAGATTTTGGAGTGGAGTACCGAGAACTTCCTGTATGTTTCTAAGAAATATCCATAGTGAATTTTTCATTTTTAGCTCAGAAATTCTCTGACTTGTTGTTTTGCAGCTTGCTGAAGGTGGTAAACTTGATTGGGATGCCTTGATGGGTGCTGTAAAACCTCATACAAAATGTGCCCTCATACAGAGGTCTTGTGGTTATTCGTGGCGCCAAAGTTTAAGTGTGAATGAAATTGGTAAAGCTATAAAGATGATCAAGGTAAGCTTGTTGGGATTTTAGTTCTTTCTGTAAATTTTGTCTGATCTATCTAAACTTACTGGGTACATCAAAATAAAATGGTTTTTGTGATTTCTTGAGTGCAACAATTTTATGTTTCAAGCAGCAAAATCCCTTTGTGAGAGCTTTTATATTTGTTGAGATCTATAATATTTCAGTGCTAATATTTTATAGAAGTTTACTGTCCCACATTGGACGACCTTCCTTCACTTTTGACAGGATAATCCCTATGGCCTGTTATGTTTAGTCCCCAGTATATTGGTGGAAATTTATAATGGAAGCATGTATGCATTGACCATGCCATATTATTTCACACCTTAAGACACCTGGGACTTTTATTGTATCAATCTGTCTCACATATATGCTTGCAGGTGCAGAATCCTAACTGCTTGGTGATGGTGGATAATTGCTATGGTGAATTCGTTGAAAACGTTGAACCTCCAATGGTGGTATGTTATCCATTCTTCATTTCGTTGCCTGATGAAAGATGACAGTATTTCTGATCAATGGCGGGCAGGGTGCAGATTTAATTGCTGGCAGTTTGATAAAAAATCCTGGTGGAACCATTGCGCCATGTGGTGGATATGTTGCAGGGAGAAGAAGCTTGGTAGAAGCAGCAGCAGCTCGTCTCTCTGCACCAGGGCTTGGATTAGAATGTGGCTCAACAGCTGGCAATGTTATGCGAGCATATTTCCAGGGTTTGTTCCTTGCACCTCAAATGGTTGGTGAGGCAATCAAGGTAGTGGGGCTGCCTCCTCATTGGTTATACACATGTTAAGTATCTGGTAGTGGAGTTAAACTTTTCTTCTATATTGAAGGGAACTTTTCTAATTGCTGAAGTCATGGCATCTAAAGGGTACAAGGTGCAGCCCTTACCTCGTGTCATCCGTCGTGATATAGTCCAGGTGTGTTCTTATCATACCTTGTCAGAACCTCCAGAGATACTCTCAGCATAAAAATTTTTGCATGATGGGATATGTTAGTTCAAAGAAGCTTTCTGCATGAACCTAGTAGGAATTTTGAAGCTTTTTGTTGTTCATCTTTTTTGTTCTATTGGCTCTTTCTATATTATTAGCTTAAAAGTAATTGAGAAGATGTGACAGAGAATAATAGAAATGCAAATGAAGAAGAAAAGTGTAGAATGAACTTCGTATATTCATTTAACAGCTGTACATGAGTTTATATACAAGTGTGTTAGTAACTGATACGCAACTGCTACTAATTCTGTTAGTAACTCCGTCAGTAACTGTATTACAGTTAGCACCTAGCTAACAAACTAACTACTACATAAATATATCGTAACATCCCCTCCTCAAGTTGGAATTGGTTGTGAAACCATTCCTAACTTGGCAATAATTACTGCAAATTGTGGATTGCTCAATGATTTCGTCAAAACATCAGCTAGCTGTAGATGAGTCGAAACATACATGGGATTGATAAAACCTTCCTTGAACTTGTTTCGCACTATATGACAATCAATTTCCAGGTGCTTAGTACGTTCATGAAACACTGGATTTTCAGTGATGTATAAAGCAGATTTGCTGTCACACCACAAGGGAATTGGTGTGTTAAGTGTCACCTGAAAATCCTGAAGCAAATAACTCAACCATTGGAGTTCACATACAGCTGAACCCATGCTTCGATATTCTGCTTCACAAGAACTTCGTGAAACAGTATTCTGCTTCTTAGTTTTCCAAGAAACTAGGGATCCACCAAGAAAAACACAATAACCACTCAAAGATTTCCGACTAATAGGACAAGCTGCCCAATCACTATCACAATAAACCTCAATATCTGTATCTGGTTTAGCTGAATAAAACAAACCATGAGAATATGTACCCTTAAGATACCTGAGTACATGCAACGCAGCCTGCCAATGAGTCTCACATGGTTTGCATAAAAATTGACTCAGCTGTTGAACACTATAGGAAATATCTGGTCTTGTCATATTCAGATATAACAAACGTCCCACCAGCCTTCTATACTTCTCTGGTGCGTCAAGGGGAGCAGAAACATCATCAAACTTATGATTCCGCGGCAAAGGAGTGGAAGCAATCTTAGAACCAGTATAACCGACATCCATCACAATGTCAGACAAATATTTTTTCTGAGAAATAAAAATCCCAGCTTCAGACCTTGCTATCTGTATTCCCAGAAAATATTTTGCATAAATGGTAAATCTGGAATGCAAGAATTTCTTGACAGCAACAACGTCATCCTCGTTAGTTCCTGCCACTAACACATCATCCACATATACAATGAGAACAAGAAAAGAGCTGCCGGAAGACTTTGTAAACAAGCAATAATCATTAGCTGATTGTGCAAAACCATATTGCAGCAATTGATTAGTAAATTCTGCATTCCACTCTCTTGAGGCCTGCTTTAACCCATAGAGAGATTTACGTAGTCGACAAACTTCACCAGGCTTAGCCTTTGTATAGCCTTCAGGTGGAGTTAAGTATACCTCTTCCTTCAAATACCCATGAAGAAACGCGTTATTAATGTCCAGCTGATGAATACACCAACCATTCTTAGCTGCTAAAGCTAAGAAAACTCT
>JAOQMS010000005.1:26588001-26625988 GCA_027563885.1 Erythroxylum longipes | reverse complement strand
TGATTTTGTTTATGTTGTATCAATTAGTTATAAAACAAAGTGGATCGTTGTGTTATTGATTTTCTGTTTATGTTTTTTTTTTAAAATACGTACCGACTTTTAAGTGTTAAGTGATATGGCATGCCACCCTCGCGGGGCACGGATTTGGATATCACCATCGATATCGGGTTCGGGTCCAGCGGGAGTGGGGTGTTACAGTATTGGTGTGTGAATTTGGGATTTGCATTGTGTTAATTTTTGATTAGGTTGACAATGTGTGGACATTTTGTTACATAATGTGTGAATTGTGCGAATATGTCGATAGCATGAATTGAATGGAATTAGTTTAGCTTTAAACATGGTAATTTAAATTGTAAAGGCATAGTAACTTGTGAATTTTGTGTTGTCTTTGGGATGAATTTGCATGTTAATTAGGACATGAAGCCTATTCTTTTGCTTTAAGAAATATGTTTGTGTTTATTTATAATTATAGTCATTTGAATTGGTTGACATCATTAATACCCTTTCATGAGAATGATTAACTAAGAAGAAACAAGGCAGGATAAAAGAATTAAATGATAAAAAATGTAACACCCCTATACGGAACTATAACCACTCACATATATGGCAACCAAATTCCTGTACAAACAGTCACGACATACATTTCTGTTCATTTACAAGGAATGTCATCACACATTTTTTCTATTCAATGCTACATATATACATATTACAAGATTTCATATCATTTAACATTATAATTGGAGAGTATTATTACATTTTTACATTAACATGATAATCCTAAAAAGAAAACACACAATTTTCTTTATTACATACACAACCATTCTTTAATCGAAAGACACATCCAAAGGTACTTTTACTCCTAGCCGTTGGCCTTGGTCGCTAGAGATGTTGCCTGTATCTCACTCCTATGAATGGGACCTACACGGATTAACACCCATGCTAAGCTTAAAAGATTAGTGGGAAAAACACTTAGTTTTGATGACCACTCACAGCAGTCATCCACTAAGCACACACATTTAGAAATATCACAACTCATATACCATAATTTCTCATTCATGAACCAAGCATTGATATTCGACACTCATGTAAACAATGATGACATACTTAAGCAAAGTACATAATGCAAATATGCTCCAACATATTATCCATGTACCGAAAATGTGCATTTATAATCCAAATATTGATATTCAATGCTCATTAATACAAATTATCAATACTAATGCAAATGCTCATTAATACCTATTATTTATGTTGTCATGCTACATTTCTTATTTATAATCATTTACTTTACTTTCTATGTTAGGCCTGCACATTTTCTATAGTTATGGATAATGAGTGTTGTAGATATTCGAAGATATCAAAAATGTGGATGCTAAAAAGTATCAAACTGTGGATACCTAAAGGCATCAAATTGTGGATACTCGAAGGCATCAAACTATAGAGACATTATAGTCTCGAAATGAAGACACCATTGGTGTCAAACTATAACAGCTGCACTGTATCCCTATAGGCATACCTATCTATCCACAACCAAAATAATAGAATAAACACAATAACATTTCCTCTGACCATTTGCCAATTTCACAATTCATATACTGACAAGTCATATGATATACATTTCAAGTAATAAAATCTGTATCTATGTTCATATATGTAAGTCATAACTTAACACTATTAGAAAAATCACACTTATATAATCATACTATACATATATGAGCGATAAATATGCATACAAATCGTTTATGTACATGTAAGTTTTATTTGGAGGGCATTATGCTCAATCTTAAATTCTAATGTTCAATTACCCAATTCACATATGATAAGTCCTATTTCATTTATTTCTAGGTGTTTGAAACATTCAAAAAGTTTTGGATAAGAATCGGAAAAAATAAAAGATGAAAACAACCTCAAAATAGTGCAATTTAGGCCATGCCTATAGTGGTCCAAAAATAGGCAAACAATTAGTCCAAAAGAAAATCATATGACATACTCTAGTTATTCCTTAATATTCATATAGAAAATGTTCTAATTAGGTTTTGATGTCCTCTATACATTTGTTCTTCTATATCTCTAGTTTTCAAATAACAAAAAATCGAGCCATTATGACTTCTAAATCATGAGATATTAAGCAAACATAACAAGTTGCTCCAAAATAAGGGCAAAATAAGGTCACCATTTTTTATCTCAATTTCCAATGTCATAAAGCCATAATTAAGTTAGATTCTCTTTTGTAGATTTCTTTTTCTATGTCTTATTTTGCCTATAAAATTGAAATAACCTAATTTATAGGTATGTAGGCTGAGTTATAACCTAAACAATGTGATTGGTTCAACAATTCCTAGACAAAATTCCACTATACAATACTCTCTTGTTATATTCAACAAATTCTATGTATGATAACACCAAAATAACACCAAAGCATCATCCCAGATATCATTCCACGTCCAAATAAATCTTTGTATCGATTCAAACATACACACAAAGAGAAATTAGACTTAGTCCCAAACCTTAAATTTTGCCAATTAGCTCTTCTTTTAGTACTCTTCCTTTTCTTCCCCTTTGGCTTTGCTTGATTCACCAACTAGAGCACCACATATACATATCTTAATCCCATATCCAACCTGATAATTCCAGTTCTTTATAAGCAAATCAAGAAAGATGAAGATGAGAAGACAAACCATAAGCTTTCACCTTGATTTTCACCTAGGATTAGCTTGATTCCTTATGCAAAATGGTATGATTAAGGAGATGGAATGGAGAGGAGATGAGAATAGAAAATTCTTCCCTGCATACACATTCTCTCCCCTTTTTTCCACTCCCCTCATGAATTTTCTAGTTTTAGAAACATGTTACAATCCCATTGGACCATATGTTACAATCTTATTAGACAATGTGTTACAACTCTATTGAACCATATGTTATAATCCTATTAGACCATGTATCACAATGCTATTAGACTACGTGTTACAATTCTATTGGAACATGTGTTATGATTCTATTGGACACACATGCTTTAATCTTATTGGTCACATATGCTTTAATCCAATTGGTCCATAAGTTGACTTTAGGAAAATTGCACATTGGTCCTTCTTCTTCCTTTAATTCCCACATTGGCCTATGATCTTATCAATTAATTTTATTCCCCTATGTCTTAATTTTCTTATGACATAAATTTCATGCAATTTGGTTAATTATATCAAAAGTTACACCCAAAAAACTAAAGGCTGTTCGAAAACAAGGACAACAGCCAGAACTCAACTTCAAACTAGAATTCAAAAATCTTCGAGCCAGAATCAAATTTTGGTTCCTTCATAAAAGTTATAGATCTATGGCTCTATTTTAATATCCAATTTAGAGTCCTATAGGCCAAGATATGGCCAAATTACAGAAGTCTATTAAGTGGAACCTATCCATCCAGCGAGGAACCTATCCATCCAGTGAGGTACACATCTCAAATCAACTAACCTCGGTCTTATCATGCAAAAGCAAAACAAAAATACATCAAATTTAACTAAAGACATCCCATTTGCTTATGGAATACTTCTTCTATCAATTCCCCTCACATCACCCTCATAAATCCAAGCAAATATATCAAAAATTACCATACATATTTCACGTCAAAGTACTTATGTCCATGCCGACACAAATAAATTACCCATTTACCCATGTCTTTTACATTAAGTATCATTACGTCTCTTACTATACTTAGCTGCAATTAATTAGTTATGTTTACTTCTTAATACACCGTAGATATACTATAATACTTCTAGGGTATATGTTAGGGTCTTATAAAAAAAGTGTTAAATTCCTATTTTTCTGGTTGTTTTTAAGAAATTGGGTTAAAATAGAGTTGATAGCCATTTGAGAGTTATGATATAGCTGAGTAACTAGGGGCATTCACGAAAAAATATTTGTCTTCGAATCAAAAGGCTAGAATGACATCTTAACCAAGCTAAATAAAAAACATAAGCTAGTTAAGTAATCGAGGGACCTTTATGACAAGTTGTTTGCCTTGGCACTAAACGACTAAGTTACATTAAACAAAATTTTAAAAAATGATTTTAAAATAAATAAAACCTACTGATCTTTTACAAATAGCAAGAATTTTCATGAAAGGATACTTAGTAATAGTTTTCCTTTTTGATTGATCAATAATA
The DNA here is from genome assembly GCA_027563885.1 of Erythroxylum longipes. NCBI lineage: Eukaryota > Viridiplantae > Streptophyta > Magnoliopsida > Malpighiales > Erythroxylaceae > Erythroxylum > Erythroxylum longipes. The sequence goes on along the minus strand of JAOQMS010000005.1, from coordinate 26,621,831 downwards.
GTCAAAGCATGCTTACAAGTGCCATAATTGTATGAATAAGGTGTTAATATTTTGATCGATATATATATTCAAATCAAAGCACTTAAACATGATAGGAATAAGTTAGTATATTGGCACATTTTAAGATGGGGCTAAGTTAATTCTACAAGATTTGATGTCATTGTAACATTATTGCATGTTGCATAATTGTGTGTTTTATTTGTTTGTGTTTTTAGTTTTGCTTGAGAACAAGCAAAGGTTGAAATGTGGGAATGTTGAAAAACTTATAGATAAGTCATATGAGATAAACTTTCAATAACGTAAGTATATGGAACGTATCTTGTAGTACTAAAGGCATCATTCCCACTAGGTCTAGTATACACCTAACAACTTGAATAGAACTTTGTTTAAGGTACTAAAGAATGATTTAAATTAAAATAAATAATTGAATTCAAGAAAAATCCCTAATATGGATTTAAAAACCTATAATCATGTTAAAAATCTTAAAAAATCCAAATAAACATATAAGATAATGAAATAAATAAAGGGAAAAGGAATAAAAACAAGTTAGAGTCTTAATCAGGAAATATGGAATTCTCTGAAGCTCTTTTGATGTCTCCTCTTGATCTTCTTTTGATATAGTGGTTATTACCTCTTTTCCTGTTTTTCTTGTCCTTAAATAGTATTTGAGGCTTGTAGGGTTATTTCTAGGATTTCCCTGTTTAATTTGGTTCCCAAAATGACCTCGAAACATTAGAAGTTAAAAAATCTTGCAAGTTGGAAAAACAACCGAAAGGGTTTCCTAGCCTCTATCACGATCATGCATGGTGTCACAATCATGACAGAGGCTACATACATTTAAGATCTACTCTTTTTTTATATATATAACTGTTTCCATACTCACAATTACGTTAAAATCAAGATCAAATTCTTGCTCTAAATCAACCAAACATTTAGAACACATATAAATTTTTGGAAAAAAAAAACTTAGAACATATATGCAAACTTAATAAGAACAAAATTGTAAGCCTATAAACATGAAAATGATATAAGAAATACTTAAAAAAACACTTAAACTCATATAAAATCATACTATGATCTACACCTATCAATCACTAATTTCCATATCTTCAAATACTCCACCAACTCACAAATACTTGCATATTTGACAAGAAGTAAAGGTTATAAGCAGCAATTCAACAAATAATGGTAGTCTATTTGCGTTTTCTTTCCTCAAATTTAGCAAATAATGGTGGCATGTTCGTGTTTCCTTCCCCAAGCATGCCTATTCTTAATCCAATTAGAATACACACATCTTATATGTCAAAATATAAATTGAATATATGGACAGAAGGTGAAACAATTTATCTAGAACTAAATCAAACAAACCTTAAAGCCACATCTTCGAATTGCAATTGCAATTGAGTCAAACTATTGGTGATTGGGAAGAGGACTGGCAATAGAGAGAAGACAAATGAACTTAAGGCAATAGAGAGAAGAAGTGCTAGAGTAATCAAGTCGAAAAGAAGAGACTAAGAATAAAAAATATGAGTTTTTAGATTGTAAAAACGTCATTATACTAATCTATACAATAATCTTACACAGTTAATATACACGGCTGTGGGTATAAGAAAATGTGTGTGTAGCACCCTACACTACTGTGTTTCTCCCCAAAAGAGCTTCGTTGAGACATTGAATGTCCATCCTTACTCAAATGGACAGATGAACATTGACAAATAAACATCTAATTTAGATCTAAAATATTTATTTTGAATCCAAACTTCACCTTATGAAAAGGAAATACTCTATAGTAACATAAAAACAAAAGTCTCATGAATAAAATACCTGTTAAATATATGATCTAATAGACTTAACGTTTTATTAGATAGTAGTTGAGAGAAAAAACGTGAACAAAAAACACAATTAAGTCCATGTAAAGCCATTTTTGTTATAGAACTAGAATTTCTACGAATATTATTGTTTATAAAATTCAAAGATTACGACTTTATCCTTCCACGTGTGTGTGTATATATTGACCGCACAAAATAGGATTTTGTAGTACCCACGGTCGAAAGAAATTCGTCGACTCGTACCTTCTTGCTGCCTAATTTGATGGATAAAACGTATTTATACTTAAGCTCGCTAGACAGCGAAAGGGCAGTCAATCTTGCTACCTCATTTTATCTACTCTATCAACTTCTTTTGGCCCTTATAAAAGTGAGCATGGAAAAAAAAAGAAGGTTTGATTTAGATTCCTTGCAAACAGCAAACTTGTCCTCCATGACTTCCCTACTGCAATTGTCTGTCAATTTGTCGTCGCTAAACACCCTTCAAAGTATAGTATACAAAAGATCCACTTATTCCCGCTCTGGACCAAGCTCAAAGATTGCATCTTTCACACAAAAAGGGTTTAAATTGAGAGCCTTTAGTCAGAAATGGAGATTACCGGAGGTGGGTAGGAGAAAAGATGCGATTTTGTTTAAAAAAGAAGGGTGGAAGAGGAACAAGGAGGTCGTTTTGGTGAGATTTAATCAGGGGTTTGGATTTAACGGCGGCGGGGGCGGCGGGGGCAATGATAACAGTAGCACTGTAAGGCTTCTGGGCAATATAGCTTTGGCTGTTGGATTAACTTATCTATCAGTGACTGGCCAGCTCGGTTGGGTTTTTGATGCTATTGGCTGGGTTGTTGACACTATTATTTCTATTTGGGTATGTCTTTCCATGCTTGTCTTTTGGTTAATCTTTCTTTCTTTTTCTTCCTGTATTCGAGTTGATGGAATTGTATTGATCTTAGGACCGTTGTCAATTCTGTGGTTGCACTGTTAGATTGATATCTATATCAATATGCCTGAAATTGTCTTTTAGATATTTATTTTAGTTATTCCAATGAATAAATGTTATTATTCATTCTCCAAATATTCATTTTTTTACTTATTTATTTTCTGCTTTAATATTATACCGTGCTTAGTCTGCAATTCTTCTGTTCTTTTCTTTTCTTTTTTTTTTCCCAAGAACCTCTGTCTTGTTGGGAAGTTCACCAAAATTGTCTTCATGGTCACTCTAATGTCTTCTTAATTTATCTTTGTTTAGCTCCTTGCAGTAATTGTACCCGTACTGGGCTTGGGGGCTTTTCTTTGGTGGGCAGGACGAGATATACTTCAAGGCACAGTAAGGCTTCTGTGGTTTCCTATATCCTACAAATCTTTAGCTTTCCTTTCAAATATCAAGTTCATTTTGGTGCCTTGAACTAGTTGTACAATCATTTCTTTTCAGTAACTGAAGTGGATTTCTGTGTTCTGATTGTGTTTTCTTTAGTGCCCGAACTGTGGAAATGAATTCCAGATCTTCAAGTAAGGACCACGATTTTTATCATAAACTTTTGTCAGGATCACTTGGATAGTTGTATTTATTGGACCACAATACTATGTTTTATAGGTCTACTTTGAATGAAGAATTGCAGCTCTGCCCCTTTTGTAGTCAACCATTTTCAGGTGAAAATTAATTCTCAGACTTTCTGTTCTGGAAAAGTTTTTTTTTTTGAAAGGTTTCTGTGCAAGAAAAGTTACCCGCAGCTTTCTTGTAGTTTCGGTATGTAATATCTTGTCCATCTTTTAAATTTAATTGTGTTTTTGTGATTTGTTTTTGTTTTCCTTATGATAGTAATGTATTAATATGGAAAACACCGGTAGATTTAGTTAGATCTAGGGTATCTATATCTAAAATATTAATATTATTTTTAGTAGTAGGATTAGATTCTTGAATTATTTCGGCCATGATAGATTTTTTGGTGTTTTGTAAGTTGTTTTGATTATTAAATAAATGATTAGTATGTAAATTGTAAAGATTATTAGGAAGATCTAATTTTTCTTTGATGGGAAGTCAACCATTATTATTAATAAAAAATTGGAGATAATTATATTATTTTCTTTCAGTGAACATGATTCTCAGCTTATGCAATGGGACACAAAATACACATTTGCTGCTGTACCCTTTGTTGCATGGCATGAAGGGTATACCTAAGACCTACAATGTGGTCTTCTACAAGTCATAATGATTCCTCTTAATATCTTGATTTGGAAACCGTAGTTTTACTTTCCAAAATCACCCCGTCATTAGATGGAATTTGGTCTTATGTAGCACGATTTGGTAAGGATGTCATCTCTTGAGGGACATTTGATGCCAATTATTATGCCACTTGGCATTTGGTTCTCTGACTCATCTGCCATTTAAGAAATGTCATCCTTCTCATTTCTTTGTATTTCCCTGTGCATAATCCTGTGTTTTTCATCATGGCATCAGGTTTCATTGTTTGCAATTTCTTTTGTTTATGAAATTGTCCAATTTCATCACAGCTTCAGTTTTCAGTTTTCAAATCTTTATATTGCCTTTGTAACCTCAGCTTTTCCTCGAATGGAAGATGCATTCTCTTATCTTGCTTAGTACATCCAAATCATTTAATTAAGTTGTGTTTTATTGAACATGAAAGTAAAAATCTAATTGCCAACCTATAAAATTGTTTACGTATTTGGGAGGGGTGATGACAGTGATTTTAATTTGCTTTGTCTTGAAATAACTTTTTGGTTGAGTTGTAACTTTGATACTGTATTGTTTATCACATCCTCGTTTGTTTTCCTGTCTTATGATTTATCTGTTGGATTTCAGTTGTAAATGATGAGTTCGTGAGAGACTCTGTCAAGTTTTCCAACCAATCTGCAAAATTTGGCCAAACGTTTAATGACTTTTATCCTAGTTCCAAGAAAGGTATGGTTTGGTCTTCTTAGTTCCAACTCATTTCACTTTGAAATATGCTACTTAATTTGTTGTCCTATGGCATTTAATGGTTAAGAGAAGTGGATTGTTTAGTTTGTTTTATTGGAGTGAATATCAGCAGTAAATATCTGCCGTATTAAATTGGCCCCTGTACGTTGTTCAGGGAAGGATTCTTCTTCGGCAGTTGTTGATGTTGAAGCAGAAGTAAAAGATGCAGACTGACGCCTAAATATGGGAAATGATTAATAGGCAGCAGTAATTTTATGCTGGCTGTTTAATGTTCTTGTAAAATTAAGTGCAACACAAGCCCATCACTCCCGAGGAGAGGTGCATTCCTGACACCCTAAGATTATATTGGGCTAAATTTTGATGGGAAGCGACAATTTTGTTACTTGGAGAGAAGGGGTGGCTGACTGGCTGTGGCATTGATGTGGAGGATTCACTGTTGTATCTATAATTTTGGAAGAAGCTGCAGCTACTATAGAAGTATTAAACAATCCCAGGTGTCTGATTTTGATTCCAATTTGTACAGAAATGTATCACGCCTAGTTTGGAATGTTGAACGTCAACCGATATATATGTTTGCAGGGTAGATAGATGTTTGTTTCCACTTGAATGACTCGGCTAAAGCATAAACCGTGAGCATTTTTGCGTCAGAAAACGGAAGCAGCAAATCCATTGATTGCTACAGCATAATCAGTCAAAGATAAATTGATACATCAAGCATCAGCAAATGTTTTTCACCCATTCCTTTGTTGTGTACGAAACTCATTAGCCTTTTCTCAAAACTAGAACAAAAAATGGAATCAAAAAGTCGGAACTACCCATATCAGTTAATCTGAAGATGTCCGTGTACAAACTCGTCTAAAGCAGAGAGGAGCTTTCTTGGTTAAGGTGGAAGACGATAGGCCTGTGATGATAATATCTTGTTAGTATCGTGTTTTTCGGAATGTTCACTTTATTTAACCATCTAAGCAGCTGATCAAAACTTGACCATCGTTAAGACAATACTTCGAGTCCCTTTAAGTTCGAACTATACAAGCAAACAGATGTCTGAAAAGAGAACATTTTTTGATGCACACATGGGAGCAAAGAACCTATAACAAGGAAGCCTTGAAAGTGGCAACTAACAACAGCCTTCAGAGCATTGTTTTAACTTCACACTAATTACATTCAGATAGAGAAACTGATCCCATCACCTAGTCTCTGGACGATTGAGGTCACTAATTGAGCCCTGATTCATAGCCGAGACAAGATGAGGATTCTTTTCTCTTTGGTTTCCGGACTAATGACCTTCAACTCTGGATTTCATGAAAGTATGATAGAGCTTGCAGCCCTATTCAATTCTACCAAACCTTAATTCACCTAGTATGGCAGAGCAAACAATCATTTCTGTTCATAATCCTATATTATTTCTAAAGACAACCACAATATGCTTCTCCATGCGACCTAAAACATCAGTCACGGAAAATGGGGCAGCTGAAATAAACAACAAATCTCAACCAAAAGCCTTATAATGCCAGAATGAGTGGTGGAAGGAGAACTCGGTATCTGGATTATGATCCTGCATATACACTTGGGCATTATATATATAATAACAAAACATAAGGCAACTTAGGATTCTTATATCAAAATAAACAAATGCATTTGTCGCTGTAAACGCATTAAATAGTGAGTCTACGTCCATGATCTCCCAAGAACATTCAATAGAGTATGCATACCATCAATAATTCTAAATTGAATTTTTGGCAATTACATTAAGAAAGGAAGACAGCCAAATGCACCCAAATTGGAATGTTGACAAATAGGATTAAACAATTAGCAAAAAGAAGAAAAGCATTGATTTTGAAGATAAAATTTGAAATCAAAGAACCGATCTTCTGGCTTAGGTTACTAATATCAAAATCAAATAAATCCTGGTCATTTAAATACTATGAACTGTTGGTTTATATTTCGTAGTCAATTAGTTGATTATAGTTTAGTGACAAAATAATTTAAAGACTTTTTTATCTTATATATATTTAAATGTACATGATAAAGTCTACATGATAAATATACATTACAAATGAAATTATTATGAGATTACAATTATGAGATTCACATTGTATTCATGTATTATCCCTAAATTGTTCCTAGTTATTGTTCTATTGGGACTGGACGTTAATAGATCATAAAAAGACCAACACATGTTATGTTTTTCCCTATGAATAAAGTAGTTGATCTCATATATTAAAGTATGAAGATTCTTAAACAAACGTATGAGTATTTATTAGAGAACAAGTTTACTAACTTGTATAAAAATTCCACTTGGAGCATTATTTGTGTATTTTTGAAAATTCTCATTGTCATGATTTTATAAGTGATCATTTGACTTGAAATCTCTAAAGTTATCTCATACAGGGATTACTATGTTTTAATACTATTTACAACATATTCTAATCAAGGGTACCTAAGTTGATAGTCATTGGATATAGTATTGACTATATAGAGGTAATTGAGTGATTAATATAAGATTTATCACTCTACAATGATAAGGAAGAATGTTCTGTTGTTTTGGATTAGTATTGATTTGGAAATCTTTCATCAAGGTGGAATGATGCTTTATAAAAAGTTTACAATCGTCACTAATAAAATCGCTTACTAATAGTGAAAAACTAATATGATTGGACTCAAATAGAGTATTTCCATGCTATATGCCTAATCAGAATATTATATGATGAAAATATTGAATTATACCAAAAAAATCATGCACAAAAAGGTCAGTCAAAACTACTTTGACATTCTTAAATAAGTAGTCATCATGTGTTGCTATACCCCAATTTTGATCTATGGATATAAATTGTTTAATTGGATAAATAAAGATAAATTCAAGGGTTTAATTTTTCTAGTCCTAAATACGATTTAGAGTTATAATCTATATCCATTACTAACATATTTGGGAATCAAAAAGGTCGCACATAAACAACTAGTTGAAGAGAAAAAAGATATTTTTAATTAAGATGGACATGATTATAAAGTTTGAGAAACTTTATAATCATATATAAAATATTTAATAAATAATTATCAATATGAGATATTGGATCTTATTTGGACATAATTAGCATTTAATTAAAAAAATTTTAAATTCTAATTAAAGTTTAATTGAAATTAAAATTAAATTTTAATTAAAATACTAAAATGTCCAAAACCTGTTATAAATAGACTTAAGCTCTAAGAAAGCGAGCACTTCTTGCCTAATCATCTTTGCAATTACTATAGAGTTCTCTCAACAAGTTTTGTGAATACTGTTAGAGGTTGGACACTTGTGTAGTTATGGTGGTTGAGATGAGCCGACTTTGGAAACGGTTCGAGGGAAACGAGAAGAAAAAGATCAAGCTTTAAAATAAGGTACAAATTATGATTTATGCCTTATTATAATTTATATGTTAACCATGTTATAGAATTGTAAGTGATTTTAACTTTTAGAAGTCAAATACGAAATGTTTATAATTATTTGTTGCGAGCAGGACTGAATCCCTCCCTATTTTCCAATATGAACTTCTTCTACAAATCAAATTCATAGCCATTATGACAATGATAACCAGAGACGTCTAGTTTGTTGGTACTAAACTTGTACAAATTGACCTAGTACATTTATAGGTTAATCTCAAAAATTAAAGGTTTAAGTTCCACAAATTAGTCATTGATTTTGAATTTCAAAAATGTTGAAAATTTTTAAGGTCTAACAATTATATAAAAGCTAAAAAAGTTCGTGTTATTTAATAATTATTTAGATTAATATTTAAAATATACATTTTTATATTTAATTATCTAACTTAATTTTTTGAAATAGTAAATAATTGAATTAATAATCAATTTAGAAGAAAAGTATAAAAGGGTTCCTAAAGAAAAAGATCTCTACACGCAATTAACAAGAACAACCTTAAGAAAAGAGTGAGTTATCTCTCAATGTAGTACATAATACTTAGACAATTCTTAATCTATTCTCTATGAATGAGCAATGATTTCACTATAATCTTGAGCAATTTGATATGTGATAAGTTGCCTCATTATGATAGCAATAAGACTTCTTAACAAGCTTTATAGGTCTCACATTATTTTTAAATCGTTTATGATTTCTTACCTTCCAGATCTTCTGCAAGCAAGTTCCCATAAAGATTGTATAAGCTACAAAGTTAGCTTTAGGAATACTCGAGTGAACCTGAAGCCATTGTATAATGTCAGGCAAGGAAAAAACATTAATGTGTCAGTGACATAATCCTTTGATTGCATTTTATAGTACCTTAAAGTAACTAAACTCAAAAAACAAGTGTGATCAAAGTTTCCTTCATTTCCATACAAGGCACACAGTTTCCATTTAAGGTTATAGTGCTTAGTATGTTCTAAAGTGCAAGCCATAGGAGAAAGCTAGTGAGGTACATACTTCAAACCAACTTGTGCCATCCTACCACAGGGCCTTTCTAAGCTAGCTTCTCACAACATAGCTTATTTGTAAGACGTCTTAGCGAAAAATTATGCCATAAATAGTAGTCCTATTAAACATGATTTGGAATAACAATTGATACTTGGAACTATAATTGAGACAAATGCCTCATTTCACAAGAGATATAATGTCGTTGACCATCTTTAATTAGAGAGCAGACTTTAATGTGGCCAGGAAAATTACTAAAATCCTAAATAGCTACTTGGTTACTTACGAGGGAGCCAAATTCTATCCACTTGTCATACCACAGATAGGCCCTTTCCCTATTTCCAATCATGCAAATTATACTTGGCTCTATTTAACTTCTTAGTTTTAAACGCAAAGTTAGGAAATAGGAATAGGAAGCCTAGGGAACAAGGGCCCATATACTGGTACCTTTAAGTATATAGTTGTGTAACCATTTTAACTAAAGTGACTCTTTGTCTTCCAACACTCTCTATAGCCTTTTTACCATTAAAACTTCATTACTGGTTTTTATGGGAATAATTTTGATCCCCCTTCCTCCATGGGCTTATAAACTGCATTCCACTTCACTTTGGCATAAATTTTACTAGCACCGAGTTAACCTCATAGGAAATTCCTCATCATCCTCTTTACATTTTTAACGACCCATTTTGAGAAAAATATATTAATACTTCAGTATATGTGTAGTGAGTTACAACAACATTGATCAACTGAAGCTTACTACTACAAAACAAGGCCTTATTAGTCCAAGACTCTATTCTCTTATATATCTTTTTCACTAGAGGTATTCATTCATTGAAGTGTAGTCTCCTTGTATTAATAGGCAACCTTAGATACATCACAGAAGATTTTTTTTAAGATTCTAGTTACTTCCTTAATTCTGGATTTAAGAGAATCAAAGCAAGAAGCTAAGGTAAAGCAATTCATGTTAACCTTTATTCCCAATCTAAACATATCTTTGAATTGCTTTAGGGAACCAATTAATGTCTCCACTAAGTTTTGAAAAATAGCAAGAGATCATATGTAAAACAAAGATTTGTGAAGGAAACCTTCTTACATTTGGTGTGACATTTCGACTTGGGGTTCTTTAGCAACATTGTGCTTTAACAAAAGATTTAGTGCCTTCATGCACAAGTGAATATATAAAGGGATAATGGACCCCCTGTTTGAGCCCCCTATCCCCTTAAAGATTTATGAGGAGACTTTATTAATAGAAATACTAAATGAAGTAGATGTCATATAGGATTTAATCCAGTTGATAAAAACCTTAGACAATCTAACACTTCCAGTAGCTAAATCATAAATTTATAACTAATACAATTAAAAGCTTTATGAAAATCTACATTAATGGAGGGGTTTAAAGAAGAATTACTTCTAGAATAACCATTTAATAGCTCTTGCACAATCATAACAGTATCACTTATTTTCCTGCCTTCTGTGAAGGCACCTGGTTATCATTGATAGTCGAATTAAGGTCTAACTTCAATCTGTTAGATAGATTTTTAAAGAAAACTTTCTAGAGGAAGTTAGAATAAGCAATGGGTTTGAAATCACTAAAGGTAGTGGGATTAGAGACTTTGGAACTAGGCATAAGGAGTAAAGCTCCCCTGATGAAGAATTCATGTACTGCTTCCTTGATAATATATCCTTTCGCAGTCTAGTTTTTATAGAAGAGGAAACCATTCAATTTGTTAGGTTTTAGAGCCTTCTTCCCATTCAAATAAAGGAAACTTATCTCTATTTCAGAGTCATCAACTGACCTTATAAGCCAGTAAACTTTCCCTTCAGAGATTATGTTTTTTAATAAGAGAGATTAAGACTTCTATGGAAGAAGAGGTTTCATAAGAGGATCCAATAGGATTTTTGAAGTAGTTAACAACTTCTTTATTATAGTTATTTATTACTTTCATATCCTACAATGAAATTGAACAAATTTGATTAACATTTCTTTTTGCAATCAAGGAATTAAAGAAGAATTTTGTATATGTGTCCCCATCTTTAATCTGGTTAACCCCTGACTCTTTGCATAATGAGGGATACATGGTCATTTACTACCTACAAATAGGCTTTTAGTGCCTATTTTTCATAACTTAAGAGAGCTGTATCTCCAGTATATAAAGAGAGGTTTAATTGAGTGTCAACCATATTTTCTTTTGCAATTCTAACTGCTTAACTAGTACTATGACCTTTTTTGCATTAAGCTTCTTTAGTTCTTCTTTTATAAACTTTAATTTCTACAAACAAATGAATTGATTTGTACCAAAGATAAGATTCTCCATTCCTTAATTGACAGCTTCAAGATATCCCTCATCTTGGACTAAAAATTTATTAAATTTGAAAGGGAAATTTTTTCTTATCTTTTGGAAAATGTCTTCTAATAATGCAAAATAGGGTCATTTTATCTCAATCCTCTTTCCCATTTAAAAGTATTAGTAGCCTTCCTATTGGTTGGAATTACAAATAAGGGAGTACATTATCAACTCTTAATCTATAACATAAATAGAGTTAGGAAGCCAAGAACAACTGAAAAATCAAGTATGAAGCTCTAGCTTATTGGATCAAATGTCTTATTGAATTCAATCTTTAAAGAGAAGCTTATACTTTTATAGCTTTGAACAAATTTTAAGGTATAAGGATGTTATCTCCAATGTTCTCCTTTTCAAGTAAGCCTCCTGACTTGCATTAATAAAGCTCTTTAGCACATCTTTCAATTTTATTGCAAGCATTTTATATATGATCTTTTAGATCACATTGCAATATAATATTATTTTAAATTCATTTAAAAAGCTTAGATTAGACATCTTAGAAATTAAACATGCACATACATTATTTAGATTATTGAGCATCATGCCAGTTGTGAAGACTTACATGACAACAATTCTTCTATCAAGTGTCATGTCTTTTGGAAGAAATAAACATTTAGTCCATTTAACACTAGAGCTTTATTAGGTTTCATGCTAAATAAAGCTTGCCTAATATCCATATAATTAAACGATTTTGAGTTAAAGTAGGGCTCAATCAATTTTTTTTAGATAAGATAACTTCCCTCTTGGTTTTTGTTCCAAGTGAAATAAGCTTCATAAAATCTTAAGTCAATGAACTTAAGTGCATTCAGACAAACTCTAAAGTTTTTACTTTTGATCTTAATTGTTGTTAATTATATCTCCTTTAGCTTCTTAGGAAAATAAAATGGTGTTGAAATCCCATAACACTAACCAAGGGATCTATATTGAGGAGCTTAAAGTAGATAAATCCCTTCAAAGCAAGTTTCTTTTATATAGACAAAAATAACCTTATAAGCATTTAGAACTTGATCTATGTTATATACCAAAAAGATGAATTGGTTAGAGTTCAAAACTTAATTTACAATTATTCTTCATAGATCCTAAGAAAAAATAATTCTCACATTATAATGTTATTAGTGTTTAGATAGAACAATCCAATTCTTACCAAACAATCTTTTTTTAAGCTTGTTATCTTTGATTTTATCTTCAAGAGGATAATTAGTAAAAACCTTTTTGATTCTTCATAATCATGTATTAACTACTTTTTTAGGGTAATTCATGCTCCTCTTGTTCTATGCTAAGATCGTAACATTGAAATAAAGGTTTGGTGACCCTTGTTCATTGGTTTTCTTTTATGTGTTCTTTTTGTATAAAATTCAAGATAATCTCCAACTATTAAATCTCCTTAGCTGAACCTGTTTGACATTTCTTTTCATTGACTCTCTAGTCTTTGTTTTCTCTTTAGAATGAAGGCTTATATTGATAGCTAATCAGGATTTCATCTTCTACAAGCTCATCATCCATATTTGATCTCATTATCTTTAGCATTTCATGGAGTTGGGAGTTAATGTCTTCCTTAATGAAAATTCTAGTGTATCTAACCCTTTTATCATTGAAGTATACCCATTTGAAAACAAAGGTTTCTACATAGAGTTGGTTAGATAACTTGATCAAATTATGGACCAATATTCCAATTACATGTTATGGAATTAAACCTTTATCAGAACATGCTTCATTCTTATATATCTTTTGCTCATAAACATGTTCACTATTTCACCAGAAATAGTGGCTTGCTTTGAATAATGCCAAATTTTATATTTAATAACCGTTTTAAGTTTTGTTACCTATTATTTTGAAGAGGAATGGGTCCTTTTTATTGATAAGCATATCCTCAAGGCCTAGCTTCAACTAATTACTATAAGCCTATCATTGAACAAAAAAGAATGCTAATATTTTTTCAATAAAGAACCCAACTAAAGTATTTGACCATTTCCTTACTTTTTGTTGAAAATATCTATAGAAAGTGTGACCACTCTGGTGCCATCAAAAGATGAATCAGTTGGTGGTGGAATATATCTTTCTTAAAAATAGTAGTATCTCCCTCCATTTGAGTCTATGTTTTCTTAGCATAATTATGTGAGGAAATAGGACTTGAAGTTAGCTTTGAAGCTAGCAATATAAGCACTTGAAAGGGATAAGTTGACTTTAGAGTTAATAGAGTAAAAGCTTAAGAAAGGGTTAAGCTTAAGTTAGGTTTAAGGATATGTAGGTAAGAGGAGTGTCTAGAAGACCTTTGATGCGAAGACTTTGAGATAAGGAAGGAAAGGGAGAAAAAAACTAGGATCTAATAAGGAAGATAGTGATTAATAGGTGGAGAAGGATGCAACAAGCATATAATTCCTTTTCTAAATGAGAAAGGAACCTAATAAGTTAACAAGCGAGAAAAGGTCGTGGCTGCCAAAAATTTACTAAAACAATAAATAGATTGGTTAAAAAAATAAGTGGAAGGAGCTTAGAAAGGGTTTAGAGAGAGTCAAAAACATTCCAAGCTTTAAGGTACTCAAAACTTATAAAAGCACTTGTTTTACTTACTAAAGTAATATGCATGTAGATATATATATGAAGAAAATGCATATATAGCCCTTTGTGATGGAGATTAGAGCATATTATTTCTTTTATATTTAGTTCTTTGATTATAGTATGGGAACCATATCTTTATACCTTCCAAGTTTTCATTTTTTAGCAATTGCTTAAAGCTAAGAATTCCATCTATTTAAAGTTGAATTATACTACTTTATATGTTTTGAACCTCATCTGTTGGTTTTATATAGTTGAGTGATTTTTATACCATATTGCTTATTTACAATTTAAAATTTGCATTTAGACATAATGTCATGAATGAAAATATGACTTTTGATGTGTTATAACAATGTACAAATTCTATATTAGGGTTGCTCTACGAATTTTTAATCTTCTATCCATTTTTATGAAGAAATTTGTTCGTAACATAGAAACCATATCTTTATATCTTCCATGCTTTCATTTGGAGAAAATGCTTATAGATAAGAATGCCATCTATTTAAAGTTGAATTATACTACTTATATATTTTGAACCTTACCCGTTAGCTTTATACAGTTGAGTGCTTTCTATACCATATTGCTTATTTACAAGTTAAAATTTGTATTTAGACATAATGTAACAAATGAAACTATGACTTTTGATATGTTACACCACTGTACAAATTATAATCTAATAATATAATATAGGTCTTTATGACACCAATTACTCAACCTTTTCTTTAAAAGTTTCTTTGTGGGCACAAGAAATCCAAGATAGGTAAATGGAGCTTTATCTTAAAAACATGATATCCTTGATAACTAATCAACATCATTCATTGCATTCAAGGAGACAATCAAATTGCTTGTTTGATAGTTCACTTCTAGACAAGATAAATTTTTAAACATATATAGGGAAGTTATTAGTGTGTAGATTGGCCTATCATGAGCTTTATAAAAGAGTAAGAGGTTATTTGCAAATAACAGATTGAATAATCCAATCTCTTGACAATTGTTATGGTAATAATAATGTTGATTTAGGGAAATGTTATGCCTTGCCAATCCCACTAAGGCTTCCATACATAATATAAATAGGTATAAGGATACTAGATCCCCTGCCTAATTCTTTTTCCTCTTCTATAAAGCCTCGGAGGTTCCCCATTTATAAGTACACTAAATGAGGTAAAGGTGATACAATGCTTAATCCATTCCCTGAACTTTACTGGGAGGCCAAACACCTAAAGCACCTGCATAATAAAATCCCAACTAATTATGTCATAATCCTTGTAGAAATCTACTTTCAAGGTATAATTTTTAGGTGAGTTCTTTCTTGAGTAGCCTCTAAACAACTATTGAGCTAACAATGTATTATCCAAAATTATCCTTCCCTCTAGGAAAGCCCCCTATATGTCACTTATCAAATGGTGCATAACCTTTCTCATTCTTAAAGTTAGCAGCTTTGATATGACTTTATACAAAAGTTGCAGCATGAAATTGGTTTGTAGTTACCAAGAAAAGCTAGATTATAGGATTCTTGTATTAGGAATATAAAGGTCTTATTAAAATCCTTTAGCATCTTAACATTATTAAAGAATTCCAATATAACATATATAACCAAGTTTCTGATCATAGGTTATGCTTTATGGAAGAAAAAAATATAAAGGCCATCTATGCATGGAGCTTTATATAGGTATAATTTTAAACCACTTTATTTTTTGAGCAGCGAATGGGTTGCTTGGTATTCCTCCATTTCTTCACTAAATTGACACCTGATGAAGGAGATCAATAATGGAACTGAGGGTCTGCTTCTATCTTTAGTTCCAAGGAATTCATTAAAGAACTTGTAGACTTCATCTTTAAGCTCCACCTAGGAAGAGATCTACTAATTATTTGGACTAATCAAGGAGATGTTTCTATTAATAATGCTCTTGGCTATTATTGAATTATAAAAAAATTTGTATTATTGTCCCCCTTTTATCCAATTTCTTTGAACTTTTTGTTTTATAAAGGAGTTATGGATTGTAACTACTCCAATGTAGTCATTCATTGCTTGTCATTGCTTTTCTTTCCTCTACACTTAAGATAGGGCTTGTAGGTTGTACGTATAAAGATTTTTATGTAAGGATCATTATATTTTTATCTGCTTTAGTATTCTTTTTAGTATGCAAGGTATTTTTTACATTAAGGCTCTTAGCTCCTACTTGATTAATTCTAGTTTCCTTACACATATATAATTTTTTAAAGTCCCTAATCAGTACCTTCATGCCTATAATAATTAGTTTATTTAATCTTTCTTCTTTTGCTAGAAAATTATTGAATCTGAATGGTGTTTTCCTCCTCCATTTGATTATCATAACTTATACAATTATTAGAGAAAGATTTGAAATCATCATAGCTTCAAAAACTGCTTTAATCTTAGGGAACTCATCTAACCAGTGTTCATTAACTAATGCTCTTTCTAGTTTTTTTTTCTCAACATCTAACTTACATTTTTTTTGTTGCCCCAAGAGAAGAATCATCCTTCCACCTTCACGTCACTAACACATATCTTTTTTACATAATCCATGAAATCATTGTGAAATCATTGTTAAAGTACCTCAATCCTATATAACCCTCAGCTTTATCTCTGTGAAGAGCATTATTAAAATCCCTTAATATAATCCAATATCCTTGCATTATTGGATGAATACTTACCAACTTCTCCCATAGATAACTTCTCTAGAAGTTACAATTGGATCCATATATATAGGTTATGTATACCATATGATTTCCTTGAAGCATTCTAGCAGAGACATGCAACATCTGTTCATTTTAGTTTACTAGATTAATAACTACTTTCTTAGAGTCATAAGCTAAAACTATACATCCATAATGATGGTGTTAATGGTTAGATAGGAGTATCCAGTGGTTCCCTGATGTCTTAAGCTTAGATATATTCTACAACTTAAAGTTTTATTTTAATATTCCTATCATTATCAATTTAACTTTTTAAAAAAAAGCCTTTCAAAGTTGCTAGTTACTAGGGCAATTTATACCCATGATGTTCTAAGATACAATCAACATAATTATTATTTTAGTCTTAAAGACCATAGACTTATCTTCCCCACTTTATTTTCTCCCACTACCACTTTGAAACTCACTTGCTTCTTGTTCACTACTTCATCAAACATTATTATCTTGTTATGATCTCTTTCATTAATTTGATAACTTTCCATCATCAAGTGATTTAAGTTAGGATTCACTAGGATACTTTCCTTTTCTCTAGGATCCTTTCTTACTATGATAGCATTGTCTTCATTACATTATCCTCTCTCTTTTCCTCTGAAGAATACTCTCCTTTTAGAGTTCTTTGGCTTTCAACTTCATTTGTTTTCTCTAACTAGTCTTTTCCCTACATGTTTTTCTTATAATTAGCTTCCAAACATAAGCTCCTCATAATCACCTCTTATAAATCTCCTTCTTATAGTCTTCCATTACTTTCCTTGTTATTTTAAAGATGGCTTTTAATGGTATGATGCCGATACGAAAGCCTCAACCAATTTTTCATCCTCAGCAAGTCTCACCAGTCATATTGATATAGGGAATCAATTTAACTAGTTCCGTAATAACACAAATATTAGGAAAATTATTTCTTTTCCTTCTAGTTTTAGTCTCATCTATAGACAAGGGTTTTATAAGATAACCAACTAATGAAATCATCTCTTTAGTAGGCCAAATACTCTAGTGACACATTATGAATGTTCAACCACATTGGTATATTCTTGTATTTAATCTTCTCCAAGTTGATTCCTAGCTTTCAATCTTGTAAGAATATGAGAAATTTGTATATATACCTTACACCAGCCTCTACTAATCCTTTAGCCTCAGCTTGTAACACACCACTACCATAGAGTATATGCCCGAAAATCTAGAGGACATTCAAGAACATACCCTATGAAAATGACATGTTAAAGCAATTACATTAACTTTTTATCACATCATACAGAATATAAGTATTTCCAAAGATCAAACTCCTCATTTCCATTCATAAAATGAAACTTACATACATTTTCATACATCTTATAATCCATGTTTATACATAACATAGCACTTGGGAGTTTATAGCTCTATATAAAAATTTCAACATGAAAGAGAAACTATACAAAAGTATTCTAACTAAACTCCTCAGTATCAGCTCACCAGACTTTTGAACCATTCTTGTTTCCAAAATTGACAGTACTATGCTTCTTACTCTATCACCTTAGAGGCTAGGTCTCCCTTGCACCTGAAAATCAACGTTACAATTTTGATGAGTTTACGAACTCAGTGAGTGAACAATTATCAATGCGCTCACTTATATCAAAACACAAGGACAATTCATAATTCAATTCACAAGAAAATCAAATAATCCAATATTGAATATTACGTCACATTTCATCATGCTCAACAAGTACAACTTGTATACAATATTTCGCTTCACTATTTCGGAACAATCTAATAATTTAATTCAATCATCTATACGATACATATCAAGTTGTATATGTAAATGCACATGTGACTCCATTCACATTTACTTTGTTGTGACCGAGCGCCTATTTACTGTTCCATATCCATTGTGGATACAGGCTAATTTCATTTACTGTCCCATACCCATTGTGGATACCGGGCTCATTAATAACCAAGCCTGTGGCTCTTCGCGCATACTTCTGAGCTTTAAGCACTTTTTCACATTGGTCACTCTGGTCACAACTCCTTTATCTGGTCATGCATAATAATGTGATGGAATGCATCAATGCACAAAATATGCTATCTATAACTTTCATTTAATATGCACAATCATTTATCACATTCATCAGCTCTGAGTCTGGCGTTCAACATTTAGTTAAGAATACATTTTTCATGTTCAAATACAATTAGAAAATACTTCCAATACAATCCTGAATATCAAATTCCTCAGACAATCAATGTCTGAAATTATCACAATCATATCAATACCAGTTCAATAACTAAAATTTAAGCAGAAACAAATCAATCATAGTGAGAAACACATCTAGGTTAACTGACAATACGTTCCAGATAAGCTATTGCCTTGACAAACCGACAATGTCTAGATACTGACGTTCAATTTGTGCTTCTTTATTCATTCAATACACATATTTTTCACATTACTAAGTTAATTAATCATATAAGTATTCAATTATGCACATGTATATGTGTCATGTTCAATGCATGCTCAATTGATTTTCCTAGGTATGTATCCTTAAATCACATATCTTAACCATTCATCCGTCATAACTTGGATATAACTAGTTTGCAATTAGGTTTATACCTCAAAGAAACTTGATTATTCTAAATTCATCAATCATACATTCACCAATCCCTTTTTAGCATTATATAATCACACAATTTTCCCAATTCTCATTCATTCATCCCTAGTACATCTTACTCATATCCTTTGGATCATAATTGCATTCCTAAGAACACCTTTATTCCTTTAACAATCCTTAATTTCTAGATTTAGATACATCTAGAAATTAGTTTCCTTAAGTTATAACATCAATTAATAACCTAAACTTATGGAACACTTAACCAACTAATCCAACATTAAGCTAGGTTCATTTTAAGCCTCAATCAAGTCCAAATGCACCAAAGTAAAGTAACTTATCCTTAGTTGGTTCAACATTCACACAAAACAAAAAATTTCATTTCTAAAGCATTACCCACGATCGTGGGATGAGTGAAACGAGTGTTCACTCTCCATTCTCCTTCAATTTCTCCAGATTTTTAACACATTCATACAAAATTCAAAACATCTTCTTAATAGTTTATTAATAATACTTCAATTCCTCATCAATTTAACCTCAGTGCCAACTCAAAATCATCAATATAACATCTTATAACTATTGTTTATCATGCACTCAAAAACAGAACATGATTGTATCCATTTATTCATCAAATTCCAACACACTTCATCATCAACATCATATACAATCCATCATCATAATCTTTCTATTAAAGCATGCTATAAAGAACAACACTTTACTTACTTTTTTAGCTCAAAAACCTCCTCAATTTATCAAGTTAACCTAACCCTTCAAGCTTGCAAGATCATCACAAATTCAAGGTGGAATAGGTTGGGTTTTCAGCAACAAGAAGAAGACAACAAAATATTATAGTGGTAAAGCGTAGAATTTTGGCAAAACTCTAAGTTATGAGGGTCAGGTGTGAGTGTCAAAAAATGAGAGAAGAAGAAGATAGCATGTAGCAAAAAAAAATGAAAGAGAAAATGGTCTTACATATGTGTGTGTTGTGGGATGGTTGTGTGGTAAGTGTTATGACACTTTTCATGACACTTGTCACGTAAATACACTTGCTACATGTCTTCTACTTATGCCACCAAATGTCACTTAAATACTTAGTCCATTTGTCACTCAATCTCCAAGCCATTTGTAATTCAATCTCCAAGTCGTTTATCACCTAATTATCTAAGCCATTTGTCACTAAATCTTAATGCCATGTGTCACTTATTTCTACTGCTATGTGTCAACTTGTCTTGCCACTTGACATTTTTCCTAGTCCAAATGTACATATCAATTCATCAATCTCCCAACTATATAAATTAATTCCAATTTACTAATTGTAATTCATCAATCCAAAATTCAAGACATAAACAATACATAATCATATCATAACTATTTAAAACCTTTTATAACCCAGAATAAGTCAATTGAGTGCACATACACTCCTAATGTTTTTCTAAATCATGATTCATGTGTGTATGTGAATATTATGCATGTGAATGAAATCATATCCCAAATGTACCAATTCTTTCTAATATATTTTAATTCATGTGACTATCACTCTAATTCCTCAATAGGTTAGGAAACTGACTATTATAATTCTCCCCCTTAAAAAATTTCGTCCTCGAAATTCTTACCTGATTGATCAAATAGATGGGGGTACTGATTCCTCATGTTCTCCTAAGGCTCTCATTTGGCCTTTTCTCTCAAATGATTCCTCCAAAAGACTTTAGCCAATGGGATCACTCGGTTTCTTGATTGCTTAGTCTGATAACCCACTATTTTAACTGGTTCTTTAACATAACTCAAGTTAGTTGCAACTTCAACCTCCTGTGCTGGTAACACATGTGTTGGATTTGACCGATATCTCATGAGCATACTAACATGAAACACATTTTGGATCTGAGTCATACCTGCTGGTAATACTAACTTGTAAGCCAATGGTCCTATTCTCTCAGTAATCTCATAAGGACTAATGTATCTAGAGCTTAATTTACCCTTTTTACTAAACCTTAGCACCCCTCACCAAGGTGATACTCTCAGAAACACCTTATCTCCTACTTGGTACTCCATATCTTTCCAGTACTGATTTGTATAACTTTTCTGTCTATCTTGAGCCGCTTTAATTCTATTACGAATTAGTTTTATTTTATCAACAGTATCTTGAATCAACTTTAGGCCTTCAACAATCCTTAGACCCTCTTTATCCCAATACAAAGGTGATCAACACTTTCTGCCATATGATGCCTCATATGGAGCCATACCAATACTACTATGATAGTGATATTATATGCAAATTCAATGAGAGCTATATTGATTCCATGTTCCTTGGAACTCCAAAACACAAGCTCTGAGAATATCCTCAATAGTCTTAATAGTCCTCTCACTTTATCTGTCTGTTTGAGGATGAAATGTTGTACTAAAGTTTAACCTTGTACCCAAAGTTGTTTGTCAACTACCCCAAAATCTAAAAGTAAAGATGGGATCCCAATATGATACAATAGACATTGAAACTCCATGTAATCTCGCTATCTTATTAACATAATTCTGGGCTAACTGATTCAACGTATTATTCTCTCTCACAGGTAAAAAATGGGTCAATTTCGTCAATCTGTCAATAATGACCCATATGGCATCATGTTGCCTTGGAGTCCTCGGCAATCCTATATGAAATCCATAGTGATCCTCTTACATTTCCATTCTGGAATAGGTAATGACTGTAATTTTCCAACTGGGGCCTATTACTTTGCCTTAATGTGTTAGTAAGTTAAACATTTAGCAATATACACTGCCACTTGCTTCTTCATCACTGGCCACCAAAAATGTTGTTTCAAAGTATTGTACATCTTGGTAGTTCTAGGATGCATACCATAAGTTGCTATGTGAGCATCCTCAAAGATCTTTTTCCTCAAATTGTCAACATCAGGTACACATAATCTCTGCTTCAACATCAGTGTATCATTCCTCAATTCAAACTCAGAATTCAGATTCTGTTCCAACATCTCAATAATTTTCACAAATTCTAGATCCTTGCTTTGAACTTTTCTAATCCTGTCATGAAATACTGGTATAAGCTTCATCGTAGTTAACAATGCTTCATTCTACCCCAAATTCAACTCAACATCTAATGCTCTCAATTATACTAGGTTTGGTAACCTCAAAGTTTGAACTTGAGTCACACTACTATTGGATTTTGTGCTTAATGCATCAGCTACAACATTAGCTTTACCTAGGTGATACTCAATTGTGAAATCATAACCTTTAAGAAATTCAATCCATCGTCTTTGTCTTATATACAACTCCTTTTGACTTAACAAATATTTTAAACTTCTATGATTTATAAATATCTTAAATTTTCACCATACAGATAATGTCTCCAAATCTCCAAAGCAAACGCTGCTGCAGCAAGTTCTAAATCATGAACCGGATAGTTGAACTCATGAGACCTTAACTGTCTCAATGCATATGCAATCACTCTGCCATACTGCATCAAAACACATCCTAATCCCCGGTGTGAAACATCACTATACACAACATATCCTCCAAATCCAGATGGAATAGCTAACATCAATGTTGTAGTTAATTGGTGTTTTAATTCCTTAAAATTCCTTTGGCATTCATCAGTCCATATAAAAGGTACATTCTTCCTCAGAAGCTTTGTCAAAGGGGATGAGATCAATGAAAACCTCTCAACAAACCTCCTGTAGTATCCTGCTAGTCCAAAAAAACTTCTAATCTCATATACATTTCTAGGTGCCTCCTACTTCATCACTGCCTCAACTTTCTTTGGGTCAACCTGTATGCCTTGTCCAGATACTATATGACCCAAAAATATCACTTGATCCAGCCAAAATTTACACTTACTGAACTTGGCATACAATTACTTCTCTCTTATTATCTATAAGACTAACCTTAAATGTTTAGAATGTTCCTCTCTACTCTTCGAATACACCAAGATATCATCTATGACTACAAGCACAAAATGATCTAAATAAGGTTGGAACACTTTATTCATCAATGCCATAAAAGTTACTGGAGCATTTGTTAACCCAAAAGGCATCACCAAAAACTCAAAGTGCCAATATCTAGTTCTAAATGCCCTCTTTGGTATATTAGCTTCTACCATCTTCAACTAATAGTACCCTGATTTCAAATCCAATTGAGTCAACACCTGAGATCCTTATAATTGATCAAGTATCATCTATTCTCAGTAAAGGAAACTTGTTCTTCACTGTCACCCGATTCAATTATCTATAGTCAATACACAATCTCAAACTCCCATCCTTCTTTTTCACAAATAAAACCAGAGCTCACCAAGGTGACACACTAGGTCTGATAAAAACCTTATCCAACAACTCCTGTAACTAGGTCTTAAGTTCCACAGATACCATCTTATATGGAGGAATAGATATAGGAGCAGTACCTGGAATAAGTCGATAGTAAACTCCATCTCCCTATCTTGGGGTAATCTCGGTACTTCAGTAGGGAACACATCCAGAAAATCCTAACTACAGGGATATTCTGAATTGTCTGTTCATTCCAAGTATCAGTCACATAGACTAAATAAGCCTTACATCCACCTTGAATCAGTCTTAAAGCACTCATTGAGGAAATCAACCTAGCTGGCACTGCTTGACTAACACCTCGAAATATTACTCTTAGCTAATTGGGAGATTCAATAATCACCTCCTTAGTGTAGCAATTCATCACAACCCAATGTGCAGTAAGCCAGTCCATGCCTAAAATAAGATCTATCTCCTTTAACTGCAATACAATCAAATTAGCTTCCAACTCTGCCTGATCAACCCAAACCATACACCCTTTACACACTTCTCCAATCACTGTAGTGCTACCTATCAGTGTACTTACTTCTAAGCCACATTTCAATATCTCTCTCTCACAATGCAATTTAGATGTCAAATGTAGTGTGATAAATGAATGCATAGATCCTGGATCTAACAATGCAAATGCTTTAAATTTAAAGACATGTAACACACCTGCAACAACATCCATGGAGTTATAAGCCTCCTGTCTCGTAATAGCATAGATGCTGGCCTGGGATTGTGGTTGGTTACTCCACACCTCAGTCCTAACACTAGGACCTACTGAACTTATTCTACCTCTTCCTTTACCTCTCTGTCTTGATCCACTAGCTCTGCTCTACTGGACGGTCATTTCAGTCACTGATCCCCCTTTCCTTCTAGACTATGCTCTAAAAATTATAGGACAATCTCTAATCTAATGCTCAAAAGAGTCACAACAAAGGCAAGTTCTCGATATCTTCCAACATTCTCCACCATGTTTCTTTCCATAATGATCATAACTAGGCATTTATTGTGTCTGCCCTCCAGATACTTGACCTCTACCACTACCAGTATGAACAAAACCACCTCTCATTCTAAACCCTGACTGTCTTGATCTTAGTTGTGATCGTGAAGATCTATTCTGGAATTTACTAAATCTCCTGCGATAATCAACTTCAGACTCACCATATCACTTCACTCTGAACTCCTACTTGTCCATCTTTTAATAACTGTTTAAATCGGATTGAGGCAACTCGCAGTTCAATAAAACTACTCAAATTAATAATAGCCAACCTTGTTCTGATCTCCATATTTAGTCCATCCTCAAATCGCCTACACTTATCTTCCTCGTTAGAAATTGAAGTAGTAGCATATCTCATCAATTCGTTAAACCGCACCTCATACTTGGCTATAATGAGATTGCCATATTTCAGATCTAGGAATTCCTTCATCTTCCTATCCAAATAGATCTTTGGCATAAAGTTCTCCTTAAAGACCTTTAGAAAATCTTCCCATGATAATCTAAAAGGTCAGACAGAACTGCCAGGAACAGTCTTCCACCACTGATAAGCTAGACCTTACAATAACAAAACTACGTAGTCAAACCTCTCTTCCGACTCGCAGTCCATCTGATCGAACACCCGCTCTGTTCTTTCCAACGAACCTTTTACCTCAGTAGGGTATGTACTTCTATAGAAGTATGTAGCCCCCTGATTCCTAAGTTTATCATACTTGCTTTCTTTCCTCTCAGGACCCCTTTGAGGCATTTGATCAGATTGGGGTACTGGGAACTCTCTATTGGCTCTTACGAACTCAAGGTCAGCTGACTTTGTGACTCGATCTCCTATAGTGAATGACCTATAACAAATAAGAATTGTGATCACTATACAAGTCTCTCACTATATATCAGGTTTATAAGCTTATATATATCCCTATGGATGTTAAACCATGCTTTGATACCAGAAATTTTTAACACACCACTACTATATAGCATATGTTTGAAAATCTAGAGGACATTCAAGAACATACCCTATGAAAATGGCATGTTAGAGCAATCATATCAACTTTTTATGGCATCATACAGAACATAAGTATTTCTAAAGATCAAACTCTTTTCCATTCACAAAATAAAACTTACATTGAACATACATTTCATAATCCATGTTCATATATAACATAACACTTGGAAGTTTATAGCTCTATACAAAAATTTCAACATAAAAGAGAAACTATGCAAAAGTATTCTATCTAAACTCCTCAGTATCAACTAACCAGACCTTTGAGCCATTCTTGTTTCCAAATTTGATAGTATTATGCTTCTAATCTATCACTTTAAAAGCTAGGTCTCCCTTGCACCAGAAAATCAACGTTTGCAATTTTGATGAGTTTACGAACTCAGTGAGTGAACCATCATCGACGTGCTCACTCATATCCAAACACAAGGACAATTTGTAATTCAATTCACAAGTAAATCATATCATCCAATATTGAATATTACGTCACATTTCATCATACTTCAATGAATACAACTTGTATACAATATTTCACTTCACTATTTTAGAATAATCCAATAATTTAATTCAATCATCCATATGATACATATCAAGTTGAATATGTAAATGCACATGTGACTCTATTCATTTTTACTTTGTTGTGACTGAACGCCTATTTACTGTCTTGTTTCTATTGTAGATACCGAGCTTATTTTATTTACTGTCTTATATCTATTGTGGATACCGGGCTCATTAATAACTGAGTTTGTGGCTCTTTGCACATATTTGTGAGCTTTAAGATCTTTTTCATATTGGTCACCCTAGTCACAACTCTTTTATCTGACCATGCATAACAATGTGATGGAATGCGTCAATACACAAAATATGCTATCAATAACTTTCATTCAATATGTATAATCATTTATCACATTCATCGGATCTGAATCCGGCATTCAACTTTTAGTTGAGAACACATTTTCCATATTCACATACAATTAGAAAGCACTCCCAATACAATCTCAAATATCAAACTCCTCAGACCATCAATGTACAGAATTATCGCAATCATATCAATACCAGTTTAATAACTAAAATTTACGCAGAAACAAATCAATCATAGTGAGAAAACATCTAGGTTATCTCACAGTACGCTCCAGATAAGCTATTACCTTGACGACCTGGCAATGTCTGGATGTTGACGTTCAATATGTGCTTCCTTATTCATGCAATACACACATATTTTTCACATTACTAAGTTAATTAATCATATAAGCATTTAATTATGCAAATGTATATGTGTCATGTTCAATGCATGCTCAATTGACTTTTCCAGATATGTATCCTTAAATCACATATCTTAACCATTCATCCATCATAACTTGGATATAACTAGCTTGTAATTAGGTTTATACCTCAAAGAAACTTGATTATTCTCAATTCATCAATCATACATTCACCAATCCTTTTCTAGCATTATATAATAACACAATTTTCACAATTCTCAGTCATTTATACCTAATACATCTTATTCATATCCTTTGGATCATAATTGCATTCCTAAGAACATCTTTATCCCTTTAACAATTCTTAATTTCCAGATTTAGATACATTAATATCAATCAATCCTTTCTTTAAGTTATAACATCAATTAACAACCTAAACTTATCAAACACTTAACCAACTAATCCAACATCAAGCTAGGTTCATTTTAAGCCTCAGTCAAGTCCAAATGCACCAAAGTAAAGTAACTCATCCTTAGTTGGTTCAACAATGACACAAAAGAGAAATTTTCACTTCCAAAGCATTACCCACGATCGTGTGATGAGGGAACGAAACTCTATTATCCTTCAATTTCTCCATATTTTTAACACATTCATACAAAATTCAAAACATCTTCTTAATAGTTCATTAAGAATACTTCAATTCCTCATCAATTTCACCTTAAAACCAACTCAAAATCATCCATACAATAACTTATAAACTATCGTTTATCATGCACTCAAAAACAAAACATGATTGTATCCATTTATTCATCAAATTCCAACACACTTCATCATCAACATCATATACAATCCATCATCGTAATCTTTCTATTAAAGCATGCCATAAAGAACAACACTTTACTTACTTGTTTAGCTCAAAAGCCTCCTCAATTTACAATTGCAAGATCATCATAAATTCAATGTGGAATAGGTTGGGTTTTCAGTAACAAGAAGAAAACAACAAAATATTGGAGTGTTAAAGTGTAGAATTTTAGCAAAACTCTAAGTTGCGAGGGTATGAGTGTTGAAAAATGAAAGAAGAAGAAGAAGATAGCGTGTAGCAAAAAAATGAAAGAGAAAATGGTCTTTTATTTGTGTGTGTCGTGGGATAGGTGTGTGGTAAGTGTTATGACACTTGTCATGTAAAGACACTTATTACATGTCTTCTACTTATGCCACCAAATGTCACTTAAATATTAGTCCATTTGTTACTCAATCTTTAAGCCATTTGTAATTCAATCTCTAAGCCATTTGTCACCCAATTATCTAAGCCATTAGTCACTAAATCCTAATGCCATATGTCACTTATTTCTACTACCATGTGTTAACTTGTCTTACCACTTGACATTTTTCCTAGTCCAAATGTACATATTAATTCATTAATCTCCCAATTGTATCAATTAATTCGAATTTAATAATTGTAATCTATCAAACCAAATTCAAGACATAAATAATATATAATCATATCATGACCATTTTAAACCTTTCATAACCTGGAATAAGTCAATTGAGTGCATATACAATCTTTGCAATGTTTTTCTAAATCATGATTCATGTGTGTATGCGAATATTATGAATGTGAATGAAATCATATCCCAAATGTACCAATTTTTCTAATATACTGCAATTCATGTGACTATTACTCTAATCCTTCAATAGGTTAGGAAACCAACTATTACACAGCTTCTGTTAATAACTTAAGCAATACACAATTATCCTTTGAAATTAATACCTATTATATTCCCTTACCTTTCTAAAGCTTTTTTTGGTTAGTTGTTTATAATTGGAAGGGAGGTCTTCTATCTAGGAAGAAACTTAACTAATATGGAGTTCTAAATCTTTGATCCCTCCTTTAAAACCTCCAGTTTTTGTGATATAATGGTCTGACCCTCTAAAGTATCTGGGAGCAATAATGTAATGTGATGTTTGACATTTCTCCTATAACTTCTCTTTAGTTCATTCACACATTAGCATGTTGAGAGGTACATGATCCTTGTTTATCCTTTTTTCCTTTCATGAGGCTTCTCCTAGCTTTGCCATAATAATAAAGGATATTCCTGAGGCTAGACGCGAGAAGGTAACTTGATCAAACTTCTCCTAACTTTTCTCTATACTTCTAACATCTATAAACATTAGAAAAGGAAGAAAGAAAACTAGGGAAAGTAAAAGTCTTTAAAAGTATGGTATTAGAAAAGGAAAAGTATTTAAAAGTATGGTATTAGAAAAGGAAATGATGTGAACGACAGGAGATTTTTGGGTGAAATTTCCTAAACTACCTTTAAATAGTTTAGTTGCCATAACACAAGAGGGAGAATGGTCGCTTAAACCCAGGAAACAAAAAGAAATGTTAAGCAACACAATAAGGGATTCAAAGGACAGGATAAAGACAACATAAACAAAAAGTAAAGAGAATAAGAGGTTTTGAATAATAGGGTGAAAAAATGGAGGTTTTAGCTTCCTTGAAAGGGCTTCCGAGACAAAAAAATTAAGTAGGGAGAGAAACGTCATTTTTTTTAATGCTTTCATTCAAAGAGATGTAGTGAGAGAAGCACCACTAAAGAAAAAGAGTTGATTACATGCTTAAGAATAAGCAGAAATATCCACACAAAAAAGGCAAATCTAATATCAAAGATAAGTAAAGCTAAGAAGTTGGAAAGCCATCAATTCCATCTAATTAAGCTTTCAACAACTAAGAAAAGGGATAATTGATGCCTTCAATATATCAACTACAATGAACTTGAAAATTTTATTTTCTTAACATTGGACTTGTTCCATATAAAGACTTTGGGGATAAGCTCTTAAGTTGGCAAGTATAATTTTAAATTTAATGAATTGCTTACTTTAAGACCAAAATTGTTCCTTAATTGAATTGATCAATTCCATCTAAAGAGCATATATATGCAACAACTTTTATTGGAAAATCATTTGATTTCTCTCCTTCTATAAGTCGTACATAGTGTTGTTAAGAGATATTTTATACACAAAGAAGTCTTCATCTCTTGTATTCTACTTAAGGCATGCTCTATATATTAACTCCTAACAGTTTGAAGATAGAGAAGTGATATTACATAAATATGATATTCTATCTTAAATGAATGAATATGCACTAAAAAAAGAGGTGCTCCACTAATTCTTATTTTGACAAGAAAAAACACACACATATGTTATATTAAGGTACTTCTTCTATCTGTCTAAGGTACT
Organism: Erythroxylum longipes; assembly: GCA_027563885.1. Taxonomy (NCBI): domain Eukaryota; kingdom Viridiplantae; phylum Streptophyta; class Magnoliopsida; order Malpighiales; family Erythroxylaceae; genus Erythroxylum; species Erythroxylum longipes. Next base: position 26,591,757 of record JAOQMS010000005.1, on the reverse strand, counting down.
CAACTTAACTTTGAGAGCTGACCTGAAAATAAGTGAAACTTTTGGCCATACATGTTTAAACCACACAAGCTTATGCCACTTTATTTTTGGTGCTTGGTCCCTTAAAATTTGTTTGTAGGAGCTATTTAAAAAACATCCAGATGAGTGCATGCTCATGTAATGGAGTCCTTCCCATTCAAGTTTAAGGAGACATATAGACATATAAGTATTCGATCTAGACAAAATCTCCTAAAGTTTAAAAGTTTAATTAAGAGCCTTATTAACTAATTTTAACTCTAAGATGATCTCCTCAAGGGGTGCATTTCATTAGACCTAATAAGTGGGTCATTTGATATCCACTTGTCATATTAAAAGGAAGTGGAGACCCTATAGCAAATTTGATACTAAAATTTCATTATGGAAGCTTCCTTTAACTTGAGTATATGGACCATAGTCTATACAGAGTTGTATTGAAGCTTAATAAACCATAACTAGCCCTCCCAAGGTAATGCGTCTGAATTCATCTTACCTAAAATGCTTTAACCTACTTATCTGTCAATATCCTCTAAATCCTAGTAATCATGAGCACTTTATTTAAACAAGAATGCAAAACTTTTAAAAAGTATTTACTAAAGCTTCTAACTTAAGAGTTAATTCGCCCTACAATAATCTTAAATTAGTTGATATAACTCTTATACTCCGTAAACTTAAATTCTGTCATCATTAAACTACTTAAAGTTAATAAGTTCATATAATTAATCAAACTAATTAAATCCAGTAAGTTACAATTTTTGTTTATAAAAAGCATTTGGTCTTTTATAGTTAATTACTTACACATTTTTATTTATAAAATATTTATAGGGATTGACACTCTTTAAAATAATATTTTGAAACTTAAAAGGAATAATTATTAAAAAATCCAAACTTTACTAAATTTTGCAATACTAGTCTAAACTTTAAAAGTGGCGCTAAAATATATAAACTTTTAATTTGTTTCAAAAATAGCCCAATGTTAAGTTTCTTGTTAACGTTGCTAATATGGCTATTACTGTATTTTCCATGTGACTGCCATATGTTCCCTTTTTCTAACTAATTATCGTATACTTAATAAATTTGAAAACATAAAAACTTATTGTTAGTGTAATGAATCGGTAACCACATACTCTTTCCATGTCAACACTTTTCCTTTCCTAGCTCTGATTGCAATTGCCTAGCTCCATCATTGTGATAAAATAAAGCTTCTGTCTCTCCCTTAAATGTCAAACTAGCTTACTTTCTATCTCTCCCTGACTGACTTCTCTCTACCAACTCTTCAAATTTCTATGTTTTTGCTTGTGTATTGATTGAAAGGCAATAGGACTTTGTTTCTCTGTCTGTTTTTTTTTTCTAGTTCTGGGTTAGGTTAAGGAAACACAATGATTATGGGTAGGGAGGAAGTCCTGAAGGTGGCTTGTTGCTTCTGTTTCACATAAAACACTTAATTTTTTGGCATCTGGGTGTTTAAGATTTTAATTAATCATCAAGCACTGATAAACAAAGGAAAATAGTTAAATAAGTTAATGTTAATTAAAAATGATCAACTATGGTTATTTCTATATTGTTTTTTCCTTATGATAAGATGTTGTCTACACTCTCTGTCATTCCAGAAATTGCATGAAAAGTTGGATCATCTTTCATAAATTTCCTCATCTGTTATCTGTAATTTCCTATTAACAAGGTTGTTGTAATTAATTCTAACTTTTTATTCTTTAATTATGAGGAAAGCTCTATACTTTCTATATAAAATCTTGTTTACTCAAAATTAAGCAAATTATTGATCTGGATAAAAACTTCTCAAATTTTGATAACATCAGGACATGTAGATGATTAAAATGTTGATTCCGTTTATCTTGGCCAAAACTCACAAAACAACCTTTACTTAAATCTGTAATATAGTTAAAGGTTTAACAATTGACAATGATTGTAAGGTTGAATGAGGTTCATAAGAGATGGCTTCTGCTCTTAATCAATGTGTGGTTTATAGACCAAACATGTGAATTTATATTCAAAGAAAGTATGTTGTTCTTGTGATAGATTTGTGGGTCATAATAAACTGCTACTTGAAAAGTATTAATTAGTTAAATGTTAAAGTTTAAAACCATTCTTTTCACTGTGTTTACTTTAGTGAAAAGTATTAGTTGGTTAAACGCTCAAGCATTGATAAAAAAATTCTAATAGGCTTATGATTGCTTATAAATGTAGGACATAAATATATTGTATTCATACTGATTACTAAAATTCCATCTCTCATTCACTTCTTTGCGTTTTTCTCCATTGAAACCATTACACACTAGGCACTTGTAGATTGAAACTATCCCCATGTATGTTCTTGTTCTACACATTAAGAATAATAAATTAGTACTATAAAAAACTTGTGTATTCCTGTTTACGCTTGCTTCACATTGATTACAATGGCATGTACCTATGTGCATACACTAGCATTACATAGCTCAAAAGGTTTGGAACAAGTTATTAACATTGACACATCTATCCAGTGAAGCTTATTTCCTAGGGTAGCACTTGGGAGATACTTCATTACTAACTACACATAACGAAGAGCAAAAGACTAGGGATCAAAAGCTCTTCCTTGAGACAATCCAATTTTGGTTGAAGGAAAAGGGAATGACCATTTATTTTTAGACTCTTCTCTAGGGAAAAACTTTCACTTTATGAAGCTCCACATTCTTAAGGTGACGCTAGAGCATAGCCTGAGCAAGATTATAAACTGGAGGAATTGGCTTGTATATATCTTGAAGTACATGTTTAAGAACTGTGTAATTACAACATATAAGACAAAGGTTACACTAAGCTATTGTTGCCCTCTTATAATAACTAGGGAAGAAGCTAAAATTTCATACTTGCTCTGCAAAAGGGTGTAGGAGGGTGACCTTTTGAGACTAGGCTCCGACACAAACATTCCAACATTGAAGTATAGAGAAGGAGGAGGACCCAATTCACCAGGCCACTTGACTCTTTTAGGAAGTTGACAGTAGCCGATCTTGTACTGTGGAGTGTGGTTCTATTTCTTCTTATAGAAACAATCCACCACACGTAAAAATGCCCATCAGGCAGATCAAATAAGTGAACTATGTAGTTGAATACTTGGATATCCCCGTCCAAGTATATCATCTTGCTATCCAAAATGCTGACAACCATTAACCAGATTGAAAGCCATGTTAGGATAAGAAAACAACCCAAAACTTGTGACTACGAGGTGAATTCCCTTTTCTCACTCTCCATTATACCATAAAAGATTCAATCTTCTTGACTAACTACAGAAAATGAAACTAGCCAATTTTGCAGGATATTATGGACTAAAGTCTGTTCATTATATTATATGTTAGCATTCATAAGTTCAATGCAGAAAATGTTCCATAAAAATTTAGCTTTAGTCTAGTTGTTGAAAATTTTCTTCATTCACCTGCACATTTTGCAAGCATATATTAACTAACTTGATAGGAGGCAACTCATTCAAGTATAGATCCAAACCTCCAACTTGCACAAATATTATAAACACTAAGGGGGCGGTTGGTTCGCACAGAGGAATAGTAATAGGAATGGGAATGAATATAGTGAAGAATGAGAATGGATATTACCATTATAATTATGATGGTTGGTTAAGAGGAAGGAATGATTACCATTACCATTGGCAATGGTTTGCTTGTAAAAATATTGAGAAATAAAAATTTATCATATTTTAATTAATTAATTAATTATATTGTAATTAATCAATTACAA
>JAOQMS010000005.1:26556189-26587901 GCA_027563885.1 Erythroxylum longipes | reverse complement strand
TTACCCAAACCATGATGATGTGCTTATGTGTTTACATGTGTTGACAAGTTTGATAAATGCTTGACTTATATGAGTTGTGAAGTGGTTTGACAAGTTGAGAATTTGAGAAATATATGTTTTATGGTTTTTCATGAAAATTTGCTATGATTATGAGAATTTTCAATGGTTTTTTTGCTTATTACCGGTTATAAGACTATTACCACGAGCTTTAAGCTCACCCCTTCCTTCCCATCTTTAGGCGATGAACAAGATATCAAGTGATTGAGTTAAGAGTCAAGGCATCACTCTAGTTTGCATGTTCTGTTTTTGAAATTAGATTATGTAGAACAATGCTTTAGTCGCATTTTGAGCAATTCTAGTTTTTTTTTGTAAACTTTGTATTTTAGATTATGATGTAAGGGGGCTCGAAATGCCCACTAAAGCGTTGTAAAACTCTTATTTGTTTTGATGTTAATGAAATATGTATATATTATGTTTTGTTCATGATTTCCAAAGTCTTTATATTGCATTTTCAAGCTTTTCAGAGGGGTAGAAATTGTGTACTGGATTCAAGGAGAAAACTGTACTAATATAGAAAGAACTAGACAAAGTTGCCTTCTAGAAAGTTGTAGCATATCCCCATATATTTTCAACGCTATATAGTATGAAATATTTGGATATCGTAGTTGAGATTTATGGTTATTAGAAGTTCGTGATGCTGCATAGGATGGATTTCTGGGACAGCTACGTTGTTTTGAACTTTTAACCCTTATAGAGGTAAAATTTGTTTTTGGGTCTTCATGGAAGTTGTAGGTCTAGCATTCCTCTTCAACATGGTCTTTGAACAATCTTAATCTAATACTTTTAGTGAAAGTTATGCCTTTCGCGGGGGCATGCCAAGTCCCTTCCCCTAGCCTGAACATCTTTCACTCTTTTGATCCTAACTTTTTCTTCCAACCTCCAAATGACCTGATTTTTGAATCATTGGATTTTTAACACATTTTTATACCTCCCCATAAAAATTTATAGCTTTTACTATTGATTCAAAAAAGATTGATTGAATCAAAGTGAGGGGATCGGTTGGAAGAGTATGAGTTGGATATTTTTACTAAACATGCTTCAGTATTTTGATGATATCTTAATTCTTAGAGCTCTAAATGAGATGATTATTATTTCTAAATAAGCTAGAGACATATATCTACAAATTATCTAAAGGAATCAAATTTTAATTTAGTCCCTAAGACTTTCAATTTCTGTAACGAAGTTGGGTATAGTGTACTATTTCAGTGCAAAAATAGTCCGAAAATGTTTGAGCTATAACTTTCAGATTTTTGAACCAAATTGAATGAATTTTATGCCATTAGAGACTTAATACAATGGGTAACAAATGTTCTGAAGAGGTCTAACTCAAATTCCAATTTGATTTTTCCCAAAATCTGTTCAGAAATAGGAAAAGTGAGTTCTTTTTTATGATTAAATGGTGTGGGCATGCCACCTTTGTGAGATGCGCGTCCAGATGTCACTTAGGACGTCGGGCGCGTCACTCGCAAGGGAAGGATCCCAACAATAAGGTATTCTCAGGATAAACCTTCTTCAGACTTTAGGTAAACTACAGATTCCACATTCTAGTACAATAATCTAAATTATGAAATTTGGCCTGGTATAAGCTAATATAACTTTTGATCTATATAAGAATTATGTTATTGAATTATTCATTTGTTAGAATTCTATTCTAAAATCCCAAATGGATTTAACAAGAAATGATATAGCTAGGCAGAAGCACCACTTAATTGTAGTATTAGGCGGTTAATTGCACCACACCATCTCTTTATATAGTTCCAATCTTCTGAAGCATTTTGAATATAATAGTTATGCAGTACAAAACTCCAAATAATAGTGAAAAAATCACATTGAAATAATAGGTGACTAGTGCCTCACTCAACACTTTGATAGAGAATGCACCAATTATGGATGTTAAAGAACTTCTTTAGTTTATCTACAATTGGCAATTTATCCTTCATAGCTAACTATAATGTGATAAAGGATCTAGGATGAAGATGCTTGAACCAAACAACCTGAATCTAAGTCATTCTGCTATTATGATTCTAGAGGATCTTTTTGGAAGACTGGTTTATGAATTTTCCATTTCTATAATGCTTTCAAATGATACAATCTTCCCCTCTATGTAGGTTAGTTTAAATAATCTCCTTATAAAGAGATCCAAAAATAGAACTCTATGTGAAAATTTGTCTATCAACTAGTGCTTTAGTAACTTTCATTCTAGTGCCAATAATAGATTTGAGGTTTCTTGTCAATTATATAAAATACTGTAAGAAAGCTAATTTTCAAACCCAAAGTTGGTATATTTCCTATCTCCAATAAGGTAGACAACTCATTCCTCAACAAATCCCTAGTTTTTATAATGGCTTTCAAAGTTAAAGTGAAGGATGATCTAATTTTTATACTTCATATGATTCTATGTCTTTATGTAAATGTCATGAATCCATTTACACTAAAAAGATTGGTTATCAATCATTAACCTCCATAGCCTTTTTGGACAACATCACAATGTTCATCAACTTGAGAGAAACAATCCCAAGACCTCTTTTGTCTTTAAGGAAGCAAACTTCCTTCCACTGCATTTTAGCTTTTATGAAAGTATCCTCATTTCCATTTCACAAAAAAGGATACAAATCATCTTTATGGACTTGATGATCTTTTTGGGAATAGCTAGATGTGTAGCCCAAAATACATTGATTGAATTAAGCACAGTTGAAACAAGTTAAGCTCTACCGGTAGTAGAAAGTGTTTTGGAACTCCATGAAGGGATTATGCTATTAATTCTGCTAGAATATTGAAATATCCATAAGGACTAGTAATTGAGATGGAAATGTCTAGAGCCAATAATGGAATTGATAATAGATTCTTTCCTTGCTGCCGATTTAGATAAATAGAAATAGCTTTTAGAATAATTGGTTTCTAAACTAGATAGCTTGCTAAAGATTTTCAAAGTTGTCCTAAGAGCAGATACAGAATTCTAATCAACCTTGAAGAGAAATATAAGGTCATTTGCAAAACAAAGATTAGTGATATGTTGATGCTACACTTAGAGTGAAACTTGAAGGCCTTTGTTCTCTCCATAATTCTCTTCAGGGTTCTATTGAAGACTTCTATAAAAAGAGCAAAAATATAAGGAGATAAGGGATCTCCTTATTGAATTCCCTTTGAGCATTTAAAAGATTTACCAGGCTAATCATTCACTAGGATTGTAAAAGGAGTAGTGATGCATTGTGAGATCCATTGAAAAAAATTATAGGAAACTCTAAGGTATGAAGAGTGATTAGAATGAAGTCATAATCCACACTATCATAAACCTTCATTAAATCTATTTGAGAATGTAGTTCTTGCTTTATTTTCTATTATAATAGGTTCTAACAAGTTCCTGCATTAACAAAATATTATCCCCGATAATTCTTCCTATTATAAAGGCCTCCAAAGAAAGGTCACTATACTTGTGAAGAACTTCTTTCAACCTTTGAGACAAGATATTGGAAATTATTTTATACACTTTTTTGCAACAACAAATGGGTTGAAAGTTAGAGAAACTCATCTGCTCATCACCTTTAGGAATAAGAGTAACAAAAGTGCTACTAATTTTAGATAACATCTTTCCTTTATTGAAAAATTCTAGAACAACATTAGTCACAATATTCTTAGTTAGGTTCTAAGATTTGTTGAAGAAATAAGGGTTTAAGCCATCAGGACCAAGTGTCTCGTGAGGATTAAAATATTTCAAGGAGTTTTCTATCTCTTGAATGGTGATAGGCTTGCTTAATACTTCTGCTTCTTCTTGAGTAATACAATCCTTAAGTTCTTTCATAAGTGACTAATAAGAGATAGCATTTATTGGAGCTGTCAAGATGTTTGAGAAATAATCAAAAGCTCCTTAGAGCAACAAGTGTTGAGAATTTATTTCCTAATTATTCAGATGCAAAGAAATGATCCCATTGATGTTTTCCATAGAAATAATAGCTCTATGACAGAAAGTTGTGTCCTTATCCCCTACCTTCATCCATTCCATAGTGGATCTTTGTTTCATCAGTGAATGATAATAAGTTAGAGCACTGGAGACGTGTTATATAACTAGCCTTTCCTGATTCTAGAGGTAAACTAAGGTAAGGTCATTTTGTAGCTCAGTATGAATTCACTCAAGAGAAACTCTATCAATGTCAAGTAGAAGATGAGTATTGCTTATGTTGTTCTAAAAAAAACAATTTCACCCTTATTTTATGAGTGAAATGATAATAGCATATATAAATGGTTTGGAGCCTTGGATGGGAACATTTAAAGCTCTCAATATGCAAAACTCAAACTCAACTAAAGCAGCTAGAAAATTATTGAATCTAAAGAGGAAGAGAGATCTTATAGAACCAAGATGAGTGACAATAGCAGAATGGTCTGAGAGACTTTGGTTTATGAAAGTAGAGAAACTTCTCAAATAAATGGTAGACCATAGATGATTTGCCATGCTGTTAATTTTTTTCCTAATAAAGTTGTCCTCCATTTATTTATTACACCAAGTATATAAGCTTCCCTATAAGGTAAGTCTGATAATTGAATTTTATATAGACATTTTCTTAAATCAGAACAAGGACGACCTATAGATCTGACACCTTTGTGTCTCTTCAAGTTTAATTAAACATTGAGGTCATCAGCAACTAACCAGTGAAGAGAAGATGCATTTACCAGTGACTTGAGTTAATTCTGCAGAGAGGATCTTTGGTATGCACTATTATGAGCGTATATAAATGGTATAAGGATATACCTAAATTCTTATTATAGACCTTTAGATGAATCAATTGTTCTGAGTTAAACTTTATGGTGACATTGACAACAGAAGAGTCATATATAACCACAATTCTACCATTTGGATGATGAATGTGATTGGAGATCATATTCCAACTCCTTGGCAAAAAATAAAGAAGGTTACAATTATGCTGCTTGATTCAAGTCTCTAAATTCCTACTATAACTACTTTATTTTGAGCTAAGAAGCTCTTTATTAAAAGTTTTTACGAGGGCCATTAGCCCCTATAATGTTCTAGGTTAGAATAATCATGGTTTTGACTCCCCAATTGGGCCCTTCTTCTTCCTACTTGATCTCCTTTTAATTATAGGTTCAAATTCGTTGGTCAGTTTAGTAATTCTACTTATAGTGACTTACTCAATTATATCTTGCTCGCATGCTGTTGGAATCTCAATAAGTGTTGCATTTTTATTTTGTTCTTCACTAACACTATTGAACATGCTATTATCTACTACTGTCTGAGAGTTGTCATGATCACTGACATCCACAACTTGTGTTTTTGGAGTATCATCATCTGTGCAGAGTCCTATAACCTTCTGATACTCTCCAATCTCAAAGGTTTTACTAGTTTGTTTCCAAATTTTCTTATTAGTGAAATGTGGTTTCTAAGCATGGGAGACTCTTAATTGATCTTCAAATGGTTCTAAGCTTTCATCCAATCGAATGATGGGGATGCATTCAGGTAAATCAATCATGGAAGATACTAAAATATAGATTATAGCAAATTGGATCCTTTTTATCTCAATTGTAGCTTGATCTAGGAAGATAGGCTTACTAATGAAGTTTGCAGTGTGACTAAGTCCAGAGGTAGTCCAATACTCGAGTGGAACTTCATGAATGTAGATCTGCAATGGAATATACTCCTGCTGAGTGTCTTCCATCCTTATTACAGGTCTTCAAATATGTAGAAATAAGGGCTTGTTATGTACATACCATGGTCTTACCTGAAGAACCTTCTTGGCATCATCTAAATTGGAAAACTTAAATAGAAAATCATCATCAGTATTTATGAGAATACCTTACAGTCCCAAGGATTTCTAATTATTATGGCCTATTGCTTCATTACAGGGAATGTGACTTTCCTGTCAATGAAGAAACCGAGAAGCGTAGAGTTCCACTTGCTAACTCCTGCTCTAAGAATTTCGATTGTAAGGTGGGGGTGAGGAACATTCCTGGAAAATGAGGAACTAGAGGGAGGACGGTAGTTAAGTTTAAGTTCAAGTGTGGACTCACTTACAACCTAAGCCCATGACCTTATAATAGGCACATAGGTGTTTACATCAAAAGTTGAAGGGGAGTGCTAAAAAGGATTAGAAGCAAGTGAGGAAGCTTGAGGTGCTTAGGAGTTTAAACTCAAAGGCGGGAAATTGACATTATCCATAGAGAGAGGGTAAAACTTGGTGGATAAAACTAACACAAGGAGGTACTAGGAAGTAGTAAGGAACTAACACAAGAGAAGGATGAAATGGAGAAGAAATGTAAATCAAGAAGGCAATGAGGATGGTGTACGGTGAAACTAAGAAAAGAAATGTGAAAACAACACAAGGTGTGAAGAACAACAGCAAGAAGAAAAAAAACGAGTTTGAGGTAGAAACTAAGTAAGAGAAGCACAACAAATAGCTAATCGAGTGGGAAATTTTTACAATTTCTTATCCCTCAATATACCACAAGTGCACAGGTCATTAGTGTATTATATGAGGTTTCAATCCCTCAAGGAGTTAGTGAACTAATCGAATTCTAAGTTGTCTAAGGCTTAAAAGGATAATTAAAATGAAAATAAAAATTAACAGAAATAATCGAATATGCATTAATTTAAAATGAAATTGTAAAATTAACATGAGAAATAAAAACTGAGCACCACTAAATGACAATTGGAATTCAAATAAGGAAGGTTAACAAATTATGAAAAAGGGGATTTATCCTATCATTAATGCTAACTTAGTCACTTTTGAGTTAATGTGGTGTAGGTCCTAGACTTTCGAATAGTGGATTACTCTCTCTCGAGTTATAATCATTAAACCCTAAATTATAAACCCTAATTAAATTATAGAATTTGTAATCTCTCAATTAACAAAAAAAACCCACACTTCCAATTAGATCTTATATCCTCTAATAGACTATCGGGTCCTCCCACGAGATCTCTCTTCGCATAAATTACCAATTTGATTATTTGTGTGATCTATTAGATTGTTTAACTCCCATTACCCAATCTAGTCATTTTGTTATCAGTTCACTCTCTCGATTTATTGCCGAAGCATGCACATACAACAAATAATCACAACACCAATCATCATTAACAACAAAAGCAACTAGATTAACATTAAATCAAGTATAAATCCCTAAAAGAGGTTAGAACATCCTTAACCCAAGATTCATCATCATCAATCCCATCTTATACATCAAATACATGAAATAAAAGATGGACAGAAAGAAAATAACTTGGAGGATTGGAGGTTGAAGCAGTTGAAGCTCCACCTTCTTCTTTCTCTTCTTCTCTCCTCTTCTTCTTCTTCCTTGGATCTTTCCTAATGTAGCAGATGGAGGCACAAGAAAAATAGTTCTCCCCCTCTCTTTGTAGTCTCCTCTAATTAGGGTAAGAATTAGGTTTTACCCAGGCTCAAAAGTTCGAAATAACCAGCAAAAAATTAAGTTTGGGACGTTGGTCTGTGTTTGTCCTCGTGCAGACCATGACCATAGCTTACTGAAATGGTCTCTGCCACGATAGTGACCCTTGACCTGGGTCCTCCATCGGGCTTCCTCCAAATCTTCTTCATTCTTCGATATCTAATCTCAAACATTAACAAACACATCGAAGCACCTCAAATACACAAAATTAAGGCTCAATAGCATGCTCTAACCCACATAACACTCAAAACACAAATATCTAACCAACTAACACAATTCTACCTAAACATGCATGAATCAATTAATTAACAACTAAAAATATACTAAAATGTCTATTAAAATATCATACAACCTACAACTATCAATAGCACCACACTGAAGGAGTACAGAGGAGTCCATGAAAATCAAGTAAGCAAGATGAACAATAAACTTAACGGAGTGAACAATACCAAAGAACAAGCCATTATTCTTTTATTTTTCAACAGCACAGCACAATAAATTGATAAGCGTTTTGGTGCTAAAATGTGGACAGGTATATGTTGTAGAGTTTAGTTAAAGATCCTATACTATTTTGGTACATTCCCACATAATTAGATTTTGTATTTTATCCTAATTTGAGACTTTTTAATGATATTTTCCTTTCTTGTAAAAAAAGCATAATTCTAATACACATGGTTACATTAATAAAAACTTCAAATGTAACACATACAAATAATAATTTGTTTGAAGCTAATATGTGAAAAACGTACAACCTTGTTTTTATTGATAAAACAAAATTATTTGAAATTGTCAACAGTAATTTGCAAAATGTCTTGACATTTTTGGTAAATAATTATTTTAAATCTATATATAATAAATAATTTTCCAGTAATTAAAAATGAAAAAAAGAACTGACATCAACTGGTGCAAAAATAATAGTCATAATTATCTAGTCCATTGTTTTTTTTTTTTTTTGATAGAATCTAGTCCATTGTTTAGGTTGCTACTTAGGACCAAAAATCTTTCATGGCACAACTTCATCCTCCAAAGATCCTTAGCTGCACGAAATAGAGTTTAAACTTCAACTACTGTGGTGTGGTGTGAAGTCTGCTTGGACTCATTCCGACCTTAAAAAATAATATTTGTTCGTTTAAGTAGGGTCACCACCTTTAGGGAATCCCATTGGGCTACGACGATAAATTAAGAACAAAGTAATTTCAGTTAAAGCTCATAGGGTTAGGCAATTCGAACCAAAAAATTTCCAAATTAACTGAGTTAACTCGCTTCCCACAACTTTCGAGGTCATATCCAAACAAACCCTAGAAATCCTTCACCATCACAAAACGATTATTAGACTCCAATTCACCGTTGCCCCATGAGGTGAGGTTCATTATCTCATTTAGAATTGGTCAGTTTCTTTGTTACATTAAGTTGTATAGGTGGGGTTCATTTTCAAAGTTAATTTTAAAGTGTGCTTAGTGTAGTAAAAAATGCAAGTTTCATTGTTGCAATCGTTGAGAAGTGCGATATTTTGGAGATCAAATCTCTAATTTGAGTTAGAATAGAAATGTGTTATTTGGGACATTGAATCTGAGCTTTCTCTGCGCAATGTTATGGGTTCTTGAGGTGAAATGAGGAGTCAACTGAAGGACATAGTTGTCTTTTACTGTTTTCTTGTTTAGTTTTCCATATTATATTTGAGTTGATATGTAGTAGTTGATGAACTTCAACTATCATTGTGGTATAAGTTTTTCAAGTATGAATTTGAGTTAAGATTTTGGTTTCTTGAACAAGAAGAGAATGGAAACACAAGGTAAAAAAGATTTTGTTAGCAAGAGGGCTCTGAGGAAGAGAGACCGTATGCACAATTATGATGAAAATTTGATGGATGAATTGATAGAGAAGCATTTAGGTGGTTCTTTAAAGAAAAGGAATAGAAGTAGGGGGGATTTCGAGAAAGAAACTGAAACTGAAGCAATGATAGCAATATCGCTGGGATTCCCTATTGATGCATTGCTTCAAGAGGAGATCCAAGCTGGAGTTGTAAAAGAGTTTGGTGGCAAAGAACAGAATGACTATATTGTTGTGAGGAATCACATCCTTGCAAGGTGGAGGAGTAATGTACAGATATGGCTATCGAAAGAACATATTAGAGAAACTGTTAGCAGTGAGTATGAACATTTGATATCTTCTGCATATGACTTTCTCTTATACAATGGTTATATTAATTTTGGAGTTCTAATGCCACTTAGGTCACACATGCAAGAATTTACTAATGAATGGTCTGTGATAGTTGTTGGTGCTGGACTTGCTGGGTTAGCAGCAGCAAGGCAGCTGATGTCTTTTGGTCTTAAGGTGGTTATTCTAGAAGGAAGAAATCGACCTGGTGGTAGAGTTTATACTCAAAAGATGGGTAGGAAGGGAGAATTTGCTGCTGTTGATCTTGGTGGAAGTGTTATTACTGGGATAGATGCTAATCCTCTGGGAGTTATTGCTAGGCAACTTTCTATTCCACTTCATAAAGTCCGAGATAATTGCCCTCTGTACAAACCTGATGGTAGACCTGTTAACAAGGAAATTGATTCCCAGACTGAGTTTGTTTTTAATAAGTTGCTGGACAAAGTCATGGAGCTGAGAAAATTAAAGAGTGGATTTGCTGCCAACATTTCACTGGGTTCAGTTTTGGAGAGACTGAGGGAATTGTATGGTGTTGCTAGAAATTCTGAAGAGCGGCAACTACTTGATTGGCATCTAGCTAACTTGGAATATGCAAATGCAGGATGCCTTTCTGAACTTTCGGCTGCATACTGGGATCAGGATGATCCTTATGAAATGGGTGGGGATCATTGCTTTCTTGCTGGTGGAAATTGGAGGTTGATAAAGGCATTATGTAGAGGGGTTCCCATTTTCTATGGGAGGAGTGTCAATGCCATCAGATATGATCATGAAGGAGTTAAAGTGATTGCTGGAGAAGAGGTATTTGAAGCAGATATGGTCCTATGCACGGTACCTCTTGGAGTTTTGAAAAGAAGAACAATTAAATTTGAACCAGAATTGCCTCAGAGAAAGCTTGCAGCAATTGAGCGATTGGGTTTTGGGCTGCTCAATAAAGTTGCCATGGTTTTCCCTCATGTCTTCTGGGGGGAGGAGCTTGATACGTTTGGACATCTCAATGAGCATAGCAATAAGCGAGGAGAGTTCTTTCTGTTCTATGGTAATCATACTGTTTCTGGAGGTCCAGTACTGATTGCACTGGTGGCTGGAGAAGCTGCAGCAATGTTTGAGGACACAAATCCATGTACTCTACTGCATCGTGTTCTAAGTGTTTTAAGAGGTAAATTGGCATTGTTGGTACTGAAATATTTAATGTTTATTTTATCTTGCCCTTTGTGAGTGTTCAATTTTTCTAAAATTGTTGCAGTGTTTGTTGTGAATGCTACTGCTTACAATAACATCTACTACTGTTTGGCTTTTTGACAGGTATATACCAGCCAAAAGGTATTCATGTTCCAGATCCCATTCAAACAATCTGTACGAGATGGGGCAGTGATCACTTCAGTCATGGTTCATATTCACATGTCAGGGTTCGGTCATCTGGCAGTGACTATGATATACTTGCAGAAAGTGTTGGGGGACGGCTATTTTTTGCTGGTGAGGCTACAACTAGACAATATCCAGCCACCATGCATGGTGCTTTCTTGAGTGGGTTGCGAGAAGCTTCTCGTATAATAAAATCCAGTAGAGATTGGCAAACTAACATCAGAAAATCTTTGTCAAGAAATATTGGACTAATCAATGATACATTGGTGGATCTATTTAAGAGGCCTGATCTGGCATTTGGAAATTTTTTGTTCATATTCAATTCTTTGACCGAGGATCCAAAGGCAATGGGGATTATGAGAGTTACTCTCCGGAATCTTGGAGATGAGTTAAAAAAGGAATTGGAGATTTGCCTCCATCAACCTTTGAACATACCCCTGCAGCTTTATACAGTGTTATCTTTACAACAGGCTCACGAACTTAAGCTGCACAATGGAGGTGATGATGATAAGCTCTCATATTTGATTAAAAATCATGGCTTGAAACTAATGGGACGATGGACCCTGGCAAATTCAAGTAGTTCCTTGATTTCTAGCATTGCTAGTGCAAGAAGAGGCAAAAGCAAGAGTAGGATGGTTGCTGGACAACTAAATTCTGGACTAGGTATATCATCGGTTTCAGTGATCAACCCTTAGGTAGTTTACTAGCAAGTGGTCACTGCACAAATGCCTAGTGAGATCTTCAAAACGATAATGTGCTGAACTAAAATGTGCAAAATAGAATTTACTTGAATAATATCCATAAGTTGTTTGTTATATATTTGTAGTATATCATATACATGTGGAAATATATTTAAGTAAAGAGGTAAGATAAATAGTAAAAAAGGTGGGAGAAAAAAGCAAGGTTAACATTATGGACGTTACAAGGTAGCAGCATTAACTAATCGTTAACAAAAGTTATATGTTAGATTGTCTTAGATATGATGAAATTTATAAACAAAATCATAGCAAACCACGCGTACATAACAAGTAGTCAAAATTTTCATAATAAAAACTAGAATGTTGTCTATTTTAAATAGCATAGTTAAGAGAGTGAAGCAAATTCAGGCTACTAATTCCTTTGTTATAGGAAATATAGGAACAATATTCATTGAATTCTTATTGGTTTTCTAGAGCAAGTTACCAAGAATTGAATCTACCAACATGTATGTTTATTTTAGCTAAGACATTTCATAAAAGTTACTTGAAATTGTTGATAAAGTTACATTAAAAAAAGTTTAGATATTTTTTTCTCTAGTATTTTTTTACACAAAGGTTAGTATTTTATAAACCTTCAAATATATCTACTTAAAATTGGCATAAAAAAGAAAGAAAATTTTCCTAAATTGATTATATAATGCATAATTCTATGTACTAAAATTTATATTGTCTATAACGTACAAAACTTGCAGAACCAAGGAATCAAATTATTGCGTTAAGATCAAGTCAGGGGCTTCTTGGCGAGCAATGATGGGGATGCAATGATAGCGTTATAACGAGGGCATTTAGGATCGTTCTTCAAATCCATAACATACATAAAACAACCATGACACTTATCAACAAACATAGTCCGATTGCCATCCATTTCACTTCCTTGCGCTTATTTATGTTGTTCTTGTTCTTGGTTATAGTTTGACAATGATGTTGGTGGAGATGAAGAGGATCGTTTCTTTAAGTAGGATTGTCTCTCTGCCCTTTTCAGAGCTAATTTGACCTTATCAAGAGTACACAGGCTCTGCAAATGGGTTGGACTATGAAGGTCCAGGGAGATTTCTTCCAGAAACGTATGTGCTGAAAAGTTGTTCAAATAAGACAAGTCTATGTTTTGTAGCTAAGATGTTCTCCTCAGGACATGGTGATCTTAGGCATTATGCTTCTTGGCATCGACCATAGACGTTGGTAATGATAAGGAATGCATCGGTGGATTAGAGTCCTGTCACAAGGTGCAAAGCTTACATAAATGTAAGGAGAAAAACTTCAATTTTTTAAAAGATATTTAAAAAGGAAAAACCAAAAATGATAGATATCAGAACTAAAGCATTAAATTTAGGGAACGTTTGATCTTTGTTCTAACATTGTCATTTTGCTTTAGGTTGACAAAATAATTTTGAAACCAAAAAGAAAAGGTAAAAAGATTCATGAACAAAACCAGATAATTGTAGCAAATACAACTATTCAACAACAAAAGGAAGGAGAAAAAAGCAAAAGAAGTTGAAACAAAAGTTGCAAATTTATAGCCAATGAGAAAAAAGAAAGATTGGAAGTTGAACATATACCATACCACCTTCAACTTCAAGAAGCAGGATAGCCTGTAAATCGTTATGAACAATAATTTTTGATAACTCTCCGAGCAAGTCCTTAGTCATTAGTATTTCTGAATTGCCATTCTTAACCATTGGGCTAATATTAGCTACCATTTTCTTGAGATATTCTTTTGGCTTCCCAACTTATTGTTCGAGAATATCATTTAATTCCTTTGAACGAGAGAAGGGGAAGATATGATATCTACGTGCTTGTTGGATATGTTGAGAGTTGTCTGTATGCAAGTGCAAATTTTGGATTGATAGATGACTAAAATTTAAATTTAGTCGGTTGCGTCAGGTAATCATTTTCTCTTTATTGTTTTCCCTTAATATGTGATATTTGGTTTGTTTTCCCAATGTTGGCTATCCTTGTTTATGTCCATCAAGCTCTCATGTTTAATAAATAACGAGTATTGACTTTCTGTTGATTGCTTAAAGCCATTATCGTAAAACAACGATGATACAATAAGTAAACCATCGATCTTCTTTCACCTGAAGCTTTAAGTTCGACAAAGTGGGAAGAGCTATGAAAACCATCGATCTTCTTTCACTTGAAGCTTTAAGTTCATTATATCATCGACACTACCAATTGACTAATCAATATTTTGATAAAAAGAGAGATAAAGAAGCATTACGAGGTAGATAAGCTTTGAAGAGGAAGATGTAATAGTTACTAATGAGATTCTAGAGAGATTAAGAAAGAATGCATTTATTATCTTAGCAAGTAGGGTTCATTATTGGTCTAAAGAAAGAGAAAATGCAATATTATCCAACCATTATTCCTATTAGTAGTTTTATTAAGAGGGAGGAATATAGACTGACGTCAAAAAGTTTTGAGGTCTTAAAAAATGAAGCTATGTGTGTGTCTTCTAACTGCTACTAAAGTCAATGCGTCCATTATTATTTCATTTCATTTGTGAAGGTAGCAATTATTTCATTTTATTAACTCCCTTAAATGAATGAAGGCATCGAGGTGTGCGTGATCATTATTTCATTTCATCTGGGCATGTAGCAATTATTTCATTTCATTAACTCCCTTAAATGAATGAAGACATCTAAGTGTTTGGTGTAGTCGTCCAAATAAAAGAAAGAGTACATTTATACTCCACTTGAAAGCAATGTCTGGTCTCTTTTCCCATTGTCACCCATCTTTCTTTATGTCCATCAAGATCTCACATTTAATAACGAGCTATCAATAAAATTCCAATCATTGGTTATTTTTAATGTCATTAATTGTCTTAGTAAGTGGGGTTCATTATTCGCCAAATTGGTGCAACTTTGTCATCTGATCTGGGAAGGTGACAGTTATTTCATTTCATTAAGTCCCTTAAAAGAGTATGAAAAATGTGTATTACAAGACATGGTAATTGCAACTGAAAAATGGAACTTAGAAAGTAGAACAAATATGTTATTATACAGTTCAAAACTATTCTTTTCCTCTTTAGCTATAAAAAAGATAGGTATCACTAAGACAAAAACATAAGAATTTGGGATTAGTTCAGGCCCTTAAGACCTTTCATTACCATTCATCTGAGGATTCAGAACAAATTACAACAGGAGAATCGTAAGAGAGCAATATATGAGCTTCTCTCTGTGTCTATGTGTATTCTAAGGTGTTTTTCGAACTGAAACAAAAAAACAGATAAAGGGACAAGAACTGCTCATGTCTTTTATAGTGGTGTTGGCCATCATTGCAATCTTACCACACTTTAGTGTTTCCAAAAGTCATTTAGCAAGTAAAGATGAACGCAAACCTGATTTAAGAATCAGGTGGGGGTGATGACACCACGCTCATCACTGAATACTTCATGCAAGGAAGATAAATACACACATAAGGAGATCATATGAAAGGGGAAAATAGATGCAGGTTTTAATAGAAGTCTAAACATAAGATCACTTATAACAACCTTTTTAATTGACATATTTCCTGTTCTGACAAAGGACTTGAAGATGAGATATCTCAAAGCTGGCAAAAGCAACAAAACAAAGCAAAAGATAAAGAGTAAAAGCTTTTTCAATATTTACTATAATACCCCTCGGCATCATCCCAGTCGTCATGAAGGCGACTCTGTACAATTAGCAAACCATCTCCTTTGCCCTGAAAAACACAAAGATAAAACTCTTGGAATTTTGTTTTACTGATATCATAAATAGCAGCTACAAGAACCAGATCACAAAGCAAATTACCTGTTTTCGTACTCCAGTAGGCGTCTCTCCAAATATATCATCTCAGTACTTCTCATCTGATCTCTCACCCTGCACAAATTCAAATGAAATGTATCATTAGCTAAACACCTGAACAGACAAAACCATTAAAGAGTCAATCTACTTTCATTGCAAAATGAATATACCTTTGGAGTACCCTCAACATGTCCTGCCCCTCCTAAAGCTCTTCAGAAGGTTGCATTCTATTTTGATGAGGTGATTTCCCCATTGAAACTAATGGCTCAGAACCAAAAATATCCCCATGATCATTACTACCTTCAACTGCAGCAACATTAGCAGTTTGCACTGGTTTAGTTCGATGTTCACCAAAAGATGGTGATGATTTCGAAGTCCTGCTACAAACTCCTTATCCGATAGGAATGACAATATCATTAAAACATACCGAACCTAATCACATAGCAATAAGCATAAATAAAAAGGAATAAACACACACGCTTAACCAAGTCTTAGCAACAAAGTTTTTATCTTTTTTCATTTAGAATCAAGATTGTACCTACAGATCTTCTTTCCTATTCAGAAGTTATTGAGGGATGGTAATACCTACACCAATGAAAAAGGAAGGAACAACAATCACAATTTATGAAATGTCAGATTATTGACTACTATATCACAATGCAAAGCTTTCATTCTCTCCGCAATCCTCTCCTTCGTAACTGTTGATGAAACTAAGAAAGCAAAATGAATGAGAAGAGGGAAGGGATTGTCTATTTGGTTTCCCAAAACGAAGGACGTGTTGTTATTTCCAGTGTTCTGTTATTTGTATGGGAATATAGGAAGATGAATGGAATAAATTCATGCCTGAGGATGGTGGAAATGTTGTTGAGACTGGTTCAATCCTTGTGCAGTGCACGTCCACCTCCAAACCCATTGTACGATGCCTAGACTGAAGCTTCTCCTTCCTGTAAACGGCAAGTTTAATCAAAATTTCAGATAATAAAAAGTATAAAAACAAAGAAAATGATTCGATTAATTTACTGACTTGTGTGAGAGACTTAAACGAGGACGACCCATCCATGACGTTGCTAGGGGATAGCCGACTGCCACTGGCGGCTATCATAAGCTGTAGCTGTAGCATCATCTTGGCAGCTAGAGAAGGGCTTCCTCTACTGATCTGATGTTGTCTCAGCTTGGGGTGAAGCAAGAAGAGGAGGACACCGATGGATGAATTGGACGGTTGGATTACAATTTTTCGTCATCATCTCATTCATGCTCTGATCTGATGTTGTCTTAGCTTGGAGGAGAGAATTAAGGACTCATCGAGTTGTTGTCATCAATGTTGTCCTTACGAATGTGGAGGATGGAGTAATAGCAAGATCCAACATGGGATCCTCCCTCCAGCTCCATCTTTGAGACCATTTAATTTAATTGAAGAGTGAATCAAGAAGAGGAGGACGTCATTAGATGAATTGGATGGTTGGATTAAAATTTTTCATCGTCATCCCATTAACACTTAGTATATAGTAGTTAATGTGTGGAGTCTTTTGATGTACAATGCTCCAGATATGAATTTGACGTGCCTTTTCACATAATTCTAAAATACTGTAGCTCGATAGGGTATTCATTTGCTCCGAGAGCAACCCTTTACTTGGGGCTATTTGTTTATTGTAGACTACATTCTTTTATCTGGCCATCACTAATCGAACAAAAGCCTTCAGATAAAACAAAATGAATCATTAAACAGGCAGCACATATCAGATACTCCAGACACAATTTTAGTAGCCGAAATCTAATAAAATGGAATCCTCATTTCATTTGTGATGGCATGAGCCAACTTTGTCTTCCCACAACCAGTCGGTCATGAAGCAGGATACCATTTATAAGATTGACTCTGAGTCATTATGGAACATGCAGGTGATAAAAAGGAACAAGCACTTCCACTATCAAATTACATGAAGCAAGATACCACTTATGGGATTGACTCTGAGTCGTTGTGGAACATGTGGGTGATAGAGAGGAACAAACACTTCCACTATCAAATTCCATGAAGCACTCTAAGCCGTTGTGGAACATGTGGGTGATAGAGAGGAACAAGAACTTCCACCATCAAATCCTCTAACATAGCACATACCAGATACTACAGACACAATTTCAGTAGCCAAAATCTAATAAAATGGAATCCCCATTTGCGATGGCATGAGCCAACTTTCTACCGCCCTATTTCCCTTTCCCATGGGTCTGTCATTTCCCTATAAGGAATAAGAAAGAAACCTATGAATGTAAAATTAAAAGTAGGCCAAGGCGAGGCCACTAGGACTGGGAGTCCTAGGCTACCTCCTATACTAATACATAAAAAACCTAAATATTACTTTTTATTTTCATAAATTTATTTCCTTTGCAAGCGCAAGTCATAAATAAACAAACAATTGAGGGTTAGTATAAATCAATTTCGATTAGTTCGACTAATTGGATATTGTTATTCTTATTATTAAATTTGTTCTAATAGAAGTTTAGATTATTAAATGTTAGGATAACAAACAAAAAAAAAGAACAGTAAGGAGGAAAAAAATTTTCGCCCTCTTACTTTTCTATTTTTCTCATATTTTTTGTATTATTTTTATTAGTTGAATCTTATAATTTTTATATGTTGCAACTAAATCCTTTTATTTAACTCTATTAATAGAAAGAATTATGTAACTTACAACTCAATTGACTTAAAGAGTTTGGTTAGACTTCCACATTAGCCACATGACAAAGCATAATTTGGGGGAAATTGTTTAAACCGTACGGGCTTCTTCCACTAAACTTTGGTACTAGAATTCTAAAATACCTAAAAGTAAGAATTATTAAAGAAGAGACTTAAAAATTTTCAAAGCCATCTTATACTATCTTTACTATGTTAGTTTAGGTTATACTTAGGCAAACTCTCCTGAACTATGGAGCATCCTTTAAATTCCTATTCCATTCATTCCCTTTAATAAGTTCTTTGATCTTAGTTTTTCGATTTAGCATATGTTTCAAGTGAAAAGTTTCAGGAATTAGATATAGTGGTCTCCTTTCACTCTAACTGTCAAAGTATAAACTTGTGTCTTCTTCATTCCCAATTCTGTGTTTTAACTTCCTCCAAGCTTCTCTCTTAGTTTGAGAACCTGAATGATGGTCCATAAGGAGTTTGATTTAGGTTTGATTTCCTATAAACATTGATTCTTTAACTAATAAGAGTAAACACATTGTATTTAAAGAGATTTCATATTTCTTAGAAGTCTCCAAATCATCTTAGCAAGAAGCACTTTGTTGATGGTTTGAATTAGCCAAATACCAAGCTCTCCTTCTTTTATAAGAATTCCATTGTATCTCCACTTTACTGTGGTATAAGGTTCTTTATAAGCATCACATGTCCATATGAAGTTTCTTATCATTCTTTCCAATACTTTAGTGATATTTTTTGAGAAAGTCAATTGAGAGTTTTAATAGATGTGAAGATTGTTCAAAATAGACTTAATGAGTTTTAGCCCTCCATAAAACAAAATTTTGTTACACCAGTAGCCAATTCTTCTATGGAACATATCAAACAAAGGCTAGTAGTCACCAAAAGTTAGTTTCTTGGTGGAGATGGAGGTTCTTAAATATTTTAGTGAAAGATTACTAAGCTTTAGAATAGAGATACTATAGAGTCTTTGAGGATCTGAGATAGCTCTAATTAAGACAAGTAGATAACTTTCGTCTCTATTGATGATGAGCCTTGCTAAAAGATTAAAAGCGTGAGGAGAGTTCATTATAAGCCTAACAGAGCCTGTAAAACATAAGCAAATCATCAGCTAAAAAAATGGAATATTCTTTGCTTGGAACCTTTTTTTTTAACTTGAAGGAGGGGACCATTCTAATATCGTGTTTAGTGATTCTAGTAAGACATCCACACATATAAAGACTAAGTAGGGAGATAATTGATCACCTTATCTTATTCCTTTACCACTCCTAAATATTTGAGTAGGTTCACTATTCATTAACACACTGAATAAAGTTACTGTAATAGATTATTTTATCCACCTGATGTATTTGAGAGGGAAACTAAGAGCTTCCATAAATGGTAGTAAGAAATCCCAACTGATAGAGTCAAAGACCTTATAGAATTCAATTTTCATTGAACAACTCTTTATAGAATCTTTTGTTTGGTAACCATTAAAAAGTTCTTGAACTAATAGAATGTTATCCCATATGTTTCTTCCCCTTATGAAGGCATCTTGAGATTTGCAAATCACGAAGTCTAGTATAGCATTGTTTTTAGAGGCAATGATATTGGAGATGACTTTGCATATAGTGTTACGATAAGATAAATGCTTATAATCCTTTAGCGAATTGAGATTTGACATTTTAAGAACTAAACAAATATTAATTTTGTTGAATTCCCTAAAAAAATTTCTATTTAGATACTATTAAATTTGTTTTTAGTAAGTGAAAAAAACATATAAATAACCTTAATATTTAATATGATAAGCCTTTTATCATTTACATCATATTCACTCTTTTCTTTAGGGAAGCTAGTAAATTTTAAATAATTTTCTAATAATATTGATAGGTTTAAAGAGGTTATTTCTTATATTTTTAAAATTTTATTCCTTCTAATATTAGAAAGAATTTAAACCTAATTTTTTAATATAGATTTTTTTATCAAACAACATAACTTTATTAATATTTTGTCCCTTTTGTGTAAAAGTATTTAAATATGTCATAATCTTTACTCACTACATTGCTAGATAAAATATTTACAAATATGATACTTGTTCTAATATCAATTATCATAATAATGGAACTTGACTTGGGAGATGGATTAGGTGATTAAATACTTAAGAAATTATTTAATTATTTATCTATCAAAATCAATTGAGAATAACCAAAGTAATTAATAATAATAAACATTCAATTACGCTTCAATAATAAAATAATCAATTTAACATAAGAATTACAATTATAAATAGATAAGAGAAGAAAGATGTAATTAGATTTATCCTCTTTGACCTATTCTAATTTTTAAGACTTTAAACATTTAAAATTTAATAGATTCTTCAATCTAAGTGAAATAAACTTCCTTCTTCCTAAAGAACATTTACACTTCATCTTTTAAAGTGAACCTTATAACTTATTTTTTTTCATAAGCGAAATGCAATACAAAATTTTTCACAACAAATATAGCTCCAAGTTCTTTCAACATCGATAATGATGTAATATATAAAACTTACCCCTTTCCTTTCTTCAGTAAATGGAAAACTAAGACACAAACCTTTTCTTTTTTATTTCTCTCAAAGAAAAAAGGTTTATGTCTTAGTTTGCTTGTCTTTAATAATCATAAATTTAACTTTTTTAAGTCCAATTTTAATATCCATTAATTATGGAACCTTAAGCATTAAATACTCATAAAACTAGCTCTTATGATAATTATTTGAGTAATTTAATCAAGAAGTCCCTATTCGACTAACCAACTTTCACATTCTGAATATTTTCCAATAAGAAATTGATTTTATTTGGTTGATTAAATGCCACACATGCTAACTAACTACTATATATTATAACTTCATTTAGCTAACTGAGTAACCTTTAATTAACCTACTTGGATTCTTATTAGAAAGCTATTTAATCAATTACTTTTTTAGTTGTCCTTTACTTAATTATATACCAAAATCAAAATTTTGAAAAGGTATTGAATTTTACTTAAACCCTTCCATAAATCATACTTTGATCAATGAAATTACTTAGCATCAAAATGTTTATTCCCATTTTGGGTTGAGTAATGAAAAATTTATGTTCTCAAAAAAAATTCTCAAAATGAAAACGTGAGTGCTTTTAAATAAAATTTAGTTCAATTTTGTTTTCAAAGAAATTGTGATTTTAAAAATGTTAAAATTAAATAAAACATCAAAAGTAGAAAAATTTTACTAAAAGTCTTCAATCGTTAATTTCTATGTATCTTGCATTTTTCAATTAAATTGTCTTCAATATGACCAATAATATTTTCATCTTGATATTTTTGTTCACAAATAGTTTAGATTTGATCCATGTCCAACCTTATTTGTCTTTTTTATTTATCTTTAATTTGAGTCTTGATATCTTTTTCGGTATTGAATGTACTTGATATATGTCTGATTACGCATTTCAATATTTTGATAACACATGCAAGACAAATAGTTTTCCTGGTTCCATACTAAGGTGAAAAAACTACCAAGTACTAAATGACTATAGTCAAATTGAATATAACGAGGTAGAACATTTTGCAACCTTAAACACTAAACAACAACTTGAAACTCACTTTTGAAGTCAGTAATTATGTCAATGCAAATTTACTGGTGCTCTTGTATCTTCTTCTCCAAAGGACTTATTAAAACTGTGGAAAAACTGATGGAGCAGTTTCCATGAGGTAAAGGAAAACACGAGAAAGGAATTGCAAAAGTGAATTGGCAGCATATTTAACAACCGAAGGAGGCAGGCGGGTTAGGTTTGGAGTCAGCTAGTAAGAGCAACAGATTTCTAATGACCAAGATACTTAGGAGAATCCTAAGTAAAAAACAATCATTGTGGATCAAATGGATTCATATCTACATATTAAAGGGAGAGAGTTTTTGGGCATTAAGAATTAAAGATAATTACTCTTGGTTCTTCAACCAAAGCCTCAGGATGAGGGAAGAAGTTCAGCAGCATATTACTTGCCAAATTAGGGCAGGAGATAGAATCTCTTTCTGGTATGATAACTGGACCGGTCTAGAGGCTTTAATTCATAATCAGTTGGCAAGATCATTGTTGGTTAGCTTCTTTAAGAAAGTTAAGCTTCACTAGTTAATTAGAAATGATAATTGGTTTCTTTCCTCAGAAGAACTAAGACTTTTGCCTATTCCTCAATATAGAAGCCACGGGGAGAATGATATATACTTATGGGATGGATTTTTTGTATTAGAAATCACTAATAGGAAAGCTAAGGAGCTAATGGATGGGGCAGTTACAAGAATAGGGTGGAGTTCCCTTATTTGGTGCAAGTTTCTCAAACCAAATTCCAACTTTTTCCTTTAGCTAGCTATGGTGAATAGACTCAACACTATGGATAGACTGAAATTGCTATACTCTTCTAATCATTGTTTTTTTTGCAACCTAGAGGAGGAGACTAGGGATAATCTCTTCTTCGAGTGCGGTTTCTCTAAAGAGGTGTGGATTAGAATCTCTAGTCTATATGACCCTGGTACTAGCCATTGCAATCTCACAGATATCTTACAAAAGATGTCTCAACTGCATATCTCTAAATATGATAAGGAAATATTTGTAGTCGCATTAGCAACTTGTCTTCATGCAAAAAAAGAAACAATCGAAGGTTTAAAGGGAGATCTAACAGCCTACTCTCTCTTATAGAACTCACTACTTCAAATGTTAAGGAACAACTGATAATAAACCAGTTAGGACAGCATTGTAGCAGAGGACTAGCTCTCTTTTGGAGAGTATATTCCTCAATGTTTATTCATAGATCATAGACTTCCATCAGTGGGTTCACTCTATTTGGGATACGGTAAAGGAAATACTGCTGCCTATGCATTGCTATTTCCTAAGCAACTCAATCAACTCAAGAAAGAAAGAGAGAAACTAAGATTTAGAGGGAATTTGACTCACTTGTAGATATCCAAGAGCATCTTGACGTACCACCTCCTATCGCCTACTATTCAAGCTGAAGTTAGTACCTATAAAGAGCCTCACAACAATCCACAACTATTGATCTAACAACCTCACCAGTCGAGATCCAAGAAGGAAGCTCCTCGGTATCCCCCCTCCAGTCTCCTGCTATTCAAAATGAAGTTTGTAACTTTTTGGATATTTACAAAAATCTACAGAATCTGATCTCCTACCTAAGATGAGTAATCTCTTCTAGCCTAGAGATGAATTGTATCGTCATCGCAGCGCCATCGGCGTATTGCAGCCTCCAGAGACTTCTACTCTAATTGAATAATCGACTGAAGATACTAGAAAAGTTGGGAGGAGTTTATCCTAGTTACGGATACGATGTTCGCCTCAGCTTTACTCAATTGGATTCAACATCGTCATTTTCTTTAGTGTTTGTAATGTTTAACTATGTCGTTTTTTATTTTTCACGTGGGAGAGTCCCTCTCCATAGCTGTAAACTAAACATCTTTTTCTCTTTAATGAATTTTTTTTAATTCTAAGAAGAAATTGACAATCCAAGTTAGAGTGGAAACCACCAAAAATTAGAAGCATTATTAGAATTAGGTCCTCTCAGTCCAGTTTTATGGACTGAAGTGATATTTCGAACTTATAGACGGGCCTATTTTAACACATTTGACACACAAGGGAATAACCCAGTGTTGTCTGCTATTTATTTTTCCCTCTTGGATCCTGCCTCGGATAAAGCTATGAAAGAACGAAAAGGCAATACCGGAGTCTCGCAGCTCCTCTGGTTCTACGGCGTTGGAGCTTGCGTAAAACTACTGTTGATCCCATCTTATCACAGTACAGACTTCGAGGTGCATAGACATTGGCTTGCTTTAACCCATTCTCTTCCTCTCTCTCAATGGTACGTGGACGAGACCAGCCCTTGGACCCTCGATTACCCTCCTTTCTTTGCCTACTTTGAATACCTTCTCTCTTTTTCTGCTCGTTTGGTTGATCCCCAGATCGTGGATGTTCATAAAGGACTGAACTTGAAGTCCAACACTGTCATCTGTTTCCAAAGAATTAGTGTGATCGTGTCAGACTTGTGTCTTTTATATGGGGTTTTTAGGTTGACTAAGAATTTGGAGTCAAGAAAGAAAATTTTGATCTGGGTATTGGCGATTTGGTCTCCTGGTCTTGTGATCGTCGATCATATGCATTTTCAGTACAATGGGTTTTTGCTTGGATTGTTGTTGTTGTCGATTTCATATTTGCAAGAAGGGAGGGATCTGATTGGTGGATTTGTTTTTGCGGTGTTATTGTGTTTTAAGCACTTATATGCTGTGGCCGCACCGGTTTACTTTGTATACTTGTTGCGGCATTATTGTTGGAAAGGATTTGTGAAGGGTTTCGGACGGCTTTCGGCTATGGGGACTGTGGTTGTGGCCACTTTTACTGCTGCATATGGGCCATTTCTGTATCATAGACAGGTAATCCGTTGTTTTTTTTTTCTTTCTATATTCAACTTTTGTGATTCTTTCAATATCCAGCTGAGTACGTTTTGATAGTTCCAGTGAAGATTTGGGTGTGATCGAACATTAGGAAAGCATAGAGTTTTAGTTTCTATCTCGCTTAGACAGTTCTTAATTCAACCTCCTTATTTGAAACATGGCTATAGTTGGGAACATATTAAACATCCAAAATCCAGATTGAAATTCAATCTTATACTCTGCATAGGATTGCTAGGTCAAATTAACTTGTATCAGGCAATGCTGCTTGATCTATCTGATACAAACATGGAGACACTCGTAGTTACATGTACTTCTGTGGGTGATAATCACCGTTATTGAATGTGTATTTGATGAGCTGACCTACGTGTGTTGGACTCTACTATCTGCAAATTTTACACCGCTAGATATGTGAATCATTCTTAAACATATGAGACACATGATCTAAATACACTGATGCGTGTATTGCAGAATGCAGATAAATTTGCAAAGTGCTCTGAACAAATTCTCAACCCAATTTACTGGCTCTGTCTTTTGCTCTATTGATCATGTCCTTTTTCTCCGCAGATACAAGTAGTCATAAGCCGCATGTTTCCCTTTGGAAGGGGACTTTGTCATGCATACTGGGCACCGAATTTCTGGGTGTTCTATGTTACATTAGATAAAGGGCTTGCTTTCCTATTGGGAAAACTTGGGTTGAATGTCCAAGTACCAATTGCTTCCTTCACTGGTGGGCTAGTAGCAGATTCATCACGTTTTGCCATACTACCTCAGGTAAATTCAAGGTCAATCTGATCTAGGCACAACATATATTTACACTTTACCCCTTAGTTACATTGACAAATAATGTCCAGCAAAGTGCTTCACATTTTTAAGTTACTTGGTAGTTGGTGGGTGGGATGGTTGATGCGGTGCATTGTTTATCTCAGCAAGATGACCTTGCAGTGGGAAGGACATTTTTGTCCACATCATAATTAGTTTTGGTCAACCTGTAGGAAGGATAATCTTGTCATGTATGATCCGTGGATTAGTGGCTTCTATTCTGGGAATTAGGGCTCTGTTGTTCTCAAAATCAGACACCATCTGCCTTGTCATTTCTCTTCCTAACATTTGAAAGCTAGTGTGATGCTGAAGAACTGAATCAACTAAATGACAGGTCACCCCTTTGACAACCTTCATCCTGGTCCTGGTTGCCTTATTTCCTAGCCTTATTAAAGCCTGGAAGAATCCTCAGCCTGCAACAGTTGCTAGATTGATATCCTATGCTTATACGTGTGGTTTTATGTTTGGCTGGCATGTTCATGAAAAAGCTTCACTTCACTTTGTTATTCCCTTGGCTACCGTAGCAGCTTACAGTGTAGAGGATGCAGCGCATTACTTCTTGCTTTCAGTAGGTATGACTACTTGAGAACTTCAAATATGCAAAACACTTGCTAGTTACTGGCTCACAGTTAGAACTATTGATATATATGTCCTAAATTTTTTGCGGTCCCTGGCTACTATTATCTCTTCTATTCACGTATCAGTACTTTCCTTTGTATATTGTGCAGTCTCTTGTTACTCCCTATTTCCGCTTCTTTATGAACCCCAAGAATATCCAATCAAGGTGCTGTTATTGCTGTTACACACCATCCTAACACTGTACCTCTTTTTGGGACAATTCCCCAAAAATGAAGCCGCTAAAGTGAAGTCGTCAGGGAAGCAACAAGATGAACAGGAAGGTTCCCGTGGTTTCTTGAAAGACAAAGGATTCTGCATTGGATGGATTGGGAAATGCTATCTCTTTGGTCTTTTGGTAGTTGAGATATGGGGTCAGTTTTTGCACCCTTTTTTGCTTGGTGATAAGCTTCCTTTTGTACCCCTTTTGTTTATGTCAATATATTGTGCACTTGGAATCACGTACTCGTGGATATGGCAGCTAAACAGGATCATTAAATCCACCTAATTCTGGATTTAGTGCTTACCTGGCAGTAGGTAGGTAGGTATTGTACACCATTATCAATTCTCAAATTTTGCTTTGAAAAC
Organism: Erythroxylum longipes; assembly: GCA_027563885.1. Lineage (NCBI taxonomy): Eukaryota > Viridiplantae > Streptophyta > Magnoliopsida > Malpighiales > Erythroxylaceae > Erythroxylum > Erythroxylum longipes. The sequence goes on along the minus strand of JAOQMS010000005.1, from coordinate 26,561,237 downwards.
TTTCAGATTTCCAGATTATGCTGAAGCATTGTCAAGTCAGGGTCTTGAAATTCAGAAACCTGACACAAAATTTTTGATTTCTCTGATGTTAGATCTCAAAGAAGTTGGCCCTCAAACAGAGTTTGAAGGTAAAACTAAAAAAAGTATTATCCACAAGAACCTCGACTAGCCATAATCGGTTTTTGAGTGGAGCCAGACATATATAACAGAACTTAATTCTTATAGATATTGTAAGAATCAAAAAGAGTTTTCTTTTTAAGTTTGAATTTGTTTATCTAGAATTTAGGTTCTTTTACTTCCATTTTCTTTTTATTTATTCTTTTTTCTAAATATGATGACTTTTCGAGAGTCACAAGGGATATTGTTTAAGCCTTCCTGTGATATCTATTTTACTAAAGTTTAAGTATTGTAGTAAATAAAACTTTTCTTTCAACTATATAATATATAGTAGAGAACCTTTTCTCCGAGGTCATTCATTATTAAATCAAGCATGCTAAACTAATTTTCTTTACACGTCTATATTCTCAAGACCGAGTGGAAATGAGATATATATAGATAATGTCTTTTTGTATGTATACGTAATCTTCACTTACATTTCATCGAAACCTGTATTCCGAAAGACCATTGAATTTAATTAGTAACAATATACTTTCACGATACTGTGCCATAAAATAATTCTATTGAAACTATGTAGCTGAGCATATGAAAAGTATAGGGTGGCATATGTGATGCTGGTACATGAGTGATTGATGGAGGTGCTACGAGTAGAAAATGCTTTAGGAAAGCACTTCAACATTGAGAGAGCAACAATTATTATTGTGTCAAAATGAGACAGTTCTATGATGTTGCTCGTGTCGTGAGTGTAGGATAGCGATAAAAGAACTTTGGAAGTCCCAAAAATAAAATAAAATAAAAACTATATAAAAAAATATATGTGAAACTAACCTAAGCAACCTACAAGCTTTTACAATTAGTTTGTGCCAACTCTAAATAGTATAGTTGCAATTGTGTGGTTTGAGCACCTTTTTTAAATACGTCTTTAATCATTTTGGTTGCTTTTCAAACGCTAAAAATTTGAAATTTCCAACCATATTGATACGAGAATTTGAGGGTGTTTGCATTCAAAAGAGAGAGAATAACAAAGAGAAGAGGGAGAAAACTCAATTTGTTATGAATTAAGTTATTTTTTGTAACAACTAGGCAAAACTAATTTATCCAACCAATGCTATTCAATAGTGAAAGAAAGAAATTTAAGATCGTTTAGTTCTATTTTCATCTTCATCTTCATTTTTTATTTTTATTTTTATTGTTCAAAAAATAAATTTATTGTTAGTGTCAATATAGTTTTACTTTTATTATCAATAAATATTAAGTACAAGTTAGAGATGAATTACATTTATAAATTAATTACGTAAAATAATTTTATTTTTAATATTTATACAATATTTATCAATGAATATTAATATATTTTATCAAAATAAATAATCAAATAAATAAAAATTATTTATAAACTAATTAATTACTTGTATATAATTAAATTATTTTAATTCATTTTGTTCTTAGATTGGTTCCACTTTTTATCTATTTTTTCTATTTAAAAAATAAAATAAATTGTTTATTAATGTCAACGTACTTACACTTTTGTTGTAAATAAATATTAAGTGAAATTTAAAGAGATAAATTAATTTTATAAATTTATTAAGTAAATAATTTTCTTTTTTAATGTTCATAATATAATCAATAATAAGTAAATAAGTAAAATTTTCTTTATAAACTAATATTTATTTATAAACTTATTAAAAAATAATTTTATTTATTTTTAAACTATTTAAAAATTATTTCATGGACAAATATTTAAAATTTTAAAATGTATATATGCTAAAGATATTTTAAATTTTAAAATAATTTTTATTAAATAATTCTTAATTTAGATTTTATATTAATTATAAATTGCTATATTATTACAGTATATTAATTATAATAATTTATATTATAATTACATAGTATATATTTAGTTATTAACACAATTAAAATATGGAAAAATAAAAATAGAAAACCAAAATGTGTTTTTATGACTTTTTATAAGTTATGAAATAGGAAGGACCAAAACTAAAATAGAATCATATTGAAATTGGAGATCAAAAGTGGTAATCTGATACTGCTCTGCGTTGAAACAGCTTGTGATATTTGGTACATTTTTCATGATTTAGAAGTTTAAATGGCATGATTTTTTATGATATAGAAACTAGAGACATAGAGGAACGAATGTCTAAAAGATCTCAAAACCTAATTTGAACGTTTACTATGTGAAAATTAAGAAACAAGTGGAGGTATGGATTTTGAACATGGGTCATAAATCGTGACTCATCATGTATGATTGTGATATGGTGAATTAAATTGGGTGAGATTGTGTTTTGAAGGAATTGGTAAATTAGAATGGATAAAATATGGTTCTTAAGTGACTTTTGAAGTTAGATTTGGAAATGCTGAACAATAGGTTAGCTTATGAAAGTATGCAGAAATATGATTAGCATACGTGTTACACGATTAGATACAAATCTTGAATTCGGTTAAACCGAATATATAGTTTTAGTGCCTTATTTTCTAATTTGGAAATAAATGCCTAAGCGAAATGCGTTTTGTGTAGGTAAAGGAGAGGCACGGAATGCATGAGTGTGATTGATGATAAGTTTGCAAAACAGTGAATATATTTTATTCGTTTTATATGACTAAATTCTTTACAAAAGAATTAATGACCTGTGAGTGTATCTTTAAACTGATTTTATGAAAGAAATTTGGCTTTTAATTTATCATGAAAAGTATGTTTATAAATAAGTTCATTGGTGTTGCTACTTAAATTTGAAAGCTAATTTTAATGAGATATACATATATGCTTTAAGATGGCATCAAATTGAAATTGCATATGCACTGAATTGGCACGAAAATGGAATTTGAACAAGAATTGAATTGGTATAGAAATATGGTGCACCTGTGTATTAATTGTTGTTTAGTTTGTAGTACACTGTTAGGTCTCCTTACACATATGATTCTACTGATCAGAGCACGTCCTAACGTGCATGGCAGTGTCTGGGGGGAGTCTGTCACTAACTGTGGGTGGTGTCATGTCTGCCAGTATGTCTTGTGAGTCGCCCTCTGCACGTATGAAATATATATAAGGCTAGCATTGTTACGGGTAAACGATGCAAAATTAGCTCTGTAACAACTGATTTATATGTAGTGTCAACACCGTTATGATTAAGCAATATAAAACTAGCTCCATAATAATTGGTATATAGTGGTTAACCTAGTACATGTAAGCGATGCAGAACTAGCTCTGTGGCCTTACACCTAACAGTACCAAATGGCAAAGAAAATTTTAAAAGAGAAAGTTCATGAAACTATCGATTGCCATCTCTGTTTACCTTACAAGAAAACCATTTGAGTTTGGTTTTCACTGGATCATGAAATGAATATTTATGTTGAGTTTTGTGCAAATGATATTTTACAAGTGAATATTGCTAGCAAAAGATTTTGCTTTAGCAATATTTGAGTTTTAACTTGAAAGTTAACTTTTATATAATTGGCAGTTGTTTTTGCTTATAGTACACCACTAGGCTTTATATATGTTATTATACCGGTATATCTATGACGATTAACCTATTACAGGTAAGCAATGTAGAACCAGCTCCGTGACTTGTTACAGGTAAGCGATGCAGAACCAGCTCTGTAAATAGTGATTAACCAGTCACAGTTAAGCGATACAAAACTAGCTCCGTGACTTTATGCTTAGTATATCTTATGGTAAAGAAACTTACGGTGGGCTATGTTAAGGAAGAAAAGTCATAAAAATAATAATGCCGCCACTATTTATGTTAAAATTGATTTGAAAAGTACTGTATGGTACCAATGCTAATGGTTGGCTTATTTTTTAGTATTAAAATTTTCATAAAACTTATTGCCACCACTGTTTATTGATTAAGGAAAATTAGATATGGAAACTTTTATATGATGAGTTTAATTTCGAAAAGCATTTCGAAATAGTTTTTTAAAAAAGTTGAAATTTTGTTTTACCAAATGTTATGTTAGTACTAAATTTGATGATGCACGAATAAATGGTTATGGAAAATGTTTTACAATAAGCTTTATAATTGTATGGAATATTGCAGTTATATTGTGATGAAAAGTTCAATTTTTTTATAAACTGATTACACTCACTGAACTCATTTATCTCACCCTTATTTTATGTTTTTTAAACAGACCACCCCAGTTATGGTTACAGGTGTTGTAGTAATTGGGACTCTGCCTCAAGATTAGCTGTATTTTCAGGTTCTGCTGTGCTTATGTCATTTTGCTATGTACATTTGTGTAAAGAATGGATGTTTCAATAAATCTTTTAAATGAAATGCATGAATATGTTTTAACTTTTAAAAGTTTATTGAAGTGACTGTTGAGAATTATTTGTTCGGGTTGCTTGTGAGTGAACATAAAGTCCAAAATTTGTAGTTGAGAAATTGGTGTAAATATAGAAGTATTTTCAAATTTTATAGAGTTTTGAAATTTTTGGGATGTTAAAAATGCAGTTGTTATGTTACCGAAATTTTCAATAAAATGATAGGGAAAAAAAAGTTCCTACTATTTTCGATGCTTTTAATTACTAAAGTATAAAATGTTTTAAATAGTTGAACGGTTTAGTTTTACGGGAATCCTTCGATCGAGTTAGATATTAATTAGAGGGCTACCGTGAGATCATGGGGAGGCCTCCACTCGAGGTCCAAAAGGAGAACTCCAGGATAGGCCGTTTTAAATATTTTTTAATATCAAAATCATATGTTATGACTTCACATGATCCGACACTAATTTTATGATTATTATTTCAAGTTACAATGTTAAAGTTATCCAATATAAACAATTTTAAAAGTCATTTATACAGTAGTGATTTGATACGGTTGATTTAAATAGGTTATTATTTGTAAAAAAATTCTCAAGTCCTAAAAATTCATGTTATGGTATTGATCATAATTATTAAATAACGTAATTTTATTTCTGAT
>JAOQMS010000005.1:26534922-26547164 GCA_027563885.1 Erythroxylum longipes | reverse complement strand
AGAATCTCGGTACCTTATGACTAGTTTTATTATGCTCATACATATAAAACCAAACTCTTTTGTTTTATTAATAATAATATTTTCATTACAAAAAGTAACTGGAAGAAAATTAAGTTATAAGTAAATACACTTGCTTTCTAAGACACTATATTTACATAACTCCAACATTAAGTAGAAAAGCATGGGTCTATTTTTTACAAGAAAAAGCAGAGGTCGATCTATCCTTAACACTTTCAAGTGTTGCGGATAGATCGAGGAGGGGAATATAATGTACTTGAAAATTTGTCAAATACATTATAATATTGGCATTAAATGTGGTTTGGTGGATAAAAATTTAACTCAATTATAGTATAAACATTAGGCTTACTTACAAAAGAAAAGAATAATAAGAATGGTAAAGAATTGAATCTTCATCAGAATCTTCATCAATTTGGATTTCACTAACCTTAGTATATTTGTTGATTGTATTAAGGAAAAATACACAAAACATGTAATTAATAAAGTGGCTACACGAAGCATACAACTCTGTAATCTTATACATATTAATATATATAGGATGTTCTATCTTTTGGTAGAGAATAGTTTCTTATAATCTTTATCGATGACCTTTTACATTATGGATATATATGTTTGTTACATGAGGAATCTCAATCAGTAAATAACTTCGAGGTGTTTATTAATGGGGTAGGAAAAAAATTACAAAGGAGGATGAAAGTTATAAGGTCTAATAGAAATGATGAATATTATAAAAGATATGATGAAATTAAACAATGACTTAGTCTATTTGTTAAATTTCATAAAAGTGTGGCAAATATGCTGAATACACATGACATGTCAAAATGTAATTGTGTTGTAGAAAGACATAATTATACTTTAATAGATACAACTAAGAATATGTTGAGTTATTCCTTAGTAGTCTTATCATTATGGATGTATGCTGTAAATATCATTATAATCAAACCAAACCAAACATACCCAAATTTTCGCCTAAGCAGGGTATGGGGAGGGTCAGATGTACGCAGTCATGCCCGCATCTCTGATACAGATACAGAGATTGTTTCCTGATAGACTCTTTAAATATCATTATGTTTCTTTTAAATAGGGTTTTTAGTAAGATATTTCCAAAAACTCCTTATGGATTGTGGATGGAAGGATATTCGGTTTGAGACAGCTATTTCTTTGGGGTTGTTTAATAAACGTAAAAATTGATAATCTACATGAAAAGAAATTGAATTTAAGAATAGCTATATTTTCTTTATTGGTTTTCCAAAGAAAATGAAAGGTTATGTTTTATTTTCTCGACCTTATGAATAATGTAAATGTGGAAAAATATATTTATGTAAAATTAGTATTTAATATGCATAATTAAGAATAATCTCAATATTATTAACAAATTATTGAATTAGTAGGGTTAAACTAACAAGAACTTGATATGTAAAATTATATTTTAGAAGGTAGATAAAGTTAACAAGTTAAAATTCTAGTCTTAATAATTAAATATAGTTGCAATAAATTAATTCAAAAATCTCTATCTAATTAGCATGATATATTACATAAACATAAATTCCTTGTTTGTTAAATGACTGATCAACTATATTTTGGCGGATTAAGAGGTATTTAGCTGCTTGACCATATCAAACCGTTGATAATCATGTTTGATAATTAGCTGATTTGGTTGGCAAATTAAACTCAATCCATTGTTTTTGAAAATGCTCATTTGAGGAGCATTTTGCTCTAGCGATTGAGAAATTAAGGGATGAAAAGACTATTGTGCTCAAAAGATATTACAAATTACTCAAGCTGCCATCTTTTATTATTGATTTGCCTTCACCAAATACTAGTACCCTAAACTTCACTGATACGATACTAAGAGAGAGGAGAGGGGGGAGAGAGAGAGAGAGAGATAAAACTTTGTTCAAACCCTTGGAATTGGGCACTATTCTCAAATTTCTACTTACAATTGGGTGTAATCCTCCTCTGTAAAACTTGGAGACACTACTATTGCTCTGTAAGTTTGTCATCTCAAGTAATTAAACGTAATAACGGCTAATCTCACCGGTATGTATCAGATTCCGACCAGTGACATCTTTGGTAAGTTTTTGTCCTCTCCCTTTTCCCATCTGACTCATATACTTAGTATTATACTAGAAAAAAGAACTTCAACTTGATTAATATGGAGAAAGAAAGTAGCAACAATAGTAATACTAATATTTATTATTATTATTATTATTATATGTTTTATGTAATTCTTAATTTTAGTAAAATTAAATATTTAAAATCTAAATTATTATGAGAATATTTAAAGAAATACTAAGATATAATACTTATGTTCTTATAATTTTTTTAAAGTTATACTCACATAAGTCATTTTATATATAAATTATTAATACTAAATAATTAATTTTATCAAATATTTTTAAATAAATAACTGATATTATTTATTAATCAAATAAATTAATATATCTTACGATGCGATTTTTGTTTTTCATTTGAGGATATGTCCCACCTCCGTACGTTAGAGGAAGCAAATTGAATGGTTACAGTAATACTTGAGTTCTAGCTTTTACGTGGACACGAATGATTGAAGAAACCAAAACATCACCAACTTGCTATATAAATTTGGTTTCTAATGACATCAAATCGACAACTTGATAAGTTCTCAGACTCTAGTTCATGATTCCGCGTCTTTAGTCAGATCAGGCTTAGCCAAACAAAAGATGGTCTCCGTCTCTGACTTTGTTGGCAGACCTATGGCTATAGCATCGTTTCCCATCTGGACAAGGCTTCCACATGTGAAACCCTAACCAACAAAAGTTGAAAGTCTGAAGTAAAAACTTGGAACCAGAAAGCCGATATTGGAATTCTATGAATTGCAACCACAAAATTGTGTGTGTAATTTGATGGTTGTCTGAGCTTTGTATTACTAATTGCATTTCAGTAATCTCCAATATGTCCAAGTCCAACGCTTATTTCAGTAATCTCCTCAAATAGTCACTATTTATTTCATTTTGTCATTACAATTCAGCATTAACTCAAATGGTATTCGTAAATACCATCTGCTTGGAACCTAATTATATTGAATAGGGATCAATATCTGTAACTTGAAAATTGAAGAAATTAATATAATTGTTAGCGTCATTGCCAAAAAAATATATTCTGTGATTGAGAATTGAGTTGATAGCAGCACAAAGAACCATCGTGAATTGCGCACGCACATATAATCATTGTGGAAAGGAAACGTATAATAATGCCAGGGTGAGCCGTGAGGGTGTTCGGTCCAACATTAGTTACGTAGAATACCGTCCTAGTATATTTAGGTTCAATATAGCGCTCTCATTTCAAGCATTTTCACAATTGTCGGCAACATAGCGTCTAGGAAAATGACAGTTGGAAATGTTTAAGTAGTATTTTTCTTCAATGATATTTAACTTATACACGTCTCATTTAATATAATTGACGATGTAGGAAATGTAAAATACATACACCCCTGTTGTTCCACAGCTGTATATATTTGCAAAAGGGTGTAAGAAAATTAGACCACCTAATTATTTTTCTCTTTCTAATGAATTAAGTAATCGGTTAAAGTTAGGATAAAAAGATAGTGAATTTAATTAACTCAAGTTAGATTTAAGAGCTGAGTTGAATTATCATATCAGTGAACACTTGATTAGTTCATATCTAATGTTTATACTGATATATGTTTTGTTGTTATTTATAACCGAATTATAAGAAAATGAGTTTTCGGCCTATATCATTTACCCTTTAATTTATATAAGAAATGTAAAACAAATGAGACATAATATTCTTGGTCATTATAATTACATGCTAGTTAAGGTTGAGGGAAAAAAGAAAAAATGGATGGCTTCATGGGGTGCATAATATTATTAAATTAAGAGGTTTTCCTGATGATAAGATGGAAACACAACACCTATGCATCTCATCTTTAACTAATTATATTGCTAAAATTAAATTATATTTATTAATTAGAAGTCTGATATATATATATAATCAACGGATAGATGAGATGTAGGAGAAAAATCTAATTAGGGGTAGGTAGTGTGAGCATATTATAACTTTGATAAATCAAATATATAATAGTTGTTGATACCTAACTTCAATATCATGTTTACCATAAACACGAATGTAATTTATATTTTCATTATGCTACAAATGTTGGTCGGTCGACCCTCACATGCGATACCCATCCATCACAAGCATATGGTCACACCCAAAGATTCAGGATCCTAAAATGGCTCTAAGAGTTGGGTTTCGATTGTTTTATGAAGACCTTAGGTTAAATTAATTAATTAAACCTGATCATGAAACAAAACTTTAATTAACATCCATGAAGAATCTAGACAGGTGGCAAATTCCAGATAAGGAGGACCATCACCATGCATGATTAGTTACCTTATATCGATCTGATTTAATTGTGTTGGAGGTGATAAAAAATAGTCATGCATATTTGATAATTAAGTATTAATGCAGTGAGATCTAAAACAGCAGATTGCAGAAAGGGTTGGTACGTCAAGCTAGGTGGCTCTGATGTAAGATTGAAGCAACTAATAACTATACATAGTTTTTAATGCCACGGAGGACAAGAGTCATGATCTTTCTCTCTATTCTCCGCCTCAAGCTACAAATAACAGCAACACAGTTTGTTTCTTATAGGGTTTGATAATTTCTGATTAACAACATAATTAAAAAACTTAATGTGAATTCCCAAATGTAACAGGAATCAAAGATTACTATGATATGGCAAACCGCCGAGTGTTACGTCAAGGCCACCACTTGTCATAAAACTTCATGTTGATAAATCCAACGTGTCACGTTCTGACTTCACCACCACTTGCTGCTATTGCAACGGCTCTCATCCGTTTTCTCGCGTCAACATAACATAGACATACATCCATTGCCCCATGCCAATGCAACTGCCATCCACAAACTTACTAATCCAACGCCCATTATTCCATCACAGCCTCTCTCTTACTTATATATACCCTCCGTCCATGTTCTTACTATTATTGTCTCTCATCGCTTAGCCTATCTCTTGGTCTGCATTCTCTTTAGCACCCAAAGGACTTGTTTCGGTAGGCAAACTGTACGAAAAATGGCATTCCCGGCATGGAGCTACGGAAGTCTGGTGCTTTCTGTCAAGTTAGCTTTAATATCTACCGGTTTGTTATCTGCAGCGGTGATACTAAAGCACTCTGTTCTTTCAGTAGCAGAACTTGCTGTCTCCGACCTCCCTATTTTGTATAGCTCTGTTCTTTCGTGGCTTAGGCCTCCGTATCTTTACTTTTTCATTAACTTTATCATCATCTCCATAGTAGCTTCCTCCAAGCTCCAACACCAAAAAACCGACCAACCCTTTACCACAGTAGTGGTGACATCAGCAAATGTTAAGAGCTTTGATTATGATGCGCCTGGAAAATATGTTGAAGATGGATATAGGTACGGATCAGATATGGAGGAGGTGGCAGCCAAGGCTGTTATGGAGGAAAGAGCTTTTATTGCGGAAGACGTGACGGTATTGGACGGAGGAGAACTTGTGTCGAATAGGGTGGCTGGTGCTCCACAGAGGAATGACTCTATGGAATTTTCAGCAGATAAAGAAGATACAAGTAAACCTCTGATCTCTGCAAGGTTTGGACGCAGGAAAGCAAGCATTGAAGGTAATTTCTTTATTTCAGGCCTTTTAACTACACTCAAATCTTTTTCCATCTTCACAACGATATACACAAGTAAGCTAATTTCCTTTTCTTTTGCTCCAGAACCGATTACTTACTGGTTCCTGGATGACATAGTTATTAAAGAAGCTGTATTGATTCGATACCTTTTCTTAGGTGTTGCAGTAGATGTAATGTATTTTATCATCAACTACTAAATTTGTTTCCAACCTAACCAGTGCTATTATGTTTGAGTTTGACCCGCTAACTTTTTTTTTCTAACATTAGCTAGTTCAGGACTTACTTAATATCTTCAATGCATTCATCAGTTGATGGAAGATTGGAATTTGTTGCTTTAATTGCGTACCAACAACCACGTTGCTTGCCAAGTTTGGGTGCTTTAATGGGGCATTCCCATCCCATACAGCTTTGACAAAACAAAGCAAGAAACAATAAATTTTAAATTTGTTAAAATGAAACCATAATATATACAGTACAAGCCTAGGTATTGCTCAATCTGGATAACCTGGACAAAATATGTACTGGGAGCTTGATTTAGATTCATCAAAGTCAGTGGCGGTGGTTAAACATATATTTCATTGGTCGTTCCTTCTAATTTGTTTTCAGGTGGGAAAACCTCGACCTTGGCATTGGGAGTGTCAAAGCCAAGGAAACACGACACGATGGAGAGCACCTGGAAGACGATAACAGACGGTCGGTCAATGCCATTAACAAGGCACCTCAAGAAGTCCGACACCTGGAACACGCACCTCCGCCATGAAGACGCTACCGTCACGCCGCCACCAGCTCTGTCAGCAAGCAAAATGAAAAAGTCGGAGACATTTAGTGAGAACAAGTCATCGGAGACATTTAGTGAGAACAAGTCATCATCAAAGAATAAGAAGTTGATAAACCAGAGGCAACAGGGTTCAGGGACGCTGAGGAGGGAGTCATCATTGAGTCAGGACGAGTTGAACAGGCGAGTTGAGGCTTTTATTAACAAGTTTAACGAAGAAATGAGGCTGCAGAGGCAAGAGTCTTTGAACCAGTTCCATGAGATGATTAGGAGAGGAGCTTAATTAGGATCCTTTTCTTTTCTTTTCTTTTTTTCCAACTAAGATCAGTTTTCTTGGTTAATTAATTGTTGATATGTTATTTTTTATTTTCTAGTAGTCCTTTTAGGTAAAAGGATGAAATGGTGAAAAAGAAAAGGAAAAAAAAAGGAGAACTGAGGAAAATAAAAAAAAGAATAGCTTTCTATAAAGATTACGAGGTGGTTTGGGGTAAGGAAACAATAATTGTTTCTTAGTCGATACTATTTACATCATGATGTTAAGACTAGTTGTACATGCTTCTTCCTACGAGTAAGCGCATAATTTACTTTCAATCCTAGGTGATCACAATTGTTTATTGTTTAGGAAAATATGGAACTATTTAACTATGTATGTACCGTAACTTTAAGTTAAAGCTTTAATTTGATTTTCAATCAACTGGTTTGGGTAAATTAGGGAATTTCAGGTAGGAAGATTTTGCTGACTTGTGCATGGTCAGTGTGATCCCAAAAACAAACTGCGAAGGAGAATCTGAATCAAGTTTTGTCACGTCCTAGAAATTTAATAAATAAACCTCGGAAACGTTAGGTAATATGGAGTATGGACAAAATACATGACCGTAGCATTTAGACTCAACAAGATGGATCTTATCTCTTCGACTCAACTACCGACCAAGTCCATACATACAGATATATTATAGCAGTTGGACCATAAAGGTCGGGATGATGTGTTTGCGTTACCAAGGAATGGGGAAGGAAACGATTCAGGAAAATTCGCGATTGTCTCTTTGCACGCTTTACTTTCCACAGATAGAAGAACTGGTCAATGACAATGTACAAGTTTATATAACTCCCACTGACAGTGAGAGATGTGTGACAAGACAAAGATAAGATGGGAACATTGTTGAACAAAACAAGTGTAGCAAATTGTAGATATTACCAACTCAAATCCTCTTTTGCCATCAACCATGTGTCACTCCATCCTAACCATTCATTTATGTGTTGGAACAGGGTTGATGGCACGAAAGATCTCATCTCAGATATTACAGCTTAAGCCTATGCACAGGCACTGAAATCACATCAGCAAACAAGTTCAGAAGCTTTCAACGAGCCAATTACCATTTTGTCCTCTCCAAAGTTCAGAGAAACGGTAATGTCGAATAAGCAAACAAAAGATTAGGTGCAACCTTCCGAATATAAGCTATATGATGGTAATTTTGTCACACAAGCTCGTATCTTTTGTAAACCTGTGACGGACGGGTTAATTATTTACAATATTAAGGATTCTATACACTTTACTCTTGTATTAAAACAATATGATCGTAACAACGTCATTCATGCACACGTCTAACTATGTTGAACATAGATTTTTCTGATCCACTATTTTTCGCCATTACATCTTAAACTTGCATAACCTAACTGGAAAGCTTACATAGCCATTGTGGTTGGGAAGAGCCTATCCAAGAATGTGTATACACCCCCTCCCAGTAGAAGTGCGCCACTGCAAAACATCAAATTACATGTACTGGCTGTAAGAGAACTATAGGGAATCTCAAAGATGAGAATCACTCATGAAGCATGATAGCTGGCAATTGAATATTCGATGTACAATATAGGTGATAAGCTCCTTATAGAACAATCATATAGTTGTTCTACAATTATATTTTCATGTTGTTTAAGAATATAGGGATTACCTCATAGGGTTGATCCAGGCTGAGAACTTACGAAATGAAAGAAGGCTCTGCAAAATGTCTCATAGGTTAAATTTGAATTGTGGTCAATGAGCAATATTCAAAGTCCCCCACATAAAAAGTTCATTATTACTCTGAATAGGCTAGTCAATAGATTCACATCCCATTGCATGCTACCAAGTTTTGCAGCATAACTTTAGTTTTAGACAAAATCATAGAGTAATCACTTGAACGCTACTTGGATACAATGTCTGAGTTTAAAATTCTTGAAACATTCCTTTATCCAACTAAAGTGACAGAGGTAAAACCACAGTAGGAAACTAATTACCTGCAATGCTCCAGCAAAGGAAGCAGCAAGAAGTAAGGGAGCAACATAACCAGTTGTGTAGGTTAGAAGTAAGCTTCCCCCAATCACTGGGTTCTGTAATGTCCCGAATTTTTGTTAGCAAATTTAAGTGTGACCAACATTTGAACTTCCAACCACCAATATGCAGATTAATATATGCAGGGATCACATGCAGATGCCATCCATAATTGTTTTCTTGCTCCTCTAGTTTCCATATCTTAGATTTTATCTTATTTAACCTTGCTCTGATTCCCATTATCTCTACATAAAAATTTTGGGCAAAAGAAGACTACAAAGATCTATTTTGGAACATAGTAATGTAATTCTGTACCAAGCCTAGTACTTATAACGATGAACAATTGTGATTTAGATTTCAAGAACAGCATCATGCCACAAGAACATTCATCTCCTGCAAGTTGTAGATGTTTAAAGACAGATGCAAAAACATCCTAGAAAGAATTGGCTCTTCCAAATGTTGAAACATAAATACTCTAAGATCTAAGGTTCCAAAAAATGCATTCATGTGATAATTTTTCTCTATGTTTTGTTGAGAAGACAGCAGATGAAGAGAAAATGTTAAATGAGAGTATTGAACAATTTCTGGCTGCATCCAAATTTATTTTCCCTTATTTTTACTCTTCCAATATGCACGCAGAAAGAGCAGTGAGCAACCAGTCGAACTGTAAGAAAGGCGCGCATCTGCAATCTTAAAAGAAACTTAATCTAGGAGGAATATCAGAAATAAAATCAGGTTGTGATACCTTTGATGCAGCCACATATCCCAGTAAAGTTGCCAGAACAGGCGTACTGCATGGTGAGGCAGCCAATGCAAATGTAAGACCAGCTAAATATGCTTGGACACCTGAAGTATGAGACTCTTACCTTAATTGTCATAGCATGTATTTTGGAAATAATTAACCTACCAGAAGATTTTCAGAAAATTATTGTGAAGTCCCTTACTTGATGGAAAATTAGATGCAGCAGACCGGGGATCAAAATTATCAAAGAATGAAGGGAGTTTTAGTTCCACTATCTGTAAAGTTGGACAAGAATGTGCCACATGCAGAAGAGAGAGATAATTAGGCAACTAAAACCAAGTAAAATGGAACCACATCATTCAAAGTCCTCTTAAGGCCATAAACAGGAGTTTACGAAAATAATGAAATCACTAACATATTTGATGCAAGTAAATAGTGAATGAGAAAGATATATAATTGTACCTCGAGGAGATTTAAACCCATAACAATAGCCAAACCTGAAGCTGCCAAGGGTAATCCCTGCCCTATTTGCCCATAAGCCCTTCCAGCAAATGAGGCTCCTATGCCAAGAAGAGCTAATGTGGTTGCCAATCCTAAAGAAAATGCTATAGAATCTCCAACAACCTGATCAAGAAGGCACAAAAGTCTTTAATAACTGCATTTGAATTTGAACTCGGTGAGGGCAGACAGTGGGAGAGTGAGAATACTAATTGAAAATAAACGTTAGTGGACAATACTCTTATAGACAATACTCGTGGAGAAGTTTTGAACTAAACAGGAAATGGGAAAAGTAGCAAACACAAAAGAGAATGAAAAATGAGGGCGATTTCACCAAGTCATTACCTCTGCCCTGCTTTTCCCAGAGCCAAATGCTCCTACATATATTCCAAGGGAGTCAAAGTTCAGCAGAAGAAGAAAGATGAGTTGAGCGTGAGATATTCTTGTCAAGGAACAGTTACCTATGTAACCAAGGGTCAATGGCAAAACACTTAGAGTACACGGCGAAAGGCTCGTTACAAGTCCTGCCCCAAAAATAACTGCCAAGCTGTAGAGTAGAGTTCAAAGTAAGCGCAAAAAGAGTATGAACTAATAAATATATTGGATCGATGAGAAACCTGGTAAAATTAAGGGCTGATAGCTGGTCCTGAACAGCTTCATTAGCTTGTTGTCCAGCTGAAAACAGGAAGCTTCCAAACCAATCCAAAATGCTACCATCACCCAAAGTATACACAGAAGCGGATAATTCCTGACTAAGTGCAATATAATTATATCTTTTGAGAATACAACGTTGGGACCATTAACATTCAATTCAGCAGGATAAGAATCGATATGTATTCGTGTTCTCTTCACTAACCAATAATTTATCCCAAGTCACAGCCTTTGCTGCGTCAACTGGGACCAAATTTGTCACTGAGAAAGAAAATACAATAAATTGATAACTGTAAGCAAAAAACAAAAAAAAACAAAAAACAAAAAAGAACTACCTGCAACTGAACTTAGAATAGCCTCAATCCGAAAACGATCGTTCTCATTCTTCTGCACCTGAAAAAGGTTTTTGCTTGGTTTACCAACGGTATTGTTTCGGAGCTTGGGATTCGCTGTCACATACAAAAGTTGCATAGTTGATTTAGTTTAAAACCCTCCAACTATTGAATTCCTACCATATCAAGGAAGAGAAACTTACCGTGAGCTCTTCTAGGATTAGTGATAGTACAAGTCACACACTGTTTTACAACCAAACTCATGTTGATTTGGCTGCAGGGTAGAGCAAAGGAAATGTGAAGGGAAAAAGAGAGAGACGTATACTAGTTTGGGGGATATTTTGCTTTAACAAATAAGGAATTCAGTTAGCGTTATTTTCTTTCTATATTTTTAAAATTTTAATATTTTAAAACAATATAAAATTATTAACAAAATTATAACATATAATATTATTTTTATCATTTATATAAATCAACTTAATTTAATTAATTTTAATAAAAATTATAATTGCCAAGAAGCTACTAACTTGATTAACCTTGATGCATGTTGTCTGAAACAAAAGAACCCTAGTTTCCATTTCGCTCCATTCGCAAATTGTCACTGCTCTATTTTATACACAAGGAGGTTCGGCCAGTACGTCAGATGCTTGTCACAGGTCTCAAGCGTCTCCAAACTGCAATAATTGTGCCTTATGACTCTGGCTTCAAAACTTAGCAAATATGTTGGAGATGGGATTTGTCTTGAACTGGACTTCCTATTTCCAACGCGAACACCATTTTTGTGTTGTTGGTTTCTTTCCAGTGGATAAAAATTGAGGTCTTGAAGTGTAATTTGAAGTTTTCTCAGTGGCGGAAGTAGCAGAAGCTATTCCTGGAACGGCGGCCACCATCATTTGTCGGAACGGAAAGGTTACTCTTATAAATGGAATATAGAAAAGAAATGGAATTATTTTGTTCGGTTTAAATTAAAATGATATTGGAATAATTAATAAAAAATAAAAATATTTATTATAGTTACCACTAATTATATTATTATTAATTTTCTTATCATTCTAATTCTTTTTTCTTCTTATTATTATTATTTGTGATTTAATTTATTCCTTATTATTATTATTTTTATTATTATTAAATTTTTAATAATTATTATTAATTTATTATTAATAATTAAATTATTTATTATTATTAATTTTCTTTTTCTTTTTCTTCTTCTTATTAAATTCTTTATTATTATTAATTTTCTTCTTCT
>JAOQMS010000005.1:26476414-26534822 GCA_027563885.1 Erythroxylum longipes | reverse complement strand
TTCCTAATTTCTCTGATTAATCTCTCATATACCCGTTTCCTTGGTCCGACCCGTTATACGAAAACGGGATGTTACAGTGTCCCCCTTCAGATGGGCAAAAGAACATCTGCAAAGTTGTACACAATCATAAGGACTTACACTGTCCTCGACACAACTATGTATGTTACTTATATAGGCATATCCCTCCAAAATAGTTCCAATTCTTCCATTTTTTGTTCCGATATCACCTAGATTATTCTTATTTTAATCCATGAAGGCACTTAAAATTTGAAAACATAATAGAAACAAAATAAGAACTAAAACAATAAAGCTCTCAAATAATCAGGCAAAGCACACCAAATATAAGAATGAAAACATAGTCTATTAAATGTTTATCGAACATCCCCACACTTAAGAATTTGTTTGTCCTCAAGAAAATCCTAATCCAAACAATTAAACTAAAAAACATCCATACCTTACTAACCTCAACCTTTCCATCTACACCCTAAATTGTCATATCATATAATATCAACCAAATCAACATACAATTAGATAAGCTTTGATAAGTCATTATCAATAACAAACACATCGATAATCTTGTTGAAATCAAAAGTGTGAATTCCACATCTCACAAAAGATTCACTCACTGCAGTCAAAGTATTTATGGTGGAAAATATAACAAAATCTCTACTTATTACATAGGAGGATTCTTAACCATAAGCTTGCAATAAAATCACACCTTAACCACAAATAAGTAAACCGGAGACAAAAATCAAAAAGTCTTTTAAACAGGGTGTAATAAGGTTTAGGCAAATGTACTGTAGGGATAATTAAAAGGATAATAATACTGAAGAAAATTTACACAAACAAGATTAGATAAAACTTGGTTCTTTATAGCATAGGTGCTTCAAACAATAATTTCATAGGCATAAAAATAATTCTTCTCACTATCTAACAAATATCAAAACTTTTCTTTTCTTTTTTTCCAATATGTTCACAGCACACAATTTTCAATTTTTGAACTTCTTCGAAAAACTTTCGAGATTATAAAATTATAACAACGAAGCAATTAAGAAGAAACAAATTTAATAATTACCATATACCAATAATCGTAGGAATATTGACCTTTTCTTTAAAATTATTTAATATAATCCAAGTTTCAAGCAATCATGTAAATGCAAATCCTTCAGAGTTTAAAATTAATAAATGGTTTTCAAGAAAAATAGGATAATAGGCTATCGATGTTGTTATAATCAATCAAAAGTCTAACTCCCAATAGTGGTTACTCTCGAGGGAAAAAAATATGATGAATAATAATCAAAGAAAATAGGCTAAAACAAAGGGTTGAATATAAGTGCCTTTATCATTTCAATGCCTCTAATTTAAAAATATGGTCTCAACATGAATAATAAAAGAAAGTTCTAAAATCATTTAATTATGTATGTTACACACATAAAGAATAATAGCGCATAAAATAATGATATATTTCTCTTAGGCTCAAAAGCTCATAATTAATTCTCATATGTGTAAATAATATGAAATTTTCATTCAAACTAACTATCTCAAACTAAAAATATGGCTCATAAAATCAAGTTTAATTCATCCTTTTACTTTCTAATTTAATTTAATAATAAATAATAACTTAAAGTGTTTGAGACATATTTTAACTAAATCGGGGTGTTAATAAGAATAAACAACAAAGAATATAATAAGCTTAAGAAATTTGAAAATTTTCCTTGAAATTTTCCTTAACCCCTTCCCTACACTTCAAATTGTACATTGCCCCAATGTACATAAGAGAATCATATAAAAATATACTATCAATGTAAACGTTAAAAGTGAGAAAGGAATATTTTGGCACTTCCCTGAATAATAATAATTACAAATTTGAATCAATCAAGGTTCCATCTAATATTTTGTACAATCATCCTCACAAAATAGAAACAAAACTAAATAAATAATAAATAAAAATAAAAAATGACATTGTAATAACAAAGTTTAGCAAGGTTAGGCTCTTAATAACTATAAGGCAAAAAAAAATAATAATAAAATACACAATATAATAAAAATAAAATATAAAAGAAATCAAAGAAAGCCCCAATCTAGCATCCCAGATAGCCTTTGTAGTCATCAGTCATCAGTCATCAGTCATCAGTCATTCGGTGTACTAAGAATGTTTGTGGCTTCTATGTCCTCAGATGTAACTACTGGAATGGATAATGACGACCTAGGTCTAGCCAGTAGAGGTGGAATCTTAAGTCTGAGGTGACTTTCCATCTTGTATAACACCTTTTCCATCCATTGATCATATGCCTTCAACTACGACATAAGTTCCATTAGCTTTTGTTGGTCATTTTGTATAAATGTCTACCTGCCTAGAAACATTCTCATTTACTTCTCCATTGTGGCGATCTTTAGCTAACCCTGATTGATATACAAACATTAACTAATTGATAAAAAAAGCACCAAATTAGCCTAATCTAAAGAAACCCATCACAATTCATAATATAATGGCTAAAATTAACAATCCTAAATTCAAATTTCATTCAATCCACTTAGCAAATTAAGGAAGAACAAACCCTAAAATTGTAAAGCCACTTAAAAATCCAAGTGCAACTAATGTAAAATTAAAGAAAAATTTAATTGGATGTTGCAAAAGAGAAATGGTTAGATCTATTTATAGGAGGGGGGCATACTAAAAAGAAGAGAAAAGTGAGGGAAAAGTGAAAAACACGAAAGTTCAGGGTTTAAAAGAGGGGCTTATGGACTTATATAGTCAAATTACATGGTTAATTACATGACTCTGCATTTGATCGTGTAAGTCATTGTATACATGTAACTTATGACACAGACTTGTATGTTGACACGTTCTAGAAAATTGAGCCATACGAGCATGTCTCACACTTATGTATCTCTTTATGACTGTGTGTGATAATTTTTAAAAATTCTAGGAATGGACATGATTGTATATATTGATAGTGTAGGTCATTAAAACTATATCCATTAATGCGTGTTAAATGCACTAGAAAATAAAACATAACTCTACATACCAAAATTTATAGTAACGGCGAGTAGGGATCATATTCATAGAGATTGTGTGTAAAGCTCTTATAATGAAAGGAATCGATGTTTAGGATATAGGGGTTTGATTGTTTTTCAATAACAAAATAAAGTAAATTAAACTAATGAAAGCAATTTAAATCAAAAAGTGAGAAAATCATAAAAGTGATGAATGGGTTTGTAATCCGGTTCTCGGTTCAATCTCGACCTACACACATATAATCATACCTCATTATCTTGTTATTCTCACTCCTCTCTTAGAAACTATTAATTGTAGATTAACAACAAGCTCTACTAACCCCAGTTTTCCTTTATGTAGTGTTTAATCAAAATAAGCTCTTTAATTAAACCTAGCTATGAAACAACCTAGAACAAGCTCTCTAAATTTACTGGAATAGCTGCATTATGAATAAGGAAAACAGATTAATCTAGGCAACAACCACACAAAATCGGGTTATTTAACCAGTGTTACGTTATCCTATTGATTCAACACCATTAGTTGCCACAAATGAATCCAAAACACAACTATTACGCATTGTATTTGAAATTCTAGCAATGGGTTTATATAAAAACAATCTAATAGAAGCATTCAAATAATCCTTATGCAAATACCCAAATTTATAAACAAAGAATAGCATAAACAATCCCTAAAGAGAGAAAGAACAATAATACATAACGAGAAAATACTCAGATGTGTTCTTTGGATTTAATTTCCCCTACAAACCGAAAGAAAGAAGATTAGCCCTCTATAGATCCCAAAGAATCAAGAGTTCTGCCCCTCCTCATGCTCCAAAAACAATTCAAGTCTCTTGAAAACATCATTTTCTTGCATTTTCTTATCCCATCTTAACCCCAATATGTCTACTTCTTATTCCACAAAGACAAATAAGTTTGAACATCAATAGGATGACTCAAAGAATGTGCTCGTAACTCATTTTACCTCTTGTGCTTCCAAGTTGTACTTAAAACCAAATATGAACTAAAATGAATGTCTTAAGCATTTCAAAGGGTTAATCACTAAGTGTTATGGAGTAAATGTATAAATAATCAAGCATAAGTCAAGCTCCCCCATATTTAACCTTTGACCGTCCTCGAAGAAAACAACAAAATCAAAGCTACAATCCAAAACACTTACTCATTTTCCATATTTTCTAAGAATAGATACTCATAAAAAAAAGAAATAATTTTCAAAACCATAGCAAGAACTCAACATTCAATACATCTACTCATAACCAATCAACAATCATTCCCTTCAAAAACTGATCAACCTATGGGTAGACTTTGACAAAATGTTTTTAAGAATAAGAAAGATCCATAGGTTCACTCAAACATCATTCATGATGAAGACATTCCATAAATTTTCATATCATTTTAGTTCTCTAACATTAGGATTCACATGCATAATCATGAATCAAAGGACTTTTTAAGGTTGTAATAGGGGCAAAGGTTAAGGTGAGATGTTTTTGGGTAATGTAGCATAAAAGCTATCGAAGCCAGTGAAGCAAAAAAACACTCAATGTAACATCAAGCACAAAAGCTAACATTTACTCAAAACTAGGTACCATTGGCTATGAAGAATGTAAAAACTATGTTTCACCACTCAAATTCAAGCCTTCACTTCTTAAACCATATAAAGCATAAGGAATTAGAAGGAATCACTCATGAAAATTAATGATAAACTATATATTGTAACTATAAGGAGTGACCTTTAAAAGTTAAATCTCTCTCATTTGCATTATACTCAAATCACCCATTCCATACAACTTTAGGAGGAAAAACTACTTATGAATAACTTTGCAAAAAATTGCATTTCCTCCTTAATAATTTTATTTAAACATAATTTTCTTTCTTTTCTTTTTCTTTTTCTTTTTCTTTTTCTTCTTCGTCTTTTTTTAACAAAAATTGAAAGAAGCTACATTAACATTGCAATTCATTGACATGACTTAAAATGACATTATGGCAATTATAACCAACCCATAGATATGTACACTGCCACACTTATACTTTTTTCCATCCACAATCATCAACAATCAACAAATGCTCCACTAGCTTTAAGGCTTAGATAGGCCATTTATTTAGGTTTAAGGTATGTAATATGGTTAGCACAAAAAGAAAAGGCACATAAAGCTTAAGGGGGATTATCAAAAGGAAAAATCATATCAATAGGTAGGCTATTTGGCTAATGTAGCTCCTAAAATAAAGAATGTCTATATCATTTTCATGTTAAGGCATGTGATAAAAATGCGGTCTCAAATAGAAATTCAAAGCAAAATCAGGATGTAGATGTCATGAAGGTCACATATAAACAAAAGACAATGAGATTAATATATATGTGTCAGTTTATAAAGGCTCAAAATCTCAGTGGCTTATGTCTACCCACTAGTCACTACTTTTCTAAAGATAATGTATATTGAACAATCATAAGATTAAAAGTACATGCTCAAGTTGCCATGAATTTTTCTAGTTAATTCACTCTCCAATTATCAATATATAGTCCTAGTTGTCTGTTTGATTTGATTCTCTCTCTTTTTAAAAAAAATAAAAAACACGTACGAAACAAATTAACTGAAAAAACACACATGAAAAATAAACTTAAAACACACAAGATAACTAGGATCTCCACCCCCACACTTAGAACTTACAATGTTCCTAATGAAACATTAAATGTAAGGAATGGAGCATTCATCAAAAATAAAATTTGTGAAAATGTAAAGGAAAAGGAATAAACTTCCTTTAAGTTGCCTCCTAAGAAGCGCATTTGTTTATTATCGTTGGCTCAACTTCTTATTTTTCTCATCACATGACAAAATTGTGATCTTCAGGTTTCACAACTTTCACTTTCTACATTTGAGGTTCCTCAAAATAATGCCTGAGTTGATGATTACACAAATTGATTATCTTCCCTATCTTCAAACTATTAATCTCTATTGAATCCCAACACTCTTGAAAAGTTTCCAATATCTCTTCACCCTTTTTCTCTTTCAATTTCTTCAATTTTCTAGAAAAAGGTGGAGGGTATCTTAACAACAATTAGGGACTCAATATTCACCTTCGAGCTAAATGATATATCCTTTTTTCCTCCTTCTCATTTTCTTCATTATTAGCAATACCTTGAGTAGTACTCTCAAGATTCTCAAGCTCCTATCCACTTATTAAGGTTACAACAGTAATGTTCTTTAGATTCACCTCAAGTTGAGATGACTAGCTTACCAAGTTTTGGATTCTAGACAATGTGTCTTCCTGGAATTGTTTCATATCCTACTGAATTTGTAGAGTATTGTAACAAGAGATTTAACCAAGTCTTCCAAAGATGTACCTGAGTTTGAATAAGCAGCTTCTAATCTGTGTGGGAATTATTATACACCTAGTAGCCTATCTAGGAGGTAGTTTTGCTAGATATCCACTACATAACTAAGGTTGAGGTGATCTCTCCAATCTGAGTCATAAGATTGGGAATATGGGTTATGGGCAAAATTTCCACCAATAGCATTGACATACTCCAGCAATAACATACTCCCTTTTCATTGTCCTTTTTATACATAAACACTAACAAAAATGAAAGATCATGAATAAATGTAAAATGTAATTATAAAAATATATATAAAAACACCAATTAAAACCAAAAGTAAAAACTGAAGCACTACATACTCCGACAACGATGCCAAAATTCTTGATGCTTGTCAAATACACTTGAAAATAAAACCTAACTCTATATACTAAAATTTATAGTAGCGCTGAGTAGGTATTGTATCCACAAAGAGTGTGTGTAAAGTTTTTGTAATGAAAGGAATCAATGTTTAGGATAAGGGGTTTGATTGGTTTCAGATAACAAAATAAAGTGAACTAAACTAATGAAAGCAATTTAAATCAAACAATGAGAAAATCATAAAAGTGATGAATGGGTTTGTAATCCAATTCTCATTTCTATCTCAACCTATACACAAATAAGCATACCTAATTCTCTTGTTATTCTCACATGTCTCTTAGAAACTAATAATCTTAGAATAACAATAAGCTCTGTTAAACCGATTTTGCCTTAGGTCATGTTTAATCAAAACAAGCTCTTTAACTAAACCTAGCTATCAAAAAATATAGAACAAGCTCTCTAGATTTAGTAGGACAACCACATTAAAAATAAGGAAAAGAGATTAATCTATGCAATAACCATAAAAGGTCTAGTCATTTAACCTATGTTACATTATCCCTAATGATTCAACATCATTAGTTGCCACAAATGAATCCAAAACACATCTATTACGTATTGCATTTGAGATGCTAGCAATGGGTTTATATAAAAACAATCTAATATAAGCATTCAGATCATCTGTACACAAATACCCAAATCAGTAAGCACAGGATAACATAGACAATCCCTACAGAGAGAAAGAACAACAGTACACAATGAGAGGATGCCCAAATGTGTTCTTTAACTTCAATTTCCCCTATGAACCAGAAGAAGGAAGATTAACCCTCTATGGTTCCCAAAGAATCAAGAGTTCTGCCCCTCATCATATTCCAAAAATGGCTCATATCTCTCTTAGCCACTCAAATATCCTTTATAGAAGAAATTAGGTTTCTGGGAGGATGCACAATTGGATGCACTAGGCAAAATTTTGTACCATTCGAAATAGTGCATGGTCATACAAGTAGATGGACAATCGTGCGTCTTCCGCATCATCTTGAAAACATCACTTTTTTGCATTTTCTTATCCCATATTCACTACAATCTATCTCCTTGTTCCACAAAAACAAATAAGTTTGAACATTAATTAGATGGCTCAAAGAATGTGCTTTTAACTCATTTTAGCTCTTATGCTTCTAAATTGTACCTAAAATGAAATATGAACTAAAATGAATGTCTTAAGCATTTCAACTCATTAATCACTAAGTGTCATGAAGTAAATGTATAAACAATCAAGCACACATCATCCATTATAAAGAAGTGTAATTTAACTCAAAAATTTTCACTCAAACTCAAGAGAAATATTAAATAACACAAACATAAAAAGTAGGCAAAATAATAACGATGCTCAATAATCTAACACAAAACACACCAAAAAGCATTTAAATCCTAAAATAAACATAAAATAAAATAAAATAAAACAATCAAATTAATTAAAACTATACTAATTCTTGGGTTGCCTCCTAAGTAGCACTTGTTGAGTGTCCTTAACTAGATGTATCTATGCATAATTTGGTGGCTTATAAAGATTAAGTGTTTGTTTTCTGATTATGGGTCCCTTAACCTCTAAGTTGTCTGCATTTTCTATAGGACGATTCCCATATTTCTTTTTACCGTGAACTAAATATAGCTCTGAAAGACCTTTAGAAAAAGATTCCATCCATACCTTTGAAACTAAATCATCAAATGAATTAATAGAATAACCAGCATTATTATATGCAAGGGAATGATTCATGACATTAGATATTTTTAATCTAACCTCTTTGTCGCCAACCCTAAACACTAGCTTACCCTTACTAACATTAATAATAGACTTAACTGTGGTGAGAAAGGGGTCATCCTAGAACTAGAGATATTTTTATATCCTCCTCAACTGGGAAAATAAATTTATCAACCTTAAAAAGCATATCCTTAATAATACCTACAGGATACTTAACCAATTTTTTTGCTAATTATATACTCATCCCAACATAATTTAGTTCACCTAATCTTAGTTTCTTAAACAATGAATAAGGCATCATATTAATATCAATCCCTAGGATGGCTAAAACCTTTTCTATTTTCAAGCTACCAATTTGACAAAGGGTACTAAAACTACTTTGATCTTTAAGCTTCTTTGGTAGATTGCTTTAAAGAATCACCAAGCATCTTCCACTTAACATGACAGCCACTTACTCTTACAATTTCCTCTTGTTTGCTAGTAAATCCTTTAACAATTTTAAATACTGTGGCATCTGCAAAATAGCCTCAACAAAGGGTAAATTTATATGAAATTGTTTAAACAGTTTAAGGAATTTACCAAAATGTTCATCAATGAAATTTTTCTTCGCCTTAGCAGGATAAGGAATGGAAGATTGAAATTCCTTAACTTTTGGAAGTCACTCTTCATCTTTAGCTTTTTCTTGGGTCCTTATGTCACTCTTTTCCTCACTTTGGGTCTCGGTCTCCACTTGCAACTCTTTTCCACTCCTACAAATGATTGCCATGACACGTTCTTTAGGTTTTTTATTTTGGAAACTAGCTTCATAAGTTGACTAATATGATTTTCTAAGTTATGAATAGAAACATCTTGATTTTTTAACAAGTTTTCAGTAGCTTAAATTCTTGTCTATAAAGTTTGAAGAAATTTGGTTATGATATCTTCCAAACCTGGTTTCTTTTCTTAAGGTGTGTGTTACTGAAATCTTGGTAGAGGATTGTTCCTTAGCTGCCCTTGATTCCCCCAAGAGAGATGATTCCTCCATCTTAGATTGTATGTATTGATATAGGGATTATTCTGGGTTCTAGGAGTATTCCCCACATAATCCATATGCTTTGGCTTTACCATATCCTATAGTACTTGGCATTCTTGACCTGGATGTCCCAGCCTGCACACCTTATACTGCATCACTTGGAATAACTAAGGATTCATATTTAATCCATCTAATTTCTTACTTAGAGCTTTGACCTTCCTTCCAACGCTATAATTGAATCTATATCATATAATCATGTTAGCTTGCTAGGTTTTTATTAAGAAGAACGCCACATTTAGTTATTTATTGCCATATATTTGATGAGATCATAAGCTACTTCTAGTGTCTTATTATTTAATGCTCCCTAACTACTACATCAATCATCTACTGAGTTTTTTGGTTGAGCACAATGTAGAAGGTTTGAATCTGCATCTATGATGGTAAACCATGATGTGGGCACTTCTTTAACATCTCTTTAAATCTCTCTTGTGTGTTATACAGAGTCTCTGAATCAATTTAAGCATAAGAAGAAATGTCGTTCATCAGTTTGGCAATCTTAGCTAGTGGGAAGTACTTCAAAAGAAACTTCTTTACCATCATATTTTATGCAATGATGGTTCCCTTAGGTAAAGAATTTATCCATTGCTTCATTAGATTCCTCAATGAGAATGGAAATAATCTTAGTTTGATTGTGTCGCCAGTGGTACCATTGACTTTGAATGTGTCATAAATTTCTAAATAATTAGCAATGTGTGCATTGGAGTCCTCATCTTAAAGCCCATCAAACTGGACATACTACTGCACCATTTAAATAATGTTTCAAAATTACTAACAACAACAATAGGTCTCACAATGTTGGACCTATCCCCATCAAGTCTTACTTAGTATAGTCGAACATGATCCTTGGTTGGTCTGCTATAGTTTCTGATCCTTCGGTCTCAATGTGACATTCCAAGTCCTTTATTGGTTGACCAAACTCGAACTCTCTAAATAAGGTCCTTCAAAGGTTTCTGTGAACTGTTCTCTCAATTTTTGGATTTTGTTAACTAAGTGCAATGGATCTTCTTAGGTTATAAGCTAACCCAAAGACCTATAAAAGTGACAAAAGCAAAAAATAATTTAATAAATTTAAAACAAAAGGTAAAAATAAGTAAAATGAGAAATAATGGATAGATTAACAAAAAGCAGGTGTTTCTAATATTTTAGTCCTTAGAAACAGTGTCAAAAACTTGATATAACGTTGATCTCTACTCTATAAATCTCTTTTATAAAAAAAGATGAATGTAATTATATTAAACTAACAAAAGCTACTTTACAACATTATAATAAGTCATATTATCCATCAACAAATCGCATAAGGAACCTTTACAAAAAATAACTACTACAGTTAGTATTACAGCAAGCAGTGGCTTCTCACTACTTGACTAATTGAGCTTTGTTTATAATTGGTAATGAAAACTACTCGAATCCAATTCACGATCTGGTGTGCTAATTGACGTTTACCTTCTTCTACTCCTTTACAAATTCTCCTATTCCTTTCCCTCCATATGGATTAGATGACTATAGTAAAGACTGTCTTGATAAAAAAACCATTCACTTTACCCTGTTTAGTACACCCTATGATCATATCCAATATCTCTCTCCACTCAAATGTGTAGTTTGATAATTATAACATAATCATAATTCTGCTTCAAATTACTTTGGTGTACCTGCATTCAAAATATAAACGATTTATGCTCTCATTGATGTGCTTGTAAAGGACACATATAAGATCATATATCCCAAACCATCTATCTTTGGTTTTGATCCCATTTTTAATCACTAGCCAAGTGACAATTGCATCTTTGGGATTTAAAGATTGTTTCCAAAGCATTTCAAACCAAGGCACAACTTCAACATTGTTTACAAGCATATGATGTCAAGATCTATTATTAAACATACCTATGGAATATACAGTCCATATGATGCTATCCTTCCTCAGCCCTGCAGGGATATTTGGCAAATAATCTACAATAAAGGAAAAACACCTAATCTCCATTTTGGATTATTGATGATATTTTAGCATTAACAGGAATTCTGTTTTTGAGTTGAGCAAGTTCTACCCTATAGGTGAATTTTGTTTTAAAAGTGGAAAGAAAATGAAATGATAATGTGTGTGTGTGTGTGTGTGTGTGTGTGTGTGTGTGTGTATGTAGGAAGGACAATTCGACCTTAAGAGGAAATGAAGTTGTTGGTGTGAGTTGTTGAAGTTTGATTATGCTTATGGTGTAAATAAGCTTAAATTTTAAGGATGTTATTGTGAAAAATCAAATGGAAAAAGTTAGCATTAATAGCATTACATATTCGGTCATATGGTGAATTAATTGGGTGAGATAATGTTTTGAAGAAATTGATAAGTTAGAATGGGTAAAAGATGGTATCTAAGTAATTTTTGAATTTAGGTTTTGAAACGTAGAATAATATATTAACTTATGGAAGTTAAAGCGAAAAAACAATTAGCGTATGTGTTTCATGATTAAACACTAATCTCAAATTTAGTTGAAACCGAAAATATAGTTTTAATCCTTTTTCCAAATTTGGAAATAAATGCCTAAACGAAATGTGATTTGTGTAGGTAAAGGAGAGGCACATAACGTGTGAGTGTGCTTGGCGATAAATTTGCAAAACAGTAAGTATATTTTAGTTATTTTATATGAATAAATTCTTTGCAAAAGAATTGATGAATTGTGATTTTAAATTATGCATTGAAATGTATGATTATGAGTCTTATTAGTATTGTTATTAATGTAAAATCCTCCCATAATTGATTTCGAAAGTGATATGAGTTGTAAATGTGTGAGTTGTTCTTTATTTACTAAATGGTTTAAATTCTATGCCAAAAGTTAAGGTACTAAGAAAAAGGATTTTTTAGCCTATGGCACACTGTTAGGTTTTATACATGTTATTATACTAGTGAGAGTATTTTGATCATGCATTGCAGTGTCTAGGTGTGTCAATTACTAATAGTAGGTGGTATTGTGTATGTCAATAGTCCAGTGAGTCACTCTCTACATATATAGAGTATGTATAATGTTAGAAAAAAAAATTGTTATGGGTAAGTAATGTAGAACCAGCTCCATAACTACTAGTGTATAGCAATTAACCTAGTGTGAGTAAGTGATGTAGAACTAGCTTCATAACTAGTGGTTAACCAATTGCAGGAAAGTGATGCAAAACTAGCTCCCTAACTTTATGCCTAAAGGTACCATATGGCAAAGAAATTAATGGTGGGCTATGTTATGTAAGAAAGTTCATAACAATAATAATGCCTCCACTATTTGCTTTAAAAGCAATTTGAGAAATTTGGTTTCAGGTTACATATATTTTTTATATTAGCATTGTACTATACAAAATGAAATGAATTTGTTTTAAGTAGGTTTAAATTTTTAATCATGGTTTGAATAGAAATTCTAACACTTACTGAACTCATTTAGCTCACACTCTATTTTCTGTTTTTAAAATCAAACCTCCCAGGTGGACACTCAAGGGCCTCAGGAGTAAGGACTCCACCTTTTGAGTAGTTAGCTTCGTCACGTGATACTACGTAGGTATTATTGCCTTGTAACTACTTTTTGAGAACTATTGCATACCCATGAATATATTTTAAATGTATTTTAGCATAAAGAGCACATGTATATGAAGGTTTTAAAATTAAATGCATGAAAATGTTTTATCCTTTTTTAAAATCAACTGATTTAATTGTTTGACATTACCTGTGAGTGGATTTAAAGTCCAAAATTTGTAGTGGGACTTTTGGAAATTTTGGGCATGTCAAAATGGTCGTTATGCTGGCAAAATTTTTAATAAAATGATATAGAAAAAAAACTCCACTGTTTATATTTTTTAATATTGAGTTGAGGGCTTTCGATAAAAGGGTAATAGGCTTAGATCCACAGGAACTTTCGAGCTAGATCAGATATCGACTAGAGGGCCACTGTGAGGTGCCGAGCAGGCAGTCGCGTCATTTAAAAAGAGGGGCCTGTCAAGTTTGGTATCAAAGCCAGGTTTAAAAGTAGGTTGCCTCCTTTTTGTTTAATGAATTTACAAAATATTTTTACGTTGTTTTAAAAGTAAGGTGACCAATTAAATGTTATGATTTACATGCATATAGTTTCAGAAATTAAAAGTTTTACAAATTTTCATTTTTGTCGAATACACAGCACAATGCATAAATAAGGTTATGGATGTCCCAAGGAAGCCATTTCAACGGCTCCTACAGCTGAGGCATCTCTAGCACAAGAGGAAAACCACATGCTAAGCTCAACGAGTGCCTCGATGAACCAACAACCACATCTCGAATCTTTGAGAATGACTGAACTGGATATGTGAACTTCATTGTTGAACAGGTGGTTTAGATACTTGCCAAGGCAATGCAACAACCACACGAAAATGTGGAAGTTTCAAGATGTTCCATTAAACATAACTATAAATGGGGAGCGAAGAATTTTGACGGGAGTGGAGATCCCAAGAGTTCACTCAATGTGTTTTCGGTGATCAGAGAGTACCTTGATGTGTTTTCGGAGGATCTTCCAAAGTTCCTCCAAAATAGGGTAATAGAGTTTGAGATAGATGTAACTCCAGAAACCCAACCGATTTCAGTTAATCCATACAAAATGGCTCCAGTGGAGTTAAAGGAATTGAAAGTACAAATGGAGGATTTGATAGATATGAGACCCAACACTTCTCTATGGCGGGCTCTAATCCTATTTGTTAAAAAGAAGGATGGGAGTTTAAGGTTATGTATCAACTATAGACAACTGAATAGCGTGACAGTTCATAACCAATATTTGCTTCTGAGGATTGATGATTTAGTCAATTAGCTACAAGGATTCGTATTCAAAGATTGATCTAAGATCAGGTTATTATCAGTTGAAAGTCCACGACGAGGATATTCTGAAAACTGCCTTTAGGACTAGGTACAAACATTATGAATTCTTAGTTATGCCCTTTGGATTAACGAATAGCTACTTTTATGGATTTGTGAATAGGGTGTTTCGAAAGTACCCAGATAAGTTTGTGATCGTTTTTATTGATGACATATTGGTGTACTTAAGAAGTCAAAAGGAGTATGCAGAACACTGCGAAGGGAGTATGTTGATGCTGGGGTTTGATAATATTGGGGGAAATTTTTCCCATAACCCATATTCCCAATCCTATGACTTAGGTTGGAGAGATCATCTGAACCTTAGTTATGGAGGAGATTGCTAACAAAACTATTTCCTCGATGAGCCATAAGGTGCACAGCAATTCCTGTATAGACCAGAAGCCTCTATTCGAACCCAAGTACATCTCTAGCAGACATAGTTATGTCTCTTGCTACTAATACTCTGTAATTTCAACAGGATATTATATAATTCCAACAAGATATAAGGTCTCGAATCTAGAACTTGGTAAGCCAGATGGGTCAGCTGACAGTAGCTATCAACCACCTAGAATCACAAAGTAGAGATATGTAACCATCTCAACCCGAAGTGATGTAACCATCTCAACCCGAAGTGAATCCAAGGAACATTAGTACAAAAACCTTACGAGTAGAAAGTAGCTTGAGAATCTTGAGAAGACTACTCAAGGGATTACTATTGAAGAAGAAGTGAAGAAGGAGCTTAAAGGAGAAAGGGATATATCATTTACCTCGAAGGTGAGTACTGAATCCCTAATTATTATTAAGACTAACCTTTCAACTTTACATAACGGATGGAGAAATTAAACGAGGAGCAAAAGGGTGAAGAGATATTGGAGATTTTTCAAGAGTGCAGGGACTCGGTAAAGATTAAAATTTTAAAGACAAGGAAGACACTGAATGGGAGTGGTCATTAACTCAGGCCCTATCATGAAGAACCTCAAATGGAAAAAAGAAAAAGTTGTGACAACTGAAGATCATAATTTTTTCACGCGATGAGAAAAACAAGGAGCCAAGCCTGCCACAATAAATAAAGGCATTTGTTAGAATTTAACTTAAGTGAAGTTTGTTTCTTTTCCTTTACATTTTCACATTTGTTAGGATTATAATATGTGGTTTTAAGTTGTTTGTTTCTTATGTGCATGTGTGTTTTTAAGTTTGTTTGTATTCTACATGTTTTTAAGTTTTTAAACAAAAAGAGGAAGAATCAAACAAATAAACAAACAATTTCTATTTTTCTATTACTTTTAGGACTATATAGTCATAATTAGAGAGTGAATTAACTAAAAAATTTCATGATAACTTAAGCATATACTTTTACTGTTGCGATTGGTCAATGTACATTATCTTGAGAAGAGTAATGACTAGTAGTAGACACAAGCCAGTGAGATTTTGAGCCTTTATAGACTGACACATCCATATCAGTCTCATTGTCTTTTGTTTATGTGGGTTTATAGATGATATATTGATCTATTTAAAGAATGAAGAGGAAAATGTTCAATATTTGAGAATTATTCTACAGACTTTGAGAGAGAAACAGTTATTTGCCAAATTGAGCAAAAGCAATTTTTGGCTAAAGGAAGTTTCTTTCCTCAAGCATATCATCTATTCAGAAGGTATCAGGGTATATCCTAGTAAAATTGAGGCGATTGTCAATTAGAAGCCACCTCAGAATGTGACAGAAGTGAGAAGTTTTATTGGCTTACTTGGTTATTATTGGCACTTTGCCAAAGGATTCTCAATACTTGCTTCTCCAATCATAAAGTTACTTCAGAAAGGTACAAAGTTTGAATGGAATGATAGATGTCAAGCTAATTTTGAGCAGTTAAAGAAGATTCTCACTGGAACTCTAATGCTAACACAGCTAACTCTAGGAAAAGAGTATGGCATATATAGTGATGCTTCTAGGAATGGTCTAGGTTATGTACTGATGCAAGATGGGAAACTGATGGTTTATGCCTCTAGACAGTTAAATCCATATGAGCAGAACTACCCTACACATGATTTAAAAATGGAAATAGTGGTGTTTGCCTTAAAAATCTAGCGGCACTAGTTATATAGGGAAAGATGTAGGGTATACACGGATCACAAAAGTCTCAAGTACCTGCTCACACAGAAGGAGCTAATTTGAGGCAACGACGTTGGCTGGAATTGTTTAAAACTATGATTGCATAGTTGACCACCACTTAGGGAAATCTAATGTGTTAGCAAATGCATTGAGTAGGAAGTTTATTTTAGCTCTGCCATTATAGTATACTAAAAGGAGATTTGTACCATATGGAGCTTTGATAGCCCAATTAAAAGTGACCCTGACTTGAGACAAATAATAGTACATACATAACAAGATGATGCCAAGTTGCAACAAATTGTACAAGCAGTATAAAAAGGGAAACACATTGATTTATAGTGAAAGATGATGGAAGTCTATAATTCGAAGGTGGACTATATGTATTGGAAAGAAAGGATTTGAAGAAGAAGTTATTACATGAAGCCCATAATACTGTATGCATCATGCATCCTGGGGGTAACAAGATGTACCAAGACTTTAAAAAACTTAGTGGTGGCAAGGAATGAAGCGTGATGTAATGGACTATACGTCCAAATGCTTGACTTGTCAGTAAGTGAAAGCTGAACATCAAATCTCGCCTGGCCGATTAAATGCCATTCCAATTCCACAATGGAAAAGGGATAATATCACCATGGACTTTATTACAGGCTGACCCCTCACACAAAGAAAGTATGATGTGACTATTCTATGGATCGGTTAACTGAGTTATATATGAATGAGATTGTTTGGCAACATGGAGTGTCATTATGAATTGTTTCTGACCGAGACTCACCATTTTCATCAAGAATTTGGAAAAAACTGCAAGCAACTTTATGTACTCGGTTGAGTTTTAGTAAAGCCTTTCACCCACAAACGGATGGGTAATCTAAGAGAGTTATACAAGTGCTGGAAGATATAAGAATATGTTATAGAACCAGGCAGTTGGGATAGGTAAATTCCTTTGATGTAATTTGCCTACAACAATAGTTATCAGTCAGGTATAGGTATGGCACCATATGAATCATTTGATGGTTAAAAAAATGTAAAACCACAATTTATTGGACAGAATTGTCTGAGAACAAGATGATTGGGTCTGACATAGTTAAAGACAAAAAAGAGAAAGTGAGGGTTATTCAACAGTTATTCAATAAAGATTGAAGACTGCAAGTGATAGACAGAAATCATATGCTGACTTGAAGAGGAAAGATATTGAATATGTGGTAGGTGATAACTTTTTCTTGAAAGTTTCGCCCTGGAAAAAGATGTCAAGATTTGGGAAAAAGGGAAAACTTAGTCTGAGATTTATAGGTCCATATGAAATCCTTCAAAGAATTAGAACAATGGCATATACTTTGGCTCTTCCTACGGAACTATCCAAGTTGCATGATATATTTCATGTCTCAATGCTACGCAGATACCGATCGGATGATTCTTATGTGTTACCGATATAAAAAATATAGGTCCAACCAAACTTCTCATATGATGAATAGCTGAAGGAAATCTTAGCTAGAGAAGTTAGATAGTTAAGGAATAAGCAAATTCCTCTTGTAAAGGTGCCTTGGTAACATTATAGCATTGAAGAGGCAACTTAAGAACTCAAATCGATGATAAGAACTCAGTACCCGTAGCTATTCAATATAGGTATGAATTTCGAGGGGAGAGAAAAGTAAGGCCCTAGTATATACCCTAGAAGCTTTATAGTATGTCTAAGGTGTATTAAGAAGTGAACATAAAGAATTAAGTGTATCTAAGCATAGTCAGGGACATAATGGAAAATAATTTAAAAGACAGGGGTAAATAGGTAATTTCTTCATTTAGGCATAGACATGAATAATTATATGTCAAACATGGACTCGAATGAAATCAATTGATGACTTTATATGCCAAAGTGAGAACTAAAGGAAGAAGAAGGACCAAACGTGCAATTTTGGTAAAAATCAATATATGGTCTAATGGGATTGAAACATGTGTCTAAGATTAGAAACTTCATGAAAAGGGGAGTAAAAGAGAGGGGAGAGGGGAGAGGGACGTGTACATAGGGTTTTAACTCCATAATTTTCTCTTCTTGTCTTCTCTCCATTCCATCTCCTTAATCACATCATTTTGCATAAGGAACCAAGCTAACCTAGGTGAAAATCAAGGTAAAAGTTATTGGTTTTTCTTTTCATCTTCATCTTTTCTTGCTTTGCTCATGAAGAGTTGGAATTATAAGGCTAGAATTGGAATTGAGATATGTATTTGTGGTGTTTCTAGTTGGTGAATCAAACAAAGCAAAAGGGGAAGAGAAGGAAAGGCACTAGAAGAAGAGCTAATTGGCAAATTTCAAGGTTTGAGATTACACTTAGTTAATTTCTGTATGTGTGCATATTTGAATGTGTATGAAGATTGATTTTGATATGGAATGGTTTCTGGAATGATGTATTGGTGTTACTTAATTTCTGTATATGAGCATATTTAAATGTGTACAAAGATTGATTTGGATATGGAATGGTTTCTGGAATGTTGTATTGGTGTTACTTTGCATGGAATTCGTTGAATATAAGAAGAGAGAGTAATGTTTAGTGAAATTCTACATTAGGTTTTCGGTTCACTTGAACCAGTCCCATTGTTTTTGCCATAACTCTGCCTCTAGACCTCAAGATTGGGTGATTCCAATTTAAGATGAAACTTAAGAAATTGAAATAAAAATCAATTGAAGAGAATCATATTTAATTTTGGCTTTATGACATTGTAAATTGAGATCGAAAATGGTAACCTGATGTCACCCTTTAGTGGAGCAACTTGTGATGTTTGGTGCATATCATATGGTTTAGAAGTCCAAATGGTCTGATTTTTAGGGCTATGGAAACATGAGATATAGGGAGACAAATTTTTAGAAGATCTCAAAGCCTAAATTGAACGTTTTCTATGTGAAAATTACGGAACAAGTGGAGACCATCGTGTAATTTGTTTCTGGACTGATTTGTTTGCCTATTTTTAGATCCACCGTGGGATTAGCCCAAATTGCACTATTTTGAATTTTTTGTTTCCTTTTTTACCAAATCATATCGAAACCTTTTTGAATGTCTATGAAACTTTTCATACATCTAGAAATAAATGAAATATGACTTACCATATGTGAATTGGGTGATTAAACATTGGAATTTAAGATTGAGCATAATGCCTGTTAAAGAAAATTTACATATATATAGATGATTTGTATGCACATTTATTGCTTATATGTGTTTAGTATGACTATACAAGTTCACATACTAATTTTTGAAGATAATTAAGTACAATTTAACATGTTTTATATTTATATGAGGTATAAGAATTTACATACTAGAATTATGTGAATGTACCTCGAGAAACACAACTGAACAAAACATATACAAAATAAATCATACGAGTACTTGTGAGTTGAATACTATCCTAATGGTGATAAGTTATGACTTGCGTATGAACTTAAAAATAGATTTTATGTTTTCAAATGAATGTTATGTGATTTGTTAATATATTAATTATGAAATTGGCAAATGATTAAAGGAAATGTTACAATGCCCGCTTCATTGTCTTGGTGATAGATAGATAGGCATGCCTATAGGGTTATAGTGCAATCAATATGTAACACCCACATATCCCCTAGGAGGATATGCAGATGCTACACAAAACAGAACCAAAATAATCCAAAACATACTAAAGCATTTCCAAAAACTCAAGGAACATACATTTCATTCATCAATCGTGGGGTCATATTCAGAACATAACATACACATGGTACTTATTAAAAACAAGCTTTAAATCCAAATCCAAATTGTATTACAGTTATTACAAACCATTAAACAAAACACAAAATACAACATGTCTCATTACATTGAAAAACAACTCAAAAACAAAATAAACATTTCCAGAACAAAACACAATCTTCTTGGCCACTGCGGTTTTCTTTATCCCAGTCTCAAGTCTTCTTATCAGAACCTACATGGAGGCAAAACCACCATGCTAAGCATATAGCTTAGTGAGGAATAACTAAACAAGATATAAACTGGTGACTGTCTCTAACAATCGTCTAGCATTCACATATACAGAATCAGATCATATTACCAACAATCTTTAATTGTTCATATTACGAAGTAATCCAAACAATATGTCTCACAACAAAAAATGATTCATCAATATAGAACGTTCTTGCATCAGAACAAAACTCATAAATATCATAACAAAAAGTACAAGTATTAGAATTAAGTATCAAAATGGGATATAATCCTTTCATATCAAAATCTGACTTCTATCAGATCAGAATATGTTTTGTCTCAAATCAGAGCTTATTTGTATCAGATCAGAACTTGTTTATATCAAAACTAAACATGTATCAAAATACAAACATGTTAGCCTGCTAATCCTTTTTACAGAAGCGCGTAACGGGACCAGAACAGAAGAGACTTATGTCTCAGACACCGAAGTGTCTTTATCAGGAGACACCAGAGTGTCAATATCAGGAGACAAATAAGTGTCAACATCAGGAGACACCGATGTGTCAATGTTAGGAGACACTGAAGTGTCCACACTGAAGTGTCACAGGAGCAGCTAAAGACCCTTCTAGATATGCCTATTTACCCATGACTAGGACTTAATAGTTTTAAAACAATCCATTTCAGATTTCAGAATTACAAGCAAATAATATAGTATATAATAAATGTCTTTATTTCATTTTCTCAAATTTATTCACTCCCTTTTCTTGAAATTCAATATGCCTTATAATTATAAACATTTGCTTCAATATATCAATGAAACATTAAGTCATTACATATTATATAACATCATAAAAACTCCCAATTCACAGACATCCATATCCAATTCACATCACATAAAAACCTTGGAACACATTGGTATTTTTAAGAACACATTCATCTTGAACACACTATACATTTTAACATTAGACTCATTATTAAATAAGCACACTTTCTTTAAGTTATGACCTCAATTAACAATCCATAAGTAAATTAACTTTTACTTAATTAATATAACATCATCTAGGTTCATTTTCAAGCCTTAATCACGTCCATATACACCACATTTCAGAGACTTGTCCTCATGTGGTTCAACAATTGAACAAATCAGCATTTACCATGTAAAAACCCTGCCCAAGCTACTACATCTATCCACGATCGTGGGATGGGTGCCACGATCATGCCTTATCCTTTTCCTGCACTTTTTCCATATTTTCTCAGGACAAGTTTCAGGTCAGTATTGTATGACCATTCTGATATAGAA
Source organism: Erythroxylum longipes (assembly GCA_027563885.1). NCBI lineage: Eukaryota > Viridiplantae > Streptophyta > Magnoliopsida > Malpighiales > Erythroxylaceae > Erythroxylum > Erythroxylum longipes. The sequence continues at coordinate 26,513,130 of JAOQMS010000005.1, read as the reverse complement.
ACTAAGGTTTATAGGCAATATGTTCTTCTAAAAGAATGTTCCTCTATGTCTTAAGTTTCTAATGAACTAAATTTAATACAATTTGTTTCATTATTCCTAGAGTTATAGCCAAAATACTACAGACTATTCTCAAACAATGACAGTAACCAAAAGTCAACTTCAAACCAAATTTCAGAATCCTTAGAGATAGAACTAAAATTCCATTCCTTCATAAAAATTGTAGAAATATGTATTTAATTTAATCTAAAATTAAAATCACCCCATTTGGATAACTACAGTTCAAGTTATGGCTAAAATTCCAAGGTTTATTCAGTGGAACCATTACAAATAACTCACGTCTTACACCTTCAACACCCCTTCACCATAGTTCATCAATTCCACCTTATTCATGCTTCAATTCCACATAAATTTCATGTCTAGAACTAATTGAAAAATCGTTAATTAATTAACTTAAAAATTAATATCTTCCACACATCAAAATTGAACCAAAAATTATCATACAAGGATCATTTTTCTAGCATTCAATTCTCATCATCTTAACACATATTATAATCAATTCAAGTATGGACCATTTCATATTATAACATGAAATCAAGTTTAACATTACCTTAACTATTTAACAGAATTCCTACTTCAATGAAAATGGTAATCTAGCCTTCTAAGCAAGCAAACACAATTCCAAGATCAAGGTGACCAAGAAGACAGCAACATACAAGATAGCAGGATCTAGTTTCCTTGATGCAATACTTTGATGTGATAATTTAGAAAAACTCAAGAAAAACATAGGGTTTAAGATAAAAATAGGTTTTCGGTGGTGAGAGATGAAGAAAGAAGAGAAAACACAGCTAAAACATGTTCTACACAAGCTTAGCTCAATTAGGTGCAAGATGTCTCTTCCTTACATTGACATTTGTCACTATGCATATAATGCCATGTATCAATTGATTATGCTGCCACTAATCCACACATTTAATTGTCATTTTTCATTTAAACAATTAGTCCATATGTCACCCCAAGATTGGTCTACTTGTCACATAATAATTGGTCCATTTGTTACTCTACCAATGTTGCCAAATGCCATTCAATTATAAGCTTAGTCATACTAAATTTTTTCCTAGTCCAAATTTCCATTTTAATACCTCAATTCTTTAATGATGTTAATTAATTCCAATTCACTAAGTATGATCCATTAAACTAAAATTCAATTTATATGCAATTCTCAATCATTTCACAATTTTTAACACCCATCATACATGTACTTTCATGAACATGTAACATTCCAACTAGGGTACAATTTGGGGCCTTATATACTACAGTTTGACACCACTTGTGTCTTCATTTTGATATGATAGTGTCTCTACAGTTTGATACCTTCGGGTATCCACAATTCGATACCTCTGGGTATCCACAATTTGATAACTTCAAGTATCTATAGTTCGAAGTTTTCAGTTATCCACAGTATATCTTCGGATATCCACAGCTCCCGTTATCCACACCTACAGGGATGTGCAGGCCTAACATAAAAAGGACATTAAATAGCTATAAATAAAAGACACAACATGATGACATGAATAATTTGTATTGATGATCTTTAGAAATCATTATTTAGCTTATAAATGTGAATTTACGGTATATCATTGAAGCATATTTGCATTATGTACTTTGCTTAATTATGCCATCATTGTTTACATGAGTTTATTATATTCATAAGTATGTGTGCTTAGAGGATGATTGCTGTGAGTGGTAATCCAAACTAAGTTTTTCTCCACTAAGTTTTCAAACTTAGCATAGATGTTAATCTGTATAGGCACAAGTAATAGGAGTAAGGCACAGGGATCATCTGCAGGGACCAAATCCAACTGCTTGAAGTAAAAGTACCTTTGGATGTGTCTTTTGATTAAAGAATGGTTATATATAATGAAGGAAATTATTGTTTCTTAACTTTTTGTAATTAAGAATTTTACTTGTATGTAATATCTCTTTTGGATTACCATGTAAATGTAATGATGTAATACTCCTTTTAAATGATAATGTTAAGGGATATGAAATTCTGTAATATATATAACTTAAGCACTTCATCTTCCTTTGTTGATGTGACTATGTCATATATCAATTGGGTCTTCCCTAGTTTTGATTGGGAAGTATCCATCTTTGTGATAAGTGAGTGGAGCAATTTCTATGGAGACCATGTATTAGGACCAACTCTCTAATTCGATTAATGATTGCATAACATAGATTGGTGTTCTGCAACACTTAATTTTGAAATACCCTCCAATTCCTCTCCAACCACAAGGTATGGATAGTAATGTCTAGTGCTAGTTTGGTGATTTTCTAATCTAGGTCCATTTTTTTTCCATTCTCGTAATACCAGGTGATTAACTTCTTCCTTTCCCAAATCCCTTATTGTAAAACTCCAAAATCTATTATTGTACTCAAATTCAATTTTGAATATTAACATTTGAAAAACAAATATGGGTCATGGTTTTGGATTCTCCTTCATAGAAGGCACATGTTTCTGACATATTCATACATTTCTGTAGTATATCCTTGGTATTCAATTAGCCCTTTATAAGGAGCCACAAGGTGATGGCGGCATGAGGGAAAGTTTGCTCAAACTAGACAAGATTGCACCATTTCACATTTGGTAATTTATCTCTTAATAAGTATCTATATGTGCTTTTAGTAAAATTACCTAATTTATGAGGTTTCTATAGTGTTTGATTCTCCATTAGACAAGATTGCTTCCTAAACTGATGCTCTATTGTTCACCTCTGTCTTTAGAAAATCCATTTTATGTGAATATGGTCCTAGTGTAGACCAATTGTTGTGCCAAAAGCACGCAAAGTACCATCTCCAATTTCATAAAGAAAGTCTCTTCTACGTAAATGCTTAAAGGTTATTATATGCCTTAACGTACAAGATGATTCTTGCTTTGCCTCCCATTTCCACACATTACCTTTGTTTGTTTAATATGAATCAACCCATCTAACCTAAAAGGATTATATCTGTTACTAGCCTCCATACCTTTTTTACCATTAGAACTTGATTGGATACCTTAAGTGAGCAAGACTCCTAGACCCCTTCATTCCTAGTCTTACAAGCTTCCTCCCACTTAACCTTAATTGGTGATCTGTCTCTGCCTTCCCATTCCATATAAACCTATTCAGGATTTTGTCGATGGTTTTAATCAATTCCTTAAGAAACTATAAGTATGAGGCCCAATAGACATATAGATTACTTGACACTAACTTTACTAGTTGTATCTTGCCTACTAACAATAGTAATTTGCTTTTCTAGCTTGCTAACCTTCTATATATGCTATCTAGTAGAGCTTTGCAATATAAAAGAGAGGGTCTTTTAGTGTTTATTAGAACCCCCAAATAGGTGATGGGTGGTTTACTCCAATTTAATCTAGTTAAAGAAGCCAATCTATCCACTTATGTGATCACTCCGCTTGAGATTAAGATATGACTTTTCTTCTTATTTATAAACATACCTAATAAGTCCTTAAATGATTCCAATGCTCCTACAAGTAAGGAATAGAGGTAGTGTCTGCTCTGATAAAAAAGCAATAGTTCATTTGCAAATGATACTGAGATATTTTCTAGGCTCTGCATTTCAAGTGGAATTTGATTTTCCATTCTTATGTTAGGTTCCTAATTATTCTGATTAGCACGCTAGGGTGAAGAGATAAGGGGATAATGAATCGTCTTGCCTTATCCCTTTTTCTCTTACAATTAAACTTGTCAATAGGCATGGCATATTTACCTAAGCCGAGCTTGGGTTGATCGAGCTTTGAGCCAGAGCCTAAGTCTCTTTGTTTTTAAATCAAGCTCAAGCTTAAAAATCAAGGCTTGAGCCTCGCCCGTGGCTTGATTGTTTTTTTTGCATAAAACGACATCATTTTACACTTGCAGCAAAATGACATTATTTTATACAAAGAATGTTCTATTTTAAATAATGTAAAAGGACATCATTTTACATCATTTAAAATAGAATCTCCTCCTCTATCCTTTATATAAAACAAATTCATTTTGCACTATTGTTTTGTAAAGAGGATGAGATTTTATTTTAAGTCATTTTACACCTAGTGTAAAACAACATTGTTTTATGTGAAAGAGGAGATTCTCCTATAAATAATTTGAAAATGAGGTCATTTTACACCTGATGCAAAACGACATCATTTTATACGGGGAAATTTTGTTTAAAATGGTGTATAGTTGTTTACGTATAGGTAAAAAAATCAAACTAAGTCATTTTCTCCCTCACTCTCCCAGTTGCCCTCATTCCCAACTGCAACTCGCCAGTTATCCTTTGACCGTTGCTCATTATGTTTCAGTGTCTCCTCTAACAGTTTGACTCTATGGTGCCCCAGTCTGACTACCTCTACCTCTCTACTTAAACTAGCTTTGTGCCTCTTTTCTATTTTTAACAACAAGAATATAGTTTTGCAAGTGAATTATTAATCTTTTTTTTATAAAATGTTACTTCTTGCTTATTAAATGTCTGCAAGTGAAATTTAATGATTTAGTTTAAGATTGCATTTTTTCCTTCATACTTAAGTGTTCATTTCAATAGCCTAAGTTCTCCATCTCTGTTAGTATTCTTATGCCATACAATTATTATACACACCCTATGGATCTATAGAACAATGATGAACATACATACTCACTTCAGCATCTATGATTTCATACATGGTTTTCAAAATCAATGTCACTAATCTACGAGCATATGTTTATAAACAATTAGGAATGTGGCCTGGCCCAGCCCGACTGCCGGCGAGATGGCTCGTGGCCCGAATAGCTGGTATAGGTCAACTTGTGGCTTGCTAACCCAGCCCACCATATTTTTTATAAAAAAAAACTCTAAAAGCAACGTCATTTTTGAAGTAACGGTCGGGCAATAGGTAAGGCCGACCTAGCCCGTGCTTGACCGTGGCCCAATCAACCCAGGCCAAAATCGGGCCGGCTAAGCCAAATTTGACATCCCTATAGACAATTTTCTACATCATTCATGATGATTTGAGTTTCTTGCAGAATTCCTCCACACTTTCAGGAGTGAACCAGCTTTCATTTATCTACAATTCCAACATAAGTAATAATCAATTATTGATCTTATGTGTGCAATATTATATTAATATGGAAAATTCCAATAGATTCGATTAATTCTAAAGGATCTATACATCTAAAATATAATTTATGGATATGAATTAAATCAAGAAGTATATATGGAATAACCAAAACCCATTGAACAACCCAAAACTAGCCACAACGGAGAAAAACGAAAAAGAGAAAATCAATCAAAATATGATTGGAATTATAGACTAGTTGAACAAAAAGAATTAAATTGATTTGAATACTATCGAAAAGATAATAAGATACAAAAATTTCATACAGAATACACACCAAAGCATATTATATTAGGATCAGATGGAATTCTTAATTTAGATTGTGCTAAATCTCCAAAAAAACTTTTACTTGAATGGTCTAATAGATTAGCACTGGTTATTCAACTCAAAAAACCTTTTAAAGAATTAACTAATATAAGTTCCTAGTTTCTCCTTTCTAAAGACATCAATATTCTTTACCATGACATTCATGTTTTCTCAAAAGGCAAAAAGAACAACAATATGCTAGCACATAGAAGTGTGAGGTAGAAATTGACCAGATAGGTTATCATCATCATCATTAATCATCATCATCATACATATATAGAGTAATATACTCCTATATGTGATTGTGATTAATTATCTTACTTTATGTTAAATTGCCATTGGTTTAGTGTACATGTAAATATTCATGAATAACTTATGTAGTCGTATATATTGATTGTTTCATATGGATGAGCATAATCCTTCAATGGAGAGTTCTAACTCAATACTGAAGAGTATACAAATGGATACTTACAATCCATTACTAAGTGAAGATAGAAAACTAGGTCCATCAAAAAGTGATGTTTGGAATCACTTCAATAAGACTAGATAAATGGATAGAGTAAAGAAGGCCGAATGTAAATGTTGTCACAAGATGTTTGTCGGGAGTTCAAAAGGCAGAACCTCTCATTTAAAGAGACATATAGAATTATGTAATATAAAGATGATCATATCAAGAGGTCAAACATTTTTCACCCCTAACCTAATGAAAGGGAAGAATTAAATGATTGCTACATCTTATGACAGCAACAAATCAAGGTTTTTAATTGTTAGTATGGTTATTGGTGATGAAAATCTACTATCTACAATTGATAGAAGAAGATTTAGGATGTTGCTTAACTCATTGCAATCGACCTTCAAAATCCCAACTTAGAATATGATCGTAGGTTTCCCATATGAAAAAGCTTTAATAATTAACTTCGATATTTCACAAGTGCACGGGTCGTTCGCGTAATACCTAAGGTTTCTGTTTCATGAGGAGGGTTAATCTAATCCTAAAATCTAAGGCTGAACTCAATTCGCAATAATTCAAAAAGAACAAAACTAAACAAGAAAATATTTCAATCAAGCATTCAATTCCAATAATCAATTTCAAAAATATAAACAAGATAGCAGATGCAACACCCAATCACAAAACAACCTAAAAACTACCAATTGAGAGAAAAGGAAATTTTATCCTACTTTAAAGAAAACTAATTGATTATGAATTTATTGAATTATCGGTTCTAGACGGTCCTAGGGTTGATTACTCTCTCTTGAGATATAATCATTAACTCTAATTAGATTATGGGAATTGCAACCTCTCGATTCACAATTTATCCAAAACCTAAATTAGATCTGAAATTGTCCAATAAACTACCAAAAATCTATACAAGATCTCTCGTTACACAAATTTACTGGTTTGATTCAATTCTTGATCTATTAAATTACCTAACTCTCGTTAGCTCAATTTAATGATTTTTCACTTGGTTTACCCTCTCAGTTTGTTACCAAATTATGCATGTGCATAATTAAAATCACAATAAATTCAATAAAAATGCAATCAATCAAATTTCATTAATATCAAAAACAAAATATCCTGAAAGTGAGTTTAAACAAATCCTTAACATTTAACAAATCTATCATCTATGGCTATCTCAAATTCTGTACAATCATAAAGAACTAAATAAAACTAGAAATAGATTCGGAATGGATGATGGAGCCAGCAACAGCAGATAACCTGTTGTTCTGGGAAGTACTTCACTTAGGCTTCTTATCCACATCTCTCTTCGTTCATTCCTTCCTCAATCTCTCGATAAAGCTCTCTAAGGTTTTGGGATTTTGGCTTATGAAAAAGCTCTTTCTATTGTGTTTTTCATGTTCTTTAAATACTTTGTGTGTCTTGAGCAGCCCTAGGGTTTTTCTAAGGTCGAAACGGTCTGAAAAATCTCTCAAAACTTGATGTTTTCTCCTGTTTGCGAGTCTGCCTGACACAGGAACGATCGTGGCTTGCATCAAACCTTTCCATCACAATCATGGCCCAAGTGCCTCGATCGTGGGTTGTGGCAGAGTCTTCAATTATGATCGTGTCCTTTAGGTCACGATTGTGGGCTGGCTCCCATGTTTCTTCACGATCGTGGCCTATTATGACATGATTGTGGGCCATGATTTCGGTTCGAAAGTCTCCGAAACTTCTTCGTTCTTTATTGTTGAACACTAACAAACACATCAAGGTACCTCAAAAAACATAATATTTAAGCTCAAAGACTTATACTAACCCATAAAAACAGTTAAACACACAAACTAACATAATTCTAACCTAAACACATACTAATATCTCAAATTAACACTTAATACATAGCAAATTAAGCCCTAAAACATAATACAATTCACAACTATCACCATCCTCACACTTGAACGTTTTTTTGTAATCAAGCAAACAAAACAATAAACACATAACAAACACACAACACACAGTGCAGTAATGAGGCAATGGCTTCAACTTCATGAAATAAATTTAATCTTAAACATAATCATTCAAGTTATATCAAATCATTAACATGTAAAATCTATTTCTAGGGGCTTTGAACTAAATATGCAAATTAATCGAGATCCAAGTGTTAATTTATTTATCCTTTTTAATTGCACACACACATTAATAATTCTTTGATCATTCAGACTCTGTAACTGTTCCTAAGTACATTTTCATGAAAAGTCAAGCTACTACAATATCGGTAGGTTTGTTTTTTTAATTAGAAAACATATTTTATTTATTTATTTATTGAACATGGACTTAGTCTTTTTACGTGGAGGCAAACATTAGTAATGAATGTCGATCCGATTACTCAACTAAGTCATGTTTTTATTAAACTGCTTGGTTGGAACGTCATTATAGATTTTTGACGCGGCGGCACACATTTGTGATGCATGTTGATGTAGTTACTCAGTTATATCATGTTCTCAACTAGCTACTAGCTCTATTTATAACCCGAAGGCCTGCGGAATCGTTATTTATTTAACAAATTTTTTTCATTTTATTTCCTACCTTATTGTTTTAGCTACTCGTTTCTATGAAAAAATACTAGTAAAGCTACTTAAGTTGAAAGGCGTCAAATTATGAATGAATGTGACAATTTAAAGAGTGAAAACTCACACTAAATCATAATTAAGTTGTATATTTATCCAAAGACTCCAATTCACTAATTTTTGCAAGCTAATGATTCTTTACAACCTAATAGACTATGTTCAAAATTAAATTAATTTCAGTCCATCTAATCGATTAACACATTCAAACAAATCACAAAATGCACCCTAATAGCTAGCATACCATATGCAAAATCACAAATAAAGCAAAACATATAACCCTCCCCACACTTGAATAACACATTGTCCTCAATGTGAGAAGGGGAACAAACAAGCACAAAAGAAAAGAAGGAATATAAATTAAAGTAAAACGGAAAATAAATAAAAATAAAAATAAAGATGAAGATTAATTTGAAAAAGAAAAAAATTGGGTTAAACAAAATCTCATAGAGATGGAGGTAAGGGTGGTGTTGGGATGGCAATTGAACACCCTAAGCCTCAAAATATCGATGGATACGACATATGTCCCAGTTCTGACGTCGCTGAGTACAGGCCATCTCCCTCATCATTCTGGACTTCTCCACTAGCTGATCTATAATCACTGCGTTGTTTGCCGAGATTGTGTCCAGAAATTTCTTCCATCCTGGTTCTTTTGTCTCTTTCTCTTCCGCGGACTCTTCACTAGTTGAGTCCTCTTCTGCCTGCTGAGGCAAAGCTGAACTTGAGCTTGCCTGACTGGCCCTAATCTTAACATGTGCCTTCTGGATAATATCCCGAAGTTCCATGTTATAGGACTTAAGGATTTCAGCCTGTTATAAATGGTGATGGTTTAAGAAGTCAGGGACGTGGACATTTAACTTGCTATAGTCCACAACATAATATTCAGCAATGGCAGAAACTAGATACCCCGTACCTAAATTGTTGCTCCTCTTGAGCAAAGTCGCAACAATAGCGTTTAGCACATGTGTGGATGTGCACACTGAAATACTGTGGTCCATACACCACAACATAAAGAGTTCCTTTGTGGAACACTTTTTGGTTTCCGATTTATCAAAAACCAACTAACACATGAATTTATGCAACAACAAGTGCTCATGGGACCTTATTATGTTGTTATGAGCATTTTTGGCATGAAATTCCTCTATTCCAGTTAGTTCACCACAATAGCGAGAAGGATAAAAATCATCATGCTGATCGATAATGGAGAATTCAAGGAACCCACACATATCGCACATGATTTCTATGTTCAATTTATAGGCTCTTCCTCTCAACCTAAACCACAATCCCTTGGGGTTCCTGGGTTCATAGGAAAGGGAAGTGAAAATTTTCAAAGTGAGCTCCTGGTAGACAAGAAATTGGAAATAGATAAATTTGGCCCACTGGATTCTTTCAGCTAAATTCTTTACCCTGTTGCGCAATTCTAACCTATTGAGCGTTTCGAAACCAAAATATTTAGGAACTACTATTTGTCTAGCACTTAAGGATTGGAAATTAATACCTTCCTCTACTGTGTAGATCGGGAAGGGTGCTCTGAATTCTACTACTCTGTTTCTTCTCCCTAGTCCCGCTACTTGATTTCGTCCCAATGATTGCTTTCGTCTAACTGATTGCTTCATGTGCGGCATATTTCTTGTGAATAGGTAGAATTTGGAAGAAATTTAGGATTTTGAAATTTTTGTAGAGAGATGTGAGAGCTTTTGTAAGTTTGAAATCTAGAGAGATAAAGTAAAAGTGAAAGTGAATGAAAAAGTAAAGCTAGAACTGAATATATAGGTGGTTAAAAGGGTAAAGTGGTAAATTTTCTTTAAAAATGTGTATTCCACTTTCCTGCCCAGTCGTAAGCCACGATCATGGCCTATAGTTTTCCACCAATTCTTCATTTTTTTCTTCTGTTGTTCTTTTCACATTCTTTTCGAATTCACTTCTTACTTCTTTTGTGGCCCTTTCACCTCTCTTTTACTTACTTGATCGATCATCCAATTTATATCAAAGTCTATTCCTTTTTTATTTTATTTAAAAACAAAATAATCCTAACTACAAAATTCAAACGTTCTAACAAAAATAATCAAAAGAAATAATTTTCATGGGTTGCCTTCCATGCAGCACTTCTTTTAATGCCGGTAGCTTAACGCTCTTTTTAGGCTCACGGTGGTTCAAATGAATGATGCAATGGTAGTGTCATCATTAATCTTACTATTTGCACATGCGCTACCATACTATGGTTTCCACCTTCCTTATGAATCTCCTTCTGTTGTCTTCTTATACACAATCTTTTATTTTTGAACACATTTCCAGTATCCTCGATATCTTCCTATTCTCCTCGAGGTTCAGGTTCCTTGATATCTGTCGGAGGTAAAGGAGAATCATAGTCTTTCTTTGACACCTTGAAGGTTAATTGCTCCTTTCCTATTCTTAGAGTTATTTCCCATCAATGTCAATGATTGAACGAGCAGTGGCTAGGAACGGTTGTCCAGGAACCATAGGGGTCTCCACATTTTCTCCGATGTCTAGTATATAGAAGTCTGTGGGAAAGGTAAATTTATCAATTTGTACGTGCACATCCCTAATGATCCCCTTCGGTTGATGAACTATTCTATCGACAGTCTTCACTAACATCTTCGTGGGTACTAACTCTCTCAACCTTAATTTTAGACTAAAGGTGTAGGGCATCATATTGATACTCACACCCAAATCTGTGAATACCTGTCGATCGACTTCATTTATACTACAAGGGATGAAAAAATGCCTTGGATCCTCATTCTTCTAAGCTATATAAGGGTTTTCTTCTTCTATATGCTCTTTAACCTTCTTTTGGACAGATTCCTTTAGGGTGAGCCTCTTTTACAATTGTTCCGTGATGTTCTCAACCCTGTTTGCTTCAACCTCCTTATAATTCTTTGTTGCCCTACTTGACGTTGACTTACACTGAGCTAGCATAGGGTATCGGAATTCGGATCGAGGTTCTCTAATTGGTTCAATTTTGAGCTCACGTTGAAGGAATTCCATAATTGCCTATCTTTCTCCTTTATCTCCGTCTTCCTTCACATGTTCAGGTTCCTTCTCCTGGGTCTGAATGATAGTCATGATCCTCTCTTTTGGGTTAGACTCAGTGTTGCTTAGATTCCTGCATTTCGATTAGACATTGCCTCTGCTAGTTGGCTTACTCGGACTTCCAGATTATGTATTGACGAGGCATGGTTCTTTGTTACTTGTTTGAATTTGCTTTCGAGCCTCCTGTGTTCGTAATCCATGCCTCCAATTTTATCCAAAATCTTTTCCAACTTAAATTCCATCGAGTTTGTTTTATCTTGTTGGAAGCTTGCTTGTCCTTGTGGCCTGAACTGTCCTCTAGCATTATTTGTCCAAGAGAAGTTAAGGTGATTCTTCCACCCAAGGTTGTAAGTGTTGGAGCCTCCTTGTCTATATTGTGCACCCATATAATTACTTACTCCGGATTATCTTCCTTCATCAAGTAATAGTACACGGTATTATGGTCCATTTGTCCACAGAGCTCACACTTTAGTTGTACGGCTTTCACCTGGGCTGAGAACTAAGCCTTCATGTTGTTAAGTTGTCTCGTCAAGTTGTCGAGTTTCGCTTGCATTTTAGTCATCTGATCGACAACCACAATTCCTTTTTTCTCTCGGAAGGTAGTAGTTTGTCTACCCTGCTCGTTCGTCTAGAGGCAACTATTACTCACCATCTCCTCTATTAGCTCTTCCGCTTCCTCAAATATCTTCCTCATCAGTGATCCTCCTGAAGTTGCATCAATTGTACCTCTCATCAGTGGTTTTACTCCATTGTATAATGTTTGCAGTAGGAAATCCTTGGGTAGGTTGTGGTGTGGGCACTTCCTTTGCAAATCTTTGTATCTCTCCCACGCTTCATAGATCGATTCCCCATCACCTTGCTGGAAATTAGTAATTTCCTTGATGATTTTAGTGGTCTTGGTCAACAGGAAATACTTATCCAAGAAAGCATGAACTAGCTGATCCCACATCGTGACATTGGTCGGTTAAAGGAATGGTACCAAGCCTTTGCTCTATCTCTAAGGGTAAAGGGGAAAAGCCTAATTCGAATTGCATCTTCCGACATCTGATGGTACCGAAAGGTATCATAGATTTTGAGAAAGTTCACTATATGTGCATTTGGATCTTCGTTTGCTAATCCATAAAACTGCATATTCTATTGAAGCATATTCAAAAGGGCTAGTTTAATCTCAAAGGAGGCTACTTGAACGGGCGGCCTAACTACTCCTTATTTAGCCACATTGAACCCTGGCCTCATGAAATCCATTAGGGTCCATTTTTAACGTCCTTGGTTCTCTCTATGGTCCATGTTCTGCTGAAATTCCTTAGCCATTGTTGATTTCATGATTTCCTCTTCTTCTGCATGTCGAGCTTTCCTAATGGTTCGTTCTAGTCGAGTGATGTCTAAGTCTAACATTTCAGTTGCACGACTCAAACCTCTGTGACTCTTGTGTTCACGCAAGAGCATGATTTCTGAAATAAAAAGGAAAGAATGAAAATTTTTAAAAACTAAACTAAACGCCTTAAATTATAGAACTAAAATAATCGCCTCTCCGGCAACAATGCCAAAAACTTGATCGCAGGTTTCCGATATGAAAATGCTTTAATAATTAACCTCGATACTTCACAAGCGCACGGGCCATTCATTAATGATTTGAGTTTCTTGCAGAATGCCTCCACTTCATTTATCTACAGTTCCAACATAATTAATTATCAATTATTGATCTTATATGTGCAATATTATATTAATATGGAAAATTCTAGTAGATTCGGTTATTTCTAAAGGATCTACATCTAAAATATAATTTATGGATATGAATCAGATCAAGAAGTATATATGGAATAACCAAAACCCATTGAACAACCCGAAACTAGCCACAATGGAGAAAAACAAAAAAGAGAAAATCAATCAAAATATGATTGGAATTATAGACCAGTTGAACAAGAAAAATTAAATTGATTTGGATACTATCGAAAAGATAATAACATAAGAAAATTTGAGAATACACACCAAAGCATGTTATATTAAGATCAAACGGAATTCTTAATTTAGATTGTGTTATATCTCCAGAAAAACTTTTACTTGAATGGTCTAATAGATTAGCACTGGTTATTCAACTCAAAAAACCTTTTGAAGGATTAACTAATATAAGTTCCTAATTTCTACTTTCTGAGGACATCAATAATGTTTACCATGACATTCATGTTTTCTCAAAAGGCAAAAAGAACAACAATATGCTAGCACGTGGAAGTGTGAGGTAGAAATTGTCCAGATAGGTTATCATCATCATCATTAATCATCATCATATATATATATAGAGTAATATACTCCTATATGTGATTGTGATTAATTATCTTACTTTTTGTTAAATTGCCATTGGTTTAGTATAAATGTAAATATTCATGAATAACTTATATATTGATTATTTCAAATGGATGAGCATAATCCTTTAGTGGAGAGTTCTAACTCAATACTGAAGATTATATAAATGAATACTTATAATCCATTATTAAGTGAAGATAGAAATCTAGGTCCATTGAAAAGTGATGTTTGGAATGAGAGGGAAGAATGAAATGATTGGTAAATCTTATGACAGCAACAGATCAAGTTTTTTAATTGCTAGTATGGTCATTAGTGATGAACATCTGCTATCTATAGTTGATAGAAAAAGATTTAGGATGTTGCTTACCTCACTGCAATCGACCTTCAAAATCGCAACTTAGAATATGATCGCAAGTTTCCCATATGAAAAGGCTTTAATAATTAACTTCGATATTCCGCAAGTGCACTGGCTGTTCACGTAGTACCTAAGGTGTCGATCCCACAAGGAGGGTTAATCTAATCCTAAAATTTAAGGTTGAACTCAATTCGCAATAATTCAAAAAGAACAAAACTAAACAAGAAAATATTTCAATCAAGCAATTAATTCCAATAATCAATTTCGAAAATATAAACAAGATAGCTGATGCAACACCCAATCACAAAACAATCTAAAAACTACCAATTGAGAGAACGGAGATTTTTATCCGACTTTCATGAAAACTTAATTGATTATGAATTTATTAAATTACCAGTTCTAGATGGTCCTAGGGTTGATTACTCTCTCGAGTTAGAATCATTAACCCTAATTTATAAACCCTAATTAAATTATAAGAATTGCAATCTCTCAATTCACAATTTATCTAAAACCTAAATTAGATCTGAAATTGTCCAATAAACTACAGAAAATCTGTGCAAGATCTCTTGTTACATAAATTTACCAGTTTGATTCAATTCTTGATCTATTAAATTACCTAACTCTCATTAGCCCAATTTAATGATTTTTTACTCAGTTTCCTCAAATTTGATTAATATCAAAAACAAAATATCCAAAAGTGAGTTTGGATAAATCCTCAACATTCAACAAATCTATCATCTATGGCTATCTCAAATTCTATACAATCATAAAAAACAAAATAAAACCAAAAATAGACTCGAAATGGATGACGGGGGCAGCAACAGCGGGAAACCTCCTGTTCTAGGAAGTACTTCACGTAGGCTTCTTCTCCACGTCTCTCTTCCTTCGTTCCTTCCTTAATCTCTCGATAAAGCGCTCTAGGGTTTCGGGATTGTAGCTGATGCAAAAGCTCTTTCCATTGTGTTCTTCATGTTCTTTAAATACTTTGTGTGTCTTGAGCAGCCCTAAGGTTCTTCCCGGGTCAAAACGGTAGTGAAAAATCCCTCAAAATTTGATGTTTTCTCTTATTTGCACGTCTGCCCAATGCAAGCCACAAACCTTTCTGTCACAATCATGGCCCAAATGCCACGATCGTAGGTTGTGGCAAAGTCTTCTGTCACAATCGTGTCCTTTAGGTTACGATCGAGGGCTGGCTCCCATGTTTCTGTCGCGATCGTGGCCTATTGTAATATGATCGTGGCCGTGATTTCAGCCCGAAAGTCTCTGAAACTTCTCCGTTCTTCATCGTTGACCTTGAAACACTAACACATCAAGGTACCTCAAAAAATATAATATTTAAGCTCAAAGACTTATACTAACTCATAAAAACACTTAAACACACAAACTAACATAATTCTGACCTAAACACATACTAATCACTCAAATCAACACTTAATACATAACAAATTAAGCCCTAAAATATGATGCATTTTACAACTATCAGAATACCTTGAAGAAAGACATTATGAAGATATGCGAGGATCAAAAGAAAGAAAAAATATATTGTCAAGTAGTGAAGGATGAGTTGCATCACAATAGACATGTAGACTGTCGATGACTAAAATAAGGGTTATATAGTAGTGATAGCACATTTTATTAACAACGATTGGACTCTACTTAATAGACTATTGAGGTAAATTATATTCTTTAATATTGTTATCATTTATATTTTGATTATGTTATATTTGATATTTGGTTATATTTGTAAATGGTAGGTTCATTTATATGTCAACACCACATAGAAGTGAAAGGTTAGCAACTACATCAGTCGAATGTTTGATAAATTAGAATATCAACACTGATTTATCTACTATAACAGTCAACAATTACATAATTGCATGAGACTCATTAGCAATTCCAGCATCTATTATTACTTCAGGGTCTGCTTTTAATACTAGTAGTTAGGTTAATAGTTCTCATTGTGCTTGACTTCATCCTAGTGTTGTTGAAACCCTTATATGTGCCCAAAGTTGATTAGATGATAAAGACATTGAGCGTAAACTTTATTCTTCCTGATATATCAATTATGTCTATTTTAAGATATTATCTTATCTTATATTTTTAATTTTATATTAATATAGATACTAATGAGGAGGAGACCAATCATTTAACTGAAAAATATTTTAATAAAATATTCGATGATAAAGATATATTTAATTGATTATTATCATAAGTTTTATTAGATATAATTTACATAATAATGTTTCTATATGCAGATGAAGCAGTGCGAATAATTGACGATCTTGATTATAACGATTAATTATCTCATTCCTTTACTACAAGTTTGTTATCTTAATCTTTATTTCTAGATGTTGTTATTTTTCATGTGATTGCCTTAGCATTTTGTAATTGTAATTGAAGATATAATTATTTACTTATGTGTGTGTCTATGTTTTTTCTTTTTCTACAGATTCTAAATTGTTGTCTCTCTATGTTTACTTTACTTTACTTCAATATTCACTCTCCGGTCTCCACTTTCCAACACTAATTGATAATTTCATTTCGACTTTTTGTAAATTATATCATTAAAAAAATTTTGGATAATATTATTAAAGGATACTCTTTTGTTTTGATAACAAAATGATTTTCATAGTATTACTGTTTTCTTTGTTAATTAAATTAATATTATATTTCTAATATATAATCTTTTTGGTTCACTCCCTTTAAAATAAACTTTGTTTTAACTTGTTCATTTTATGTACATTTAATTTATACATTCACTAAAAATTTAATTTTTTAATTAAGCATTTTTGTTAATTAAATGAATGTTGCATTTCTCATATACAATCTTTATGGATCACTTTCTTTAAAAATAAATTGAGTTTTGCCTTATTTATTTCAGAATATATATATATATATATATATAATATTTAAAAATGAGTTAGGCCCAAGCCTAATCAGGCTCGACCTCATGTTTGAGCCTTTAGGCCCAATTGCGTCGAGCTTTAGGCTCAATGTCCTGAGATACTATTTATAAATTCCCCATTCACCAATACCCCATACGAAACTGTGATAATACACTAGTTTATCCAATTTATAAAAAGCTTTAGGAAACCAAAGGCATTTATGGTGTTTATTAGGAAGTTCACTCCAAGGAGTCAAAGGCATTCTAAAAGTCCACCTTTATGGCACAATTTCTAGTTGTTCTCTTTCTATTGTACCCTTTAATAGCTCCTACACAATGAGGATGTTTTCTTCGATTAACCTTTCCCTTATGAGCACTCCCTAAAGGCTATGATCTTGTATATGACGTAGCAGCAAGATGTAGGTCTATAATCTCTTATGGAGATCAAAGTTCTGGCGTTGCAGTAAGACGTTGGTCTATAATCTCTTATGGAGATCAAAGTTCTCACTTAGGAATTAAGCAACTGTAGGTTACATTCAGTTCTTTCAGGATTTTACCTTTCTTGAAAAATTTCATCCACTACCTAAAAAAAAACGAATTGATCGAAAGAGTGAGCGTTGAAGCCATCAAGACCGAGGCCTTTTTCAAATCATCTACTGTGAAAAGTTGAATTAACCTGTCAACTAAAAAGGGATCTGGTAGTTTACTATCTTTTCACATCCTCTACACACGATGTCGCTTCTTATATGCTGCCTAAGGGATTATGGAAGAAGTTATAAACCTCCACATGAAGTTCCTCTCTGATTGTGAGAATTGTTCCATTTCCGTCTTTCAGTGAAGTAATTTTGTTAATATTCCTTCTTTCTAAAACAGTCCTTAAATAGAATGTCACCTTCCTTAGCCAGGGTACCCTTGCCCTCTGCCTTAGTAGTGATGCATTGTTCTCCAACGTCCTTGTGCAATGATCAATAGCTACAGTTTCTCCCCTCCTTAGCTGTTCATTCATGGGAGTCTGTGGTCAATCAATGCAAAAGCTTAAAGAAATGACAAGCGAGTATAGTTAAAGCTCCTTGTAATTCATCAAGCATCAAGTGTCTAACGGTAGCTGACGGCCTCAGCAGGAGAAAAGATGTTATACCATCGTAGAACCTTATGAGAGAAAATGGCATAGAAGAAAAGAGGCCATATGAACAACTTCTCATTCATAATTTTGGTACCACAATGTTTGCTATTTCATCGATGGCACGAGAATATACACAAATTATCTAAAAGCTGAATCTATCCTAAAGACAGGGCTGACATTTCCCAATAAAACCTAAAGGCTATTCACAAGACAACCAACCCTTCCACCGAGTATGAAAATTAGTAGAACTTTAAATACAGTCCCCAACTGCATTACGCAGGATAAGCCAAAACTGGAATGTCAAAATTTAGACATTTCCCCGTGGCTCTTCTCTACTATCTCGTAAATATCTTGATTCACTGGCAGAAAGATCAAAATTTGGAACGTTAAAACCCTCTTGAGCTCAACTTCCCCCACCATTTCCGACGACTTCTTTCAACTTCACCAAGCCCAAGTTTAAGAAATCTTGCTTTGGTCTCCCGTAATTTGACTTTATAGTCTTTCTTCCATGTCTCAAATTTTAGTTTCAACTTTCTTAGTTCTTCATCAGGATGTACATTCGAAGATGCTTGCCCTGTTCTAACTTCAAGCAGTACTTTGGCATCATCCTCAAAATTCTGGGTCCGTTGCTCAAATTCCTTAGCCAGATTGCTGACAGCATTTATAGAACCATTAGGCTCTCTGCCTGATCTGAAATCATGAATTGGACCAGAAACTTTGATGGGTGTGTTTCCACCAGGGGTTCGACATCCAGACACATTGTCCTCATAATCATAGCATCGCGGTGATGCAGAAGACCCAAGTTTGCCAGGTTTATCAGGAGCATTATTATCAGCAGCAAGACTCTTTCTGGCAGCAGCAAGACTCGCCTGCAATGAAATCACAAAAGAATATTCTCAGGCATAGAAGTAGATGCATCATGCTGCAACTCCCGTACAATACATATAAACAAACCATTTTTTTCAAAGACCTGATAAAATCTTTCAATTGACAATGTGACAATCATCAATCTACTACACCACCTAATGTTGTAACTTATTTCATAATGTCTCTAATTACAAGATGCATACAGGTGCAGTGTGAGGGTGCACATATTAAGTCGTCAAGAGAAATAAACCCGCTCGCACATCTAATTACTTCAAAACAAATTTACCATTCTAGCTTGAAATATCCATTCTTCCATTGGAGTGCCTCGTAGTCTCTACTTAAGCTACATGATGAGTAGTCAAGAATAACTAGAACACTATGCTTGTTGTACAATTATGATCACAAACATGTATAAAATTTTGAAGTAAAACAAAAAGTTACGATCAAGCTAACCTTAAAAACAGGTAAATGATACCAAGCTGAGACAATCTTAATTTATAATTTCTTAAAACTATTGAATTGGTGATAGCCAAGCATCTAAAGAAGAAAAATAGTGAAACATGGTATTATGCATGAGCTCCATTTTATAAAGTTGCTAACAGGCATATATTAAGCAAGCGTACCAAGAGGCACATCAACTTGCTGACATTATAAGACAACCACTTCAATCACTAAAAGTAAGGCACATCAACTTGCTGACATTATAAGACAAACCACTTCAGTCACTAAAAGCAATGTTTCTTTGTATGAATTTCATGTCCTAAAAATTACTCACTTGCAAAGATCCCATCTGCATTTGCCATGTCTCTTCCATTGTTTTCATCTTCCCCTCATACTCTGACCACCTTCTCTCAAATTGCTGTAATTGCTCCCTAAGTGCAGCATTTTCCTCCTCCTTTTGTCCCAAAGCAGTTTCTGCCTTGACAACCCTCTTCTCAAGCTCGACCAAAACTGAACTCTGAGCCTCAACCTGATCTTGTGGCATGATCTAGTAGGACAAGAGAATGCAGAAAGAAATGAGATTAATTCAGAAAAATAGAGAACTAAATGAATTTCCAACTGTAAAAGGCACTCATAGTGGATCTATTTGTTTAAACAGCATGCAAAAGTTATGGTCTTATCTTCTTTATTATTAAGGGCCAATCAGTCCCAACAGTGATTTACGCATGTAATTGATGATATGAATCCATATCATTAAAAAAAATCAACTCAGACCCACAATAATGCCGACAAAGAACAATCATTATCCGACACAAACAAATGTCTAAAAGAACCCAACATACTCCATGTTATGCAACTTGCATCTGAAAATAAGCTAGCACTTATTAGTTTGGAATTTGTTAAGGTTTCCAATCAACAGAATGTATTTAGAATAAAGAAATGAATGTATTCAATATGCTGCAAGAAAAAAAATGAATAAACCTATATGGATCATTTCCATTCCATAAGAATTGTTTGAAAAATCCGTGGAATAAAGAGAGGGAAAGAAGAAGGGATTGATATTTTGTTTCTCAAGATCAAAGATAATGTTGCCACAAAGGTGGTTCCTAGATGCTTAACATTGCTCCACTGCAATGTAGCTGCTAGGACAGATAATTAGTTAAATATCAAGTACCTTAACTTCAGATATTCTTTTTCCCTGTCTTCTTTTATGAATTGTATTCTCATGACCTAACTGCTTCAGGTTGCGCTTGTCACAAAGTTGTTTCCGAGTAAGCCACCCTCGAATAGCTGCAGAGTAAAAGAATAAGATATGCTGCTTAAGAAAAGAACTGAAAGTTTCCAATGAGTAACACAACAGTTACCTGACTGTAAATATATAACTGCAACCAGATGCTCATCAACTGTTCTGAGGCAACTAGAAGTCCAATGTGCAATTGAATGACATTTCCTTCTGGCATTTTCACCACGGATGACTGCATTTTGAAAGTGAATGAATTTAAACATCGGTAGAGATAAAAGTTTAACAGGTTTCAAAATATCCAATCAATCATGTCAAGAACAAACTATAACTAAAACCACCAAAATAAGTATTTCCAGCATACAAAGCAAAACTATAAATTTTCTGCAGAAGAGTTAAATTTAATTAGAAATATCTTCAAGTATTACATGATTGTAGTACTGCCACTGCTTTTTTAACTTCCTTGAAGTAATAACGAGCCTTGCAACAACGGAACCAATTTTGGATACTGATTATGGCTTCTAAAATTTGTCTTCTGTGCTCCTCCAATTTACAGATCTGTGACCCAGTAATACAGAAATGAATGTCATACATGGAAATCTTAGGCGAGAACTATCTGAAAGCAGTTATAAGGTCTCATGAAACCTTACGTATATCATTTTTCTAATGACATATTTAAGCAAGGTTCCACAACATATCAAAGACCTCTTGGTCTCATATTTGGAGAAGTATATACAATGCACTTCAAACATCACGGATAAGTTGGTAGTTCACAAAAGGTACCTTTTTCATTGGTCAATTAGAAATGTCACCAAATTGGCAGTCTTTTGAAATCAAGCTATTTGATTGGTTTAATAAGTATACAAACAGCACAAAAATGAGAAACATGGAAAGGAAAGAGAGAAAGGAAAAGAGGAGAAAAGAAGAAATGATAAGAAAACAAATGTGAGAGAACATGGAAGAGATGGGCAGCAAACTGTCTGAGCTAATTAGCCAAGACGAAAGCAAGAAACCTTGGTTGGACGGGAAATATAAAATTTGTCTGAAGCCAATTTTCAAACTTATCTTATGGTTTAAAAGCAGAATGGAACTAGTGGCAAGAAAGGCTTCTGTGCTATAAATTTCTTTTGCAATTCTTGTTTCAAACATAATAATTTAGTTGTCTCATCTAACCAACCATTAGGCATATATATTTTACGTAAAACTTGATAATCAGCTCCTAAATTAAATATACCAGTAGCAGATTAGTGATGAGAGACCAATCTAACGAAAGCACAACATTCATTTACACTGGTTACATAACTAAAGGTACAGAAATACATAATCAAGATGAAAACAGATTCTTATATGGTCACATAATCCTACATATTGCAGTTGATGTTTCCTTTTTAATATAAAAGCAAAAAGAAAATAACCCAGGATAATTTTTGAAAAATGATTGTTATCATAATTATTAGCCCAGAAAAAAATAAATGAACTTTCAGGGAAGTATTAACACAAACCTGGCTAGTTCGAAAATACACTTTAGTGTATCCAACTTGATACATTTCAGGAACAGCATTAAATTGCTGTAGAACCGCAACTGATATGCTTAATGGATCCTGAGGTACACTTGTATCGAAGAGTAGAAACCCATACCTAAATTTAAGTTCAGTTTTATGATAAGAATATAGATGTAATCAACAAAGAACTTATTTGCATGACTGGTTAAGTGAAAGACAGCTAGCATCATATACCTTCCTGCAAACTCTTCATGTGTCATCCGAGTAGGATATCCAGATCTTGAAATCTTCACAACCTCCATAACTCCACAACAACGCAATTGTTGCAAGACAAGATCTTCTTCAAACAAACCAGGAAGCTGTTTCACATTTGGTTTTATACAGAGAATGAAGTGAGGTGTGGTATTCTCCAACTGGTGCATTAGTTTGAACAATTGTTCCTACAAGTACAGAAGACAATGCTCAAAACTTTTGCCTATTACATCATTGTACTCAGAAAATAATGATGCTATAGCCAAAGTTATATTTCAATATTTTCTAGAAAATTTTGGGAAGAAATACAAGGCAATGGGAAAGAGCTTATAACTAAATTGGGCAACAGGAGGGCTCAGGAAAGTGGGCAATTATAGGCAGGGAAAGTCAGTTGATGAAAAATCATTGACAAATTTCGGAAGCTTTCTAACCATAAACACTCCAAATATCATCTTAAATAAAATAACTCTTGCAACTGATCACACTTCTAGATATAATCTTTACAAGATTGCATAGTTTTTATCGACCTCAGTGTAGCAAACACAAGATACCTTGAACTTGTTGCCAACACTTTGGCTTGAGGATTCAATTCCACCAGATTTATTTGATGAGCATGTTAATTTGGGGGATTGGTTAGGCATTTTGAAGGCAAACATTTTTGGTAGTACACAGCTGCAAGATGCTAGTAGTTGGGTGAACTCCGAGTGCACTGGGTCTCGGTTCTTTTCCAGAAAGCCATTTGTGTCATATATAACCTGATTAAAATCCAAACAAGAACAGATATTTAAATAAGAAAAGGTTCGACAGAATGCCTAGTTGTACACATCTACCATTCAGAAAATATTTGCTTCATTATCTTATGAAATCTGATAACTAGCTTCAAGAAGGAACAAAAGCAGCAGGAGAAATGCTATCCATCGTAAAGTTTTGATAGTTCAAATCACAGTCAAATAGTGAACAGAATGAGAGGGAGAACAACTAAATAAATATTGAAGGGGCCTTTTTTATTTACCTCGCCAGCATAATGTTGTACACCAAAAGCTCTTCCTCTTTCACCTTTAAAGCAAGGATAATTCTTCAAGTGTTGCTTAAGTTTATTCGCAAAGGTCAAATCCGTAGCGCCAGGGAAATTTGACTCCTCATCCAATAAAGACAGCAACCCAAAGGGTTTCTGCACAAACCAAGGTAGTAGAGAAGTCATCACTTGAAGCAGAGAAACAGCCATTCCAGTTTTTAAAATCTCAATTCCAAAGAGAAGACATATGTCCATCAATAGGACACAAGATCACATTTTGAAACAGTATCCAAGTCTGATATATAGTCTATTAATCCTCACATAATTTGAAGATAAAGTAGAAGTCCAATGCATCCGATGCTCTGCTTGTACAAAAGTATGCAGCATAGGCTCATTTTCACTGAAAATTTTGATGAAGCGAGTAAAATATGGGTATTATAAAAAAGTGAAGCGAATAAATACCTTCTCAAACAGATTCAGGCATTCTTGGTTGTCTACAAAATCAACTTTGGTCCAGTCAATCCCGTCCACTTCATACACCTGAAATCAATAGAACAAATAGTCAACATAAGAGCTTACAAGAAAAGCAAGAATGGACCATGAAGCTAAACAATTTTTGCAAAGCCAAATCAGAAAATGACACAAGCTATTTAAGGTAATAAGAAAAGAAAAAGCAAATGATAATTACAAGAAATGGCATCAAATATGTTCAAGTAATAAAGGAGAGCTTTATCCTAGAGAAAGTAAACAATGCACGTCAAATTGTTAGCAAATACCAAACCTTGAACTGTGTCACCTCACCTCATTTCCTCAATGGAAATTATGATGGCAACTTATCAGCTCCTTATGCATTCTAAAGTGATCCAATGGGAGGGATATAAGAAACTTCAACAAGTTCATTTCCCTATATATGTGCACTAGCATAGACAGCAGATTGTTTCATATTATTGTTCATGCAACAAAACCAAGTGCAATGACAAATCAAGTAATTAGTTTCATTTACTTCTTAATATAAATTCATAATTTCTTAATTTAATTTGGAACTGGTACAAAATCACATAATGATTGTCTCATTCATTGAAAAAAAATGCAAAATAGTATAAGAAAAAATAAAAGGCTTGTGTGGAGTATAACAAGATGCTTCTAGTAAAACTTCCATAAAAAAAAGATGCTTCAAGTAATTCTTTTTGCATCAATGCTTCTCCAAAAATGTGCCTTGTCAACAATGGTATCCAGTAAAATAAGCTGCTAAACTCCTAAGGTGATTACCTGCTGATCAAGTTTGAATAGATGCCAATTGAAGTGCTGCTGCAGCCTCTCGTTTGCATAATTAATGCAGAATTGCTCAAAACTATTGTTCTGAAATTGTACGAAGTCATCATCATCAAGATGGCAGGGGTAGAAGCGTGCACCATTAAAATCCTACCATCAGAGGTTTAAAAATCACTTATGGTTACCTTAAATGACTCAAACCCGTAGATATCAACAATACCAATGGATTTCCACATGTGCATCTTGCCCACTTCAAGAGACTTATTAATTTGTTCTACAAGCCACTCAAACAAGCTTGCATAAATAAACTTTGCTAATGCATCTCTTCTGTCAATTGCCTGAAACAAGATAATGAAGAACCTTAAAGGCCAGAAAAATGTAGGGACACTCAATAATAGAAGGGTCCACAGTAGCAAGTTTAATTAGTTAAGAATTAAGTATACCTGCTGCAGTGTCAGTTTCTTGGCAATAGTATCCCTTCCAGCTTGGATGTTGTGGGTTGACAATGCTAACACAAGGTCCTGGATACTGCAACCCATTGAACTTGCAGCATAGGACACAGCTGCCGAAACATATAAATGTGAAATCAGATCTAAACAAGAAAGAATTCAAGGACACTAAAGCCTAGAGGAAATACAAATTCCAATTACCCTATTATTCATTATAGGTCCACTTGTCTACAACATGCTCATGATTGTTTATGTTAACTGAAGGTACAATCTTTTAACGATTAAAGCTCAATTGAATTCCGACAGACTTTCATGATCATACTTAGTCCCATAACTTTGCCACCAGGCGCTCCTATCAATGTCAGAAACAAATCTAAATGCAATCAATTCCCTCATGCAGTATCCTATTAACATAAGGTAGGGGAAAAAAACAGGATTTTCACCTTTCAAGGAGAGAGAGAGAGAGAGAAACTGCCACTTTGTCCAACAAGAGTTTGCAGAACAAAATGAAGAGTTTATGCCAGGAGTTTCATATGGTAGTAAGGAGGTAAGAGTATCTTCTCATTTACAAGGAATGATGGGTATAAGAAATTACATATACTCATCCATGGGCCAAGTAAATAATCCAGGAAAAGGAACTCTATTTAACAGATAAGATGTGAAGGAGAGGCCATCTTTCCAGTTTTTCTTATTCCAGAGTCACGGCTAAGTGACAAATATTTTTTAGTTCTTTTTCCTAGGACTTCCAATAAAGAAGAAAAAATATACAACCCAAATTTATGGCCAGACAAGAAATAGGATTGCATCAAATATAATTGAGTACTTAAATAGTCGCATTCAAAGACATCAATTAGAGAACAAATCCATGACCTATAATATGAAAAATACCTTCATTAGCCAACACCTGCACATGCTTTTCATTGTCAATTACTTGAAATGATATGTTTCCAAGCCACAGCACTGCAGCAAGCATTGCAAATAGCTGTTCTTGATCTTCTTTGCAAATGTTTACATTGTCCAAGGCTTCCTGAAGAAAAATAGAGGTACAACAACCACAACAGGAAGGAGGAAATGATCAATTATAGCCCTTATGATTAGTTAAATAGGGCTTTCACCACTTCAAAAGGTCATGCTACCATCTATTCTTTGAATTACCATGAGCTTAAGAAATTTTTCGGAATCATCAACTCCATTAATGGACAAGCATTCACTTTGGTTAAGATAGTTGTACTCACTAGCCCGTTTAAGATGCAGTCTATCTGCAAAGAAACCAATAAAGAGTCAAAACAAGTGCACTGGAGACGTACATATTCAGCTAAACATTAGGGCATTATGAATCCAGAATTGATAGAAACTAAATGGATGGTGAAAAAGGCACCTCTAAGAGTTGATGGAGCACCGGCGCAAAGCTGATAAAAGATGTGGTATGATCTTTCACCACTGGCCAGCTGAACGACTCTTGACTGCCGAAAGGAGAAATAATTATTCCAAAGTCATGTAAGCTGGCAATTAAATCTCCATGCAGAAGTCCACGAGGGCTATAACTTACCTTTTCTAGAAGAACTATACCACATTTGACAGCGAAATTGGCAATTGTTATGCACATGAGAACGAAACAAGATGTATTAGGTACCATATGTACATTGTCAAATGGTGCACCAATGACAGAGTAGTCAATAGCACTTACAAGTTTCAATTTTGGCGCCACATATCTTTCCTAATGTGGTAAACTGGATTTCAATCAACTTTCCCTGCATTCATTGTGAAGCATGTCAACCACAGCAAACATGACAAATCAATGAAATGAGACATAGGACACAACTAACTCACAAATCTACTAGAGTTGTCATTCCTAGCTGTTTTGGCATTCCCAAATGCTTCAAGTATACAACTAGTTTGAAGAATCTGGTACTCCACTCCACCAATGCCATCTCCCAGGAGAGCCAAGTATTGTATAGCATGTTTTCCTGTCTCGGTTTTGCCAGCACCACTTTCACCACTGTAACATATTGTTAACTGATTACTACAATCCTTATGGAAAAACTGGGCTTGATTTGCAACAACCCAGTACACAACTTGCAGAAACAACACCAGGGAAGATAACTTGCTGTAGTCAAATCAAATAATATCAACAACGAGAGAGTAGATACTGACCTTATAATTATAGATTGGTCCTTACCAACTGCAAGACAGCACATCACATTACAAAAATTAACAAAATAAAAATCCTAAAATTACAGAACTAACTTCAAATTGAAAACATAAAAGAACGGGAGGAAGTTTTACCTCTCATCATCTCATTATAAGCTAAGTCAGCTACAGCATAAACATGGGGACCATCCATAGCCTTCGTTTTGTAAGAAGCAATATATTCGTTCCCGTAAATTTGAATATTTCTAAAAGGATTGATGGCAATCAATATGGAACCTGCTTTACTCTATACAGAAAACCAAAGGTCAAGGGATGTGAAATTCACTAAAATGAGCAATAAAAGAATATTCGCTGTAAATTCGCCAAAATGAGCAATAAAAGAATATTCACACTCACATAAATCATATCCTGGGAATATCTGCAACTAAGATTGTGAAGTACTGAGGGTTCATTTAGAAAACTAAGCTGTATAAGATCCTCCACGCCCTCAAGAATATCAGGGTTTGCAGGTAAGAGATCTACCGTGGACACTTCAACAACCTATAGCATCAACAGATGGTCTCACAAAGAACTACTAATTATAGATGTATATTAAACAATCCAAAGACCAAAAGAAACAGTTATTAATTTACTTTTCCACTTGAGAGCAAGACAACTGCTTCATCCCCGGAAGTTGATTGTATCTTTCCAGATCCCCATCGCCCATTAGATAGATGACACCAGACATGGAGTTTCTGGAATAAGTAAACCCATCGTTTGAGAGTCAACATCGTACACCAATTTTGTGCTAATATTCAGAATTATTAAAATGTGCCAGAGGAAATGTCTGTCATCCATTTATCCAATGTAGAAACCTATTTCAGTCATTATTTCTCAATAAACATTCCAGCTACTTGGACCTTTCATTTACATGTAACTTGATATTATGCAATTTACTGTTGCAACTCAAACATATATAAGCTCTTGCAGAAATCTGTGATGTGTATCCATCCCGTCTGAAGAGCAAACATTTCTAATTCGTCTTCTGGAAAACTATCCTGCACCTAGTCACCATTCACTAATGAAGGCATTGCTCCTAATCATCTTCATTCATTCCAAATTAATAGATCCATGATATCATTATCTATGATCAGAAAGATTCAAAATGCAGTTGGAAGAGTTAATTTGATTTTAATTGGTGATTATAACAACTAAAGTAAACAATATTGCAATAGTACAAGCTTCGATGCCTCTGATTACCTTCCTGAAAAAATAACTAACGTTATCATCCCAGTCAGGCTCTTTAACCTTTTGCACTGAATTCACAGCATGCATGTTAACCCGCTTATTCTTCTCCTCCTCTGCATATGGACTTGAATCTGCAGAATTCTGATCTTTCTTCATCTTCTTGCTCCCAAAACTACCTGCTCTGCAGCCCAACTCTCTTTCCTTCCTCTTTGAGTCCTCCTTTCCATTAGCCACACTCTCCACATTACTTTCCACCTGGCCATTATTGCCAATCTTGAAGTCTGTGGGTAATGAGTGTCGAGCTGAGGGGAGGCGGGCCCTTGATGGAGGCCGAGCTGGCAATGCTGGCAGCAAGTCCTTGGATTTCTCTAAGCCTTCATCTCTCCGCCTCAGTGAGTCCAGCATCTCTTCCAGTGAACTCCTTGTTACCCCTGTGGGTGACGCTGACAGCATCATTTTTGGCAAACTCTATTCTTCCAATATCCAATCCCTGAAACTGAAACATCATTCAACTCAGGAAAAAGTAGGACCTTACACGTATAAACCTTGCTCACTTAGTAAACAAGGCAATGTGAGGGAGAAAAGATGAAGCTTAAAGCCTAATATTGGTCTCGAAACTGAAAACTCTGATCCGACGAGGACCGCAAGCTTAAATGGCATTAAAAATCCCCCAAACCATATTATGGTTTTATCAAACCACTGTAAAAAAAGAAAACAACTTTCCAAATCTCAGAAAGAGAAGAACAACATTGAAACACCCAAGGTGGCAAAATCATCTCAATCAACAGGTAGCAAAAGGAACTTCAAAATTTTCAAAACTCTGGATTCGAACAAACCCAAGAAACCCTAATTGAGATCAAAAAGTAGGAAAGTCGCCACCTTTTATCACAAACATCTTCAAAACAAAGTTCGACTGAAACAACATTTCCACGAAATGAAACGCAAGGCCAAATAAAAAAAGTTTCCACTTACAAATTGGTGACGAGAATCTCAAAACCCCAAGTCCGAAGGCAATCCACTTTGTCCAAGAAAACCTCCACAGAATTGTCCGAATTTGGATTGCAAGCGCGAAAAGAAAAGTATGAACGCTGCTTCAAAACTAAACCCCCCAAAAAACGAACTCGCGTAAGTTGACAAGGCAATTTAAAACCATAACAGCGAAAGCCACGAAGCTATGAGATTTTAGAGAGAGAAGGAGTTGGTGTGTATGAAACGATATGGCTAAGATTAAAAGGTTTGTTGTTGGTGTTGTTCTTGTTGTTGCAGCTGTTGTGGAAGAAACAAATCATTCATGTGTGCGAGAGTTTTGTTTCTATTCTCACTCTCAGGAAATTCACGAATAACAAAGTGTAGAACTTTACTTCCCATATTGAGATGGGATTGCTTACTAGCTTGTTCTTCTAGTTCAAAATTTGAAGTTAGGTGGTGGTGGTGTTGTATTCGACATTTTGATGTTCAAAATGGTCCAGATCTGATGAGTACAATCTAAAAGAACATAATATATAGCATATGTATGTATGGATGTATAAATAAACAAGAAGGGTTTTGTTTGTTTGTTTGTTTGTTATACTTATACAAAGAGGATGAATTTTCAAAAGAAAGAGAGAGGTATTTTTGAGGAAATGGGTGAGGTTTGTCAGTTGTTACGCCATAGCTTGTAATGACAGTAAGCTCAAGCACAAGGGACGTGAAACTGAAAAAGCTGGCGTTAGAGAGAGAGAGAGACGACAATTGGACAAGGGCGTGTGAATGATTCGAGCGAGGAAGTTTGGATTAGCCTTGCCTTGGTTTTTGAATTTCAATTTACATCTTGAGATTGAGAGGCTCCTCATCATTTAAATTCGAAGCCAATTTCCTAATATGCCCTTCGCTTAATTTCATTGCAATTTGCACATGCTTTTATTGCAACTCTATCCTAAAGGTGATTTAAGGCTTATGTAATATGGCTTGGCAGTTATTACTACTATTATCTTTTAGGAATTTAAAATATGTCCTTTTTGGATGTATTTTTACCCGGAGTATGGTGCAGTGTCATTCCATACGGTTTTATATAATTAAGCTAATCATCCAGGAATAATTAACTTATACCCTAAGTATAGGGTCATGGCCTAATCGTTTCGTGACATTAAAGTTCGTAGTTCGTACTCATTTCAACAAATTTGGTGAACTCCCCCCACCTGTTCTATACGCAATTCTTAAAGCAGTTGTAATTGGGTCATAATCACTCATGTTTAATTTACTTCTGAATTACCCTTTTTTTTCTTAATATGCTTTTAATATATATTTGTCCACATCCTCCTCCTATTTCTTCTTACACGACACGAGGATCTCAGTCTCTTACGATAAAAGGATTGCTCTTGTCTGAATTATTACCAGTATTTTAGTACTATTATAGTATCGTTAATCTACTTTTGAAATTTTAAATTTTAAACGATAACTAAAATTTTGAATTGCTGCCATTGCCAAAGTCAATACATTAGTTGAAGAATGGTTAACCACCATCTTATAAAACGAACCTAATGACTTATACTATTATTGCTGTTTAAAATGCAAAGAAATAGAATCGATCAACTACAAAAGGATACAAAGTACATATATGAACTGAACCATGGACATGGAGGGAGTACGTTTCCAATTAAATGAACTGAGACGCTATGTACGTGGCAGGAGCAAATTAACTATAGATGAAAAGGGAATGTCTTTCGTTATTAAATTATCAATTGGCTGTGACATGACACAAGGAATTTGGAGGCACCTTTTCAAAATTATGCCAACAATGTTATGCTGCTCCAAGGATTTGAAGTAATTCATATGAAGATTAATTTAAAAGTGTTTTAGATCTCCATAAGCTTGATGATCATCTATCTGTTATATTACCCATCAAACTATTTTAATGGATCCAAAACAAATTACAGTTTGCTTAACTTTGCATTGTTTATATCTTCAGTTCATATACAAAACTTGGGTTGACATGTTATAAAATTGAAAGAAAACTCAATGATAACGATAACGTGGTCCCCGCCAATTAGGGGCAGAAGGGAGAGGGCAAAGACAAAAGCTAAAAATAAATAGGTGATGGTGGATAACGACGGACAAGTCAATACTCTACAGAAAAAGAAAAAAAAAGAAATATAAACCGGCAATCTCCACCTAATGCGTTGGATCGGAGTGCTTTTTCCTCTTCTATTTCCAACTTTATTTGCAACTCCTATGTTTTTCTCACTACGTTTTTTGTTTCTCTTTGTTGTAATGTACATCATCATAGTCTTATTTAGAGGGTCGTTCCCATGTCTCGTGGCACTCATTATTCCCACCTTTCCTTTGCTTCTTCTTTCTTGTATTCTTCGTCCTTTGACTTGTATCATATTTAATTGTATTGGTTTTGTTAGTTTTTTCACTTTATCGTTGTCTTTTTTTTTCTTTTAGTGTTCTTATATCTTTACCTATCTTCTTTTAAAAATTGAAGTATTAAAATCTTATGTATTAACTTCATGCGTTAAAATCTTTACCCGGTTTATTGTTCACAAAATAAATTAGGATGACAAAGTTACTTATTGGCATAAACACAAAAAGATAAAATTGTTTAACTACTCACTTAAGGGTGATCTCTTATTTTAAGTAGAATTAACAATTCTCCGGTTGCATTGTTTTATGAACCCTTTGCACACCTTAAACAATTGTTTGGCTTCTCAATTAATCTCAACAAAATTCATCTTCTTGATATGTTACTAATAGCATTTATAAAATAGTATGATTGTAAATCAGAGGCCCTCCTTATAATCATTAAGAGAGTTACATACCAAGATTGTCAACTCTCTTTGATTCAATCCACAAAAGAAATAATTGTTGGAATAATCAAAAAATTTCTCTTGTACCAGTAGGCTCCAACTTATAGTCTCAATTCTCAACAATATCTATGTTTGTTGGAGCTCACTCCTAATACTCTCTAGGAACTTGATAAAAGCAACTAATAAAATCCTTAAGAACTTCCTTTAGATAGGAGAAGCATCCAATTGATATGAAACTAAAGTCAAAGGAGCATAAATATGTATCTCAAAAAATGAGGGAGGACTTGGCATCACTCCCATCAAAACTATGACAATATGCTTCTGACAAGGAGGATTTGGAGACCCTTCAATGACAA
Organism: Erythroxylum longipes; assembly: GCA_027563885.1. NCBI lineage: Eukaryota > Viridiplantae > Streptophyta > Magnoliopsida > Malpighiales > Erythroxylaceae > Erythroxylum > Erythroxylum longipes. Next base: position 26,480,362 of record JAOQMS010000005.1, on the reverse strand, counting down.
ATAGACACTATGGATACAATGGATCTATACTTTCTTCTTAAGAGGAACAAGCTTCTTAAAAATCAAACCTACTACATCAATTTCATAAGCCTTATATCAAATACAAAGATGAGGGGAAAACTTAAATTCCAAATGAAGCGCACTATTATAAAATGAGCATAACACCTAATTTTGATATGATAACTGAAGCTTATTAGGACCTCTTCACATAGTGCTCGACATGTAATGAGTATATTAGACCAAGTAAGAGCAATAGAGATCATTCAAGGGGATTAATGACAATATAGCATTAGAGGCTTTACCTCTTTAATGGCTAATTTCCCCTTTACAATTCTAACCCAAGAACAAGAACAAATGATCCCATCATTTAATTAAAGTGCAATTTCATGAAATTCACTAATAAATCTTATTTGCACTTGTTTAAAGAGCTTTCTTGCCAAGTTCCTTAGCACAAGCTAATTTGGCTTAAGTCTAATTTACCTAACGCTTCCTTCATTCTTTGGTTAACCATTAGGAAAATACTAAGGACTATATATAGATTTTTGATACAAACAAGCAATCTTTGTTGAAACTTATGTAATTAAGACATCTGAAACCATCAATCATATATTCTTCAAATGACAATTTTTCTAACTAATACGTCTAAGATTCTGGTCTGTGTAATATCAATTGTCAAAAAGTGGATTATATGAAAATTTTTGATTGGTTGAACAAATTGAAACTCCCTAACAAGGGTTATTACTGTTAGGACCCCGCCCTTACGAGTCACGTGCCTAACTTCTTAAGTGACATCTGGATGCGCATCCCACAAAGGTGATGTGCCTACACCAGGAAATCATAAAAAAGAACTCACTTTTCCTATTTTCGAATAGATTTTGGGAAAACTTAAATTAAAATTTCAATTAAACCTCTTCAGAACATTTGTTCCTCATTGTCTTAAGTCTCTAATGACACAAAAATTATTCAATTTGGTTCAAAAATCTGAAAGTTATAGCCCAAACATTTTCGGACTGTTTTTGAACTGAACAGTACACTATACCCAACTTCACTCCAGAAATTACAAGTCTTAGGGACTGAATTAAAATTCAATTCCTTCAGATAATTTGTAGCTCTATGTCTCTAGCTTATTTAGAAACAATAATCATCTCATTTAGAGCTTTACAGATCAAGATATCATCAAAATCCTGAAGTATGCTCAGTAAAAATATCCAACTCACACTCTTCTAACCGATCCTCTCACTTTGATTCAATCAATCTTTTTCAAATTGATACCAAAAGCTATAAAAATTTTTAGAGAGGTAGAGAAATGTGTTAAGAATCCAATGCTTTGAAAATCAAGTCATTTGGAGGTCGGACAACAAAGTTATGATCAAAGGAATGAGAGGTATTCAGGTCTGGGAACACTAGCAAAGTCGCGATCGCGACTTTACGGTCTGCGGGAAAGACAGCAAAGTCGGGGTCACGACTTGCTGCTTCCTCCTTTGCTTTTCTTCCTCAGACCTGTGTTAGAAAAAAAAGGCATAACTTTCACTAAAAGTATCGGATTAAGGTCATTCAAAGACCGCTGGAAAGAAGACTTCTATATCTACAACTTCTATGAAGACCTCAAAAACAAAATTTACCTGCAAATAGGTCAAAAGTTCAAACCAAAGCAGTTGTCCCGAAAGTCCATCCTAGGCAACATCCTAAACTTCTAATAATCATATCTCTCAACTCCAATGTCTAAAAATTTCATACTATATATCATTGGAAAGATAGAAAAATAATTTACAATTTTCAAGAAGGCAACTTTATCTAATTCAGCCTAGATCAATACAGTATGTCCCTCGAAGCTAGAACTCAAATTCTCATCCTTATGGAAAACTTGAAAAATGCAATGAACAAAATTGACTTACGATCGGAAAAACACAAACATACTTCATTAACATTAAAATATAAGAGTTTTTACAAAGCATTAGTGGGCATTTTCAGCCACAATACATCAATATCTTAAAATTCCCAAAATACAAAAAGATACATGAACAGTAATTTGCTCAAAATGCAACTAAAGCCTTGTGGTTACAAATCTAGCTTAAACACAAAAGATGCAAATTTTGGAGTGATGCCTCAATTCTCTTTCACTCGATCTCATTTTTTTCACTTGAAGATGGGACGAAAAGGGGGTGAGCTTAAAAGTTCGTAGGTAACAAGTTTATAACGAATAACAAGCAAAACCATTTAAAATGATCATTGTCATAGAAAATTCTTATTGAATCATAAAACACATGGTTCTTAAATTTTTAACCAAATTCACAATAAAACAAATCATGTATGCATCAATCTTGTGAACATATCATGAACACATAAACACATCAGAACAGTTTGGGTTGGTCCAAAACAGAACGTACTACACATTTCTCATAAGGGTCCTGTGTAGCCATGAACAGAACGTACTATCGTATTCCCACAAAATAGTTTTTGCATAGCTGTGAACTTATGGGAGTCCATGAAGGAGCTCCATGCCATTAGCGAGCAGGCAGGAGAAGCCTTTAGTCAAAGTGCACTTGATATACTTAAGGGACCAAACCAAACCCATATAACACGTATTTCATAACTTGTAAACATGTTGCCCAAATGGCACATTTTCAAAACATGTCTTTCATGAGCATGAAATATTTCATATGCACTTCCATCATCTTTTTCACAATTAATCAACCAAATTCATATATCAAGCACATTGCAATTTATCAAATCATTCAAAAGCAATAAATTCCACAATTATAAAGCAATGAAAAATCATTTTATTTTCTTGACTAAAAAGAAAACATAATGGCTCATTATCCAATTATAAACATGAAACCTACTTGAAAGCTTTGCTTAGGAATTCGCTTAAGGATGTCTTTCCTCTTGCTCCCCTTGCCTCTCTTGAACCCTTCCTTTATTTCCTTCATAAAAGACAAAATTCCCATTCAATAGGAATTCAAATTAGAGAACCCACAAGACGTATTCACTAAAATTGATTCTAGAATACTTAAACTCATACATTTCTTAAGCTTTATGAACCAAAACCTTATCAAAAATTCAAAAAATTAAAGTCAAACTTACCTTGAATCTTCACCAAATAATGAGATTTTTAGCTATAAAGAAAGCTCTTCCCTTCCTCTTTCTTTTTCCCTTCTTGAGCAACCTCAAACTCTCTCTTTAAGACTAAGAAAAAATGTAACCTAGCCCAAAACTCTATTCTTTCTCAGCTTCACCGAAACCTCTCTTCTTTCTTTCTCTCTTTTACGGTTTTCTCTCCTTTTTTCCTTCATTCACGTTTTTGGTCTTCTAATTTACAAGACAACATTTTCCTCTTCCCATTCTTCCCTTAATGAGGGAGAAAAGTCCACCTTGCCCTTCCTTTAATGCCTTAGTGCTTCTAACCTTAAGTCAACCACCCAAAATACCCCTTTATGAATTTTTACTACCTTGAATTCAACTAACCCAAGAAATAAATTCTAATAACATAGACATAAAAAAATAAATAATTAATTAACTCCCAAAATTCACTTATCTAAACCTCATAATTATTTAACTGCTTAACAAAAAAAATATGGGGGCTAACAGATAATATCTCGAAAATGTCAAAAGACTGCACGATCCACTAAGAACTTCAAACTCACCAAATTGACCTACATGGTTGGGAAGTGGAGGGGGGGGTGAGTACACTATGTACTCAGTGAGCAGGAAAAAACATATGTCACAAATAGAACTCGATACACACCAAGATGGTATAGATAACCCATAAGGTGACCATACAACACATAGAAACACATAGGCCTAGTCTATGACTCAACTTTTATTAGCTAGGAACCATATAGGCCTAGCCTATTAATTCACTCATCCCGTGAACATAGGTTCCAGTTCTAATACACAAAAGCATAAAAACATCACATGTATAAATCAAATCTCATCAGAAAAACAAAT
>JAOQMS010000005.1:26442055-26460704 GCA_027563885.1 Erythroxylum longipes | reverse complement strand
GTGGAGTTCTGTAGTGATCGCACGTAGCGCTCCCTTATTTTAGGATATGTATCGGAATGACCTACCGGCGTCCCGGTTCGTACCCTAGGGTAATGGGGTGTTACAGATAAGACAATATATTGATTCACTAATTCAACCAAAAGCTAAAGAAACCTTTATATATATATATATATATTATTTACGAGAGTATTTTAAACATGAACACTTATCTTATAATGAAGTAACATTATCTTTCCAACATACTTGTATATATAACTAACATGGTTATGTAATGACTTGTAAAATTGTAAAATGAATAGACGAATCCCAATTTCTTATTTATAGATTTTATAAGAAATCACTATTAATAAAAGCATAAACTTTTTTATATTTTGAAAATTGAATCCCTCTACATACATTTTACTCTCCTACATCTTAACTACAAAATAATAACTATTAAAAATAGAAGCTCTTATATAGAGAGAATGATTTAGGCTCTTAAATTCATTCTATACACAGAATGGAGTATTGTCTTCTATGATAAGGCAACTTGACCACTCTTCTAAGAAAGTTAAAGATGAGTCGCCCTTATATCGTCCTTTATTTTTGAAATATAAGAAAAAAGTATTAACAAATCCCATAAAAAGGGATATGAACATCAGTTCAGTAAAAGAGACCAACAAAGCTTTTTAAAGCCACCCATCTTGGACATCTCACTGCCAAACTTAATACAAACTTTTGGTGTGTAAAATGATTAAATGAAAGAGATCATTCAGTAACTAGTAGTCTAGTAGAACTTTACCTCCTCTTTGTATCCTTTTTAAACATTTCAAGCCAACGTCTAAACATTGTTGAGTTTAATTCTTTGAGAATTGGTGCTTATCCAAATACACTGTCTCATCCTTACTTACAAATCTCCTACAATGCTATATGTGCTTAATGCTTTCTATTAAAATATCCTTAAATTCCTTTCCCTTTAAATTGCATAGATGTAGTTGCTTAGTTTTATGTTGAAAAGGCTTTTCTTGGGGTTAGTGGGAAACTTATAAAAGCTAAGCTATGTAATAATATCTCCTAGGTTGTACACAGGCATGATATAATACTTTAGTTTAGATTGTTCCTACATGTATTTAATGATGTTGCAAGAGAAGAATAAGTGGTAATTTGATTATTGCTCCAATCTACAAAAGTTGCATGATATATATGTTTCTATGCCTTTAATTCTTACTTTGGCGGGAAGCTTATTAATAATTACCATTTATAAAATGAGACTAGCTTTAGCACTATTTCATTGGTTCCAAACAATTATATGCCAATTCACTTTGTTTTTGGGAGTTTTGAATAGGTCTATGCTGATTTATTTTCAAATTCTCCAATTTCCACACTTTTCTATATTGTGATATCCTACATGTTAGGATTGGGTAGATAGTTAGAGACATTCTCCATAATACTGCTAAATCCTCTAATGTTGTTGAACCAATTATTTCCTTTGTTGATTTCCTTTACCATTGCTTAAAATGGAAGCATATGCTAATTATTAAACCAAAAAAATATTCTACTCCATTTTGAATGTGTTTCAAAATATTCTGCTGTATTTGGTAGTTTCATTATATATTGGAGAGTCTAAGAAGAAATGGGAGCTAAGACTAAGTTCATAGGGTCTTTCCCTATAAGTAGTTGCTATGAATCCACCTAACCCATAGGTACTCTTTAGCCACTAAGAGTTTCCATAATCGTTTAGCAAGCATCATGTTATTGACTACCCGTACAGAATTGAATCTTAAACCTCCTCATCTTTAGGTTTGCACACATCTTAATAAGATACCTTGGAATATAGATAATTGTTAAGGTCTTTAGTCTATAGGAAATTCTTCATTAGTTTTTCCAGAGCCTTGATTAATCACTAGGGTAAAGCCAGGTGAGTTGACTAGTGCAAATGTATATTATGCAGGGTAGATGTTATTAACTAGAGCCTAGATACAAGGAAAAAATGTATGTTGTGCAACACCACAGTCTTCTTTGTAAGACATCTAATAGAGGTAAGCAATCTATCATGATAACTATGGTAAAAGTAATTGGGAACCCAAGATAATTAGGACGAAGTTTTTATAGTTTTAAATTAGTAAGAGTAGCTAGTTGCTCTTAGTTTTAGGCCCTGAGATGTATATAAGGATCTTATTCCTACTGATTTCAAGGCCTAAGATTATGCTAAAGTTGTTCATGGCATCTATTAGCATCAAAATTGAGTTATTTTTAGCTTTACATAGAAGTAACATGTCATCTGCAAAGGTTAATGGGTATCTTTTTTGCATTTGTGGTGGTATTAAAAGAGGTTATCCTCCTTGATTTTCTTAGGGAGAATCCTAGACAAAACCTTTATATACAAAGTGAAATGGTAAGGGGATAGAGGATCCCCTTATTTAAAACTCTACCCCTTTGAAAGTTGTTGGTAGTTTCCCCATTGACCAATAATCTAAAGGAAGCAGTGATAATGTACATTTTAACCTAGTTTATAAACAGATCATGGAATGATAAAGCAGACAATGTATCATTAATAAAGCTCCATGATATAGAATCAAATTCCTTATTGGTTTTATTTGTTTCCTTCAGCATGCATCCCTTAGGCAGTAGCTCTAGTACTGCCTTAATGACTTACTTCCTCACTATATGCTATGATTTCTAGAAGAATTTTGCATTCCATCCATCAAATCTAAGGGATTTATCTATATTAAGAATCCACACGACTGCTTCTACAACTTCTATATTAAACTTAGCTTTTAGGAAGGACCCTTATGCCTCATTAACTTAATAAGAGTAGTATTCCTTGATCTCCTCCATATTAGAAGTAGTCTCTAGCTTATGGCTATGAATTCCTAGAAATGCTTGAAGATTGCTTCCTTGACCTCTTTTTTGGATTTGAAGATGTTGCCTTTTTTATAGTGAATGGAGACTATACTATTTCTATTCTCTAGCCCTTTGTTTAAGGAAAGAGAAGTGGTAATTGAGGGCTTGATTGTGTTATAAAAATATTGATTTCTCTCTCTAAATTAATTTGTTATCTTTAGGCTTTCAGTATATTTCCTTTTGGATTTGCTCCAATTGCAGTCTCCTGCTTTCCAGGTATATACCTTAGTATTGTAAACCTTTTCTTGTTTAGTGTTTTGAGTTCATTCTTGACTACATCTAACTTCTTCACATATTTGTAAGCCTCATACCCCTTAACTAGTCATCTCATACCTTTACCTATGGCTTTTTCATACACCTCCACTTAGAGGTGGCAATAGGTTAGGTCAAACTCAGTTTGAGGCCAAAACTTTTATAGTTAGGCTTGAGCTTGATGAGCTTGGGCAGCTTGAAGCCTAATTAGGCTTTAACTAAGTTTGATTAGATATATATTTTTAATTTGAAAATAAAAATTGACATTATTTTTTAAAAAATTTTGGAGTCGAACTAGACTTGTTAACTTCAAGGTGGCCTATGTCGATTAGGGTCGGGTTAACCTTGCAAACCCTACCTCTACTCCTATTACATAGTTAATAAATATTAATTAAGAAAATCTTAGTGTTGAGTCCCTTAATAATATCTCAGTAAGAGTGACCAAATGATAGATTGCTACTAAAGTGAGGACTATTGTCAGTAAACTTGGATAACCATGATGAATTCACCAAAGCATGGTTAAGATTCTTTCTTACTAACTAAGGGTTGTCCTTACTATCACTAATAATGTGAACATATACAAATCTTCAAAACTGTATTCTTTGATATCTTATTACTATTCACTTCTTTTAATGCTCCATTGTAGATATACAAGTCTTTTGTATAAGTTCTAGCTCTCAAATATTAACGCTCCATTGTAGATATACATGTCTTTTGTATAAGTTATAGCTCCCAAATATATTTAGTCTTTAATCAAGTCTTTCAAACCGTCCATTTCAAATATAAAACAATGATATATCTCCTATAAGCAAAATTAAGTCCAATATTCATATCAAGACATAAACATCAAACAACCAAAATTTAAAATGAAAGAGTTTGGTATAATTCATCATTCTACAATGAACATTCGTATATATTATCTATAAATTTATTTATTCTTTGATTTTGATCTTATAATCTTTTTTTAATAAATTGTTGGTATTATCATTATCTAAACATTTGATCTTTAACTATATATTCAATGTCCTAATAGCTGTACATTGTCATCTCTTTCTTCTGTTTATAAGAAAAAATAAAATTCCTAACTTTACTAATTTATAATATGATAATAAGCTTTTAAAAATTTTAACATCTAATTATTAAATTTTTTAACGTTTTTAGTTAAGCCTTATATAGTAAAGTGAAGCCATATCCTCTATATAGTCTTTAATAACCTCTTTAGTGAAAGAAAATTCAATTGAAAATATTATTAAAAACTTATAACTTGAACTCTTTAAAGTGTTAAACTACTAATTCTATTACTCCTTCGTAGTTTTATATGCATTAAGGCATAGGGAGGTTTTGTAACTGCTGGAGCAATCACGAAGATATTAGTCTTTGCATAGGTGTTTGCTAGCTTCTTCTTATTACAAAAGCTTCCAGGCTTTGTTTTAGGACTTGAGAGAGGATTATGGAATTTTTCAAGTACCTTTTTTAGTGACTTTAATTACATGCTATTGTTTAAGTTTATCCCTTTATACAATATTCTTCCAATAGATAAGAAGTAAAAGAATTTTAGTAAATATGTTAATAATTAGTTTATTATTTAAAATATAACAAATCAAAGAAATATTTTACAAAATTAAGAATTATACTAAATAAAAATAGTTTTGGCATTTTAATTTGATCCTTTAATTTATTTTTTTGATATTGCATTCTTATGTGAGAAGTTGATAATCTCGTGACTTGATCCCATGTAAACCAAATTGATTATTAGTTAGGAATTTGTTCATAATATTAGTATTAATTTTAATAAAATTTCTAGGGTTCCACTAAAAAGTTGATGTAGATATGCCGCCCTTTAACCTTAAGTTCACCTATTAGGCTCATGTTAGAATGCCACCCAGTGATGGAAACCTATATTCCCAAGCTCATTATTGAGTCACGATTAATCACTTGTTAATACATTTTTATAAATAAATTAAATAACCAAAACTCTCAATAAATTCACTTCCTTATAAGTTATAAAACAATTATCAAAGCTAATCCCAAATAATAATAATAAAATAATGCTTTAAAGCCTAGTAGAATAAGAAATCATCCATATATAAGATAGTAGGATCCAACTAAGATAAATAATAGCAACTCAATCTCCTTTTATGTCCCCAAACTCCTCTTTTATCGACTTTTCATTTGAAAATTCACAAAGTATAATATTATATTACCAAATAATAAAATTAGAATACAAAAATACTTCCATTGACACCAACCAAATAATTCGCTATACATGCTTAGGAAGGGATCCATATACTCCTAGATCTAACCTTTGGGTAATGCACCTTTGGCAATAGAATGTACATGCTCCATTATGATGCCAACTAATTTACCCTAAACAATGGACCCATATACACCTAGCTCTAGACCTAGATATTAAGTCCAATTCTAATGCCGACTAATTCATCCTAGCGAACAGACTCGTACACATTCAAATCTAGCCTTGTATAATGCAGTATGAACAATAAAATGGTATGCATAATTCTGATATTGATTAATAGGTCGCAACTAATCATACTCATTATATATATGTATAATGATCTCCCTTTTAGGGCCTCAAATCAAATAAGCAATAAAATTAAATCATCAAACACACCCATATACATCACTCAATTGCAAGGTACATCTAAAATTTAATTTTGAGGTAGCTATAGGTATTTATTAATAGGCTAAAAATTTAAATTGGGGCTTAATTTTTTTGAGTTTGATTAGTTTGGAACTTAAACTTGTAACTTGCTCGTAGAAGATCCAAAATTTCACGATTTGCTCAATTTAAGACTTTTTTAAATAAAAATTAATGAGTGTTTTATACGTGCCATTACATGCAGAACAGGTTTTATTGCTGAATGTAGGGTTAAAAGACTGCCACTGAGCTTTTTTCTTCTGATCCTCTATGCAACAAAGTTCTTTGACTGGAACAATAAAAGAAATCGTGCATTGTCATTTTTAATCTACTGCTACTCGTATATAGCTATTTTAATTAGCAAACACTCCCCCAAATCACACTTAGCACCATTCTTGTTTAAGCATTTAATGGCATCTTTTTGTATCTATTCCAATATTAGATTTTTTAAAACCTTTTTTATTCTATATACTAAGAACTTGTTCGTCTTCAACTCTTCTCTGCACTACAATAAATATTAATATTTTTGAAGGCAAGCAAGAGATCAGACTTGTACTTATTGATTAACTCTCCTAACTAGCATATCCATAGCTAGTTTCACACAATACCATTCCACATCTAAGCCCCAAAAGCCTCAAACAACCTCACACTTCTTCTTCAAAACCACCAACCTATGTTTCTTATCTTTGACTCTCTTTCTCTGTACCTTCTCTTACTTGTTTGGAGCCTGGCAACACAGCTGTGTCACCCTCTGGCCAAGCACCAAAACCGCTACAGACACCTTCTCAATCCCATGTAACCCCGCCAAAGACACATCCGGAACAGAGAAACTCGCCAAAACCTCATCGACAACGAAACTGTTGTGTTGTCGACATTAGAGTCGAAAGCCTACCTTCCATACAATGCAAGCTTAAGCGAGTACACCCTATGTGAGGACAAGAAAAGATCACTCAAATTTAATCGATATTTTTTAATTAATAAAAAACATGTCCTGGAAGTACCTAAGAGGCTGTGAGTGTGAGGCTTAGTCCTTACCTAACTGACGTTGTGATTATACCTTTACTCGATAATTTCTGGAAACTTCTTGGAACACAAGGTTATATGTTCTTTTGTAAAAACATAAACTCAAAAGCACACCGAAACTGATCTCAGATTCAGAAGTATTTACGGTTTTGTTGGATTAAAGGGTACGACGATTGGGTTGTCAGAGATGGACATGCTTACCGGAGCACCCCAAGGAGAAGGGGTTTGTCCGTTCTGTTTAAGGGACAGATTGTTACAGCTCTTCTCATTCTTTAGCTTTATCGCTGATACAACAGAAGTCTACGACGTGCTGACTTCATCAAAAGAATGCGGTGGATGGATGAATTGCAGAGGTTTACATGGATTTGGAAAAGGACTAAAGGATATGATTAAGTGGCCATTTATGCATCTTAAAATAATATAAAAATAATAGAAAATAATAAGATAAAAATATTTTTTCTAATAATCTTTTTTACTAAAACTTGGATAAATAAAATTTATTTAATTTTATTTAAAATTTAGTTAATTTTATAATAATATAATACATATTAAACTTTTTAAAACACTGATTAAAACATAAAAAAATTAGCAAAGTATATTCCGAAAACATTTCAATGTTACAACTGAAATTTCTCAACTCCCTTTACACATGATTGCTAATCTTCACATAGCAACTGCTCGTCCTTTTCAATGTATCATTTCCTTTTTTTCACCAATTACTGGTGCACCTATGCTGCCTCCATAATCGCAGAACATCCCCTTACCTCAAGCTTCCGTAAAAAATTATTCGATACGATGAGCTAGGTATTCATCATGTATCTGTACAATCACAATCATGTATGTATCAGTTTCTACAACTATCCCGTGAAAAAAAAACTACCATTATCTGGCTGGTCCTAGAATGTGAGATCCTATCCACTACCACCTTCATCTTCGTCATTAAGGTCCCTGTGATCTACGATAGGTCGTTTCAATCTCTGAAATATCTCATCAAGTGATTCAGATGATGAATTAAGGGAATCAAGTTTAGTTTCTAGACCTTGTCGCATAGGAAGAAACTTTTGGGCCCCCATGCTTGCTTTAAAACTTTGGAAACCATTCTTCATCGATTCCCATTTTGAGGCCAAACCAGCAGATGCACCTCCTACTAAGTTGTTAGAATTTGAGTTGCCTACACCAAGCAAGGACACCTTTATAGAGGCAATGTTTTTCTCTACTGGCTTGCTATGGCCTTATCTACCCTGTTTATTGCAGCGTACTTACTGCTTATAGCTTCTCGATTTGAGCCATATCGTCGACTAACTTCCTCTTTTATAGGGTGTGACGAACTTCCTTTGGTATGATTGTTAACTAAACTGCTTGCAGCCCTCATTTCAAGGGCAACTTTATCCTGAGAGTTACACCTCTTGTGTTAGAAAACAAGGAGTAAAAAAGGGAAACATTTTTTGCAACTATCAATGAGTTTTCATTGTTTATAAAAATTGCCAATCAAAGTATAATCAAGAGAATAAATCAAAAGCACTATGTTGTTATAATCTAAAATATGTATACATACTGTACTATCATTGGCAAACTCGATATCCACACTGTTAAAGTTTCTTGCCAGTTGAATGATTTGCTCGCTAACTTTTTCCCCTTGTTTCAACCATGATCGTTTTACAAAAACATACACAGTAAAATCAAATAAAGAATAATGTCAAAGGTAATATAATTTTTAGGTATACTTCTGTCGAATGGTCTTATATAGATTTATATCCTCTGGACAGTGACAAGAAGAACAAAGTCCTATTGCACTACCTTTCTGTAGAATAATCATTCCTGAGGGATCAAATCCATCTGTGTCATCAGCCTCAGTTTGGATCTTAAATCTCATCCAACTTCCAAAGAAACCAATTATATGGTCAAAGAAATTGCTTGCTACCAAAAGTGGTACACGACCATGATAAGTGGATAGATTCTGTTGAACCCATCTCTAAAGAAAGAGACAACATCATTGATTTTCCCTTTGTGCTGCAACCAGAATGAAGAAATGAACTAGAAGAAAATGGAAAAAGTAAGTTTTCAAAGGGATAAAGGACAAACCAATAATTTTTACCGAGAAATTCGTGAAGAATTATTAAAAAGGAAGGTCAGAGAAAAAAAAGGAAAAATGAAGCTTAAATAAAGATTTAGATGATAAAAAAGATTGTGTAAGAGGGTCCGATCACGAAATGAGATGTAGCTTCCAAAAATTAAAAGAAGGGAAAACCATACTCAAGGACATTAGTCTTTTTGCCCAGCTCCACCCTAATATTCTACAAAAGTACTTCTAGCAAGGACGAGAAGAAGTTGCTTAACAATGTTTGAAAATAAAAAGAAAGTCTTTAAATGCTTAAGCAAGAATGGTGCTAATTGTGATTTGGGGGAGTGTTTGCCAATTAAGTAGCTATTTACGAGTAGTAGCAGGTATTAAAAAATGGCAATGCATGATTTCTTTTATTGGTCCCATCAAAGAACTTGGTTGCAGAGAGGATGTCACAACCCGGAACCATATCAAGCACATGACAACTGCAGCATACTCGAGCTAAGGATACATCACGGTACTACTTAACCCGACTATACAAGGCTAACTGTACATTCTTTTAAACAAAAATAAATCAATCAATAAATAAAAATCAGGTAGCACAATGACTGTATTTTGAAATCCCAAAACTTAATTGCAACACCTGTAGATCAATTTGAAACACACTTCTATCTTCCCATTAAAACTCAACCACAACTTCTGGACTTTTAAGTCCACTCAAGAGTGATCTCAGCAACAGTACATAATTTTCATACATAAGATCATTTCCAAACCACAAGACAGTCACGCATTAATTTACACAATCATCAAACATGTCTACATACTAATGAGCCACTAAATAACAAAAGAACAAAATAGAGACTACTTACGTGTGGTAATGCCCCGAAAATGTCAAAAGACCGCACAATCTACTCAGAGCTTCAAGTTCACTAAATTAACCTGCATGGTAGGAAAGCGGGGGAGGGTGAGTTACACTATGTACTCAGTGAGCAGGAAAAACATATATAGCAAACAGAACCCAGTACATACTAAGATAGTTAAGATAAACTGAGGATGGGTTTTTCACACATCTAGCATGCACACAACCACTCATGAAATGAAGATACATGACATAGAAACATAAAGGCCTAGCCTATGACTCAATACATACCAGTTAGGAACTACATAGGCCTAGCCTATTAATCACTCATCCGGTGGATATAGGTTCCAATTCTAGTACACAAGTGCCGAAAAATAGTTATGTGTATAAATCAAATCTCATCGGGAAGCCAAATCTCATAATAGGCTAAATAGTTATATATGTCGCCACTAATCGACCAAACTAGTATGCACACCTACCGATTCCCGGTGTTGGATTGAATTTCATCTATTGTGAGTGCAAATTACAGTCGATAAGAGCATCATGACCCTAGGTAATGACCTCGTCAATGACCAGACCTCCAGGTGTGCAATTACTCACAAGTCTCGTAGAATGGTATCAATATGAGGACTTGACCTTTATGTACCAGTGTCAAGGGTATGGGGGTCGCTTAATCTGTTGTACCTAGCACACGATTGGCCAATCGTTCTCTCACCAATCACAGAAAGCATATAAAAATATTAAGTACTAAAATCAAATAAGGCACCATGCCTTCATTTATTTGCATTCCAAGTGCAAAGTTGTTTATTTGAGGTTCAATTCTACTACGCATTACCTAAGTTCAAAACTCACATACAAGTCATCAAGTATGTCTTAGGTTATCCTAACTCTATTTGAGAGATATGGTTTTCCCAACTCATCTAAAAAAAATACTCCTTTGACTTCAATAATCCTCGTTACGATTGCCTGGATCAATAGCTCCCGAGCTTTTATACATACAAGATATCATGTATTACTACTCAAACATATATCTCATATGTATAAACCACCACATAAGTGTATAAAACATAAACTTTTGCATTTTGCAAGGCATTTAATGCCTTTGATCCAATACTTACATATTTCAAAGCGTAATTACACATATTTTTATCTAAACACATTAGGCCACTACGCATCAATCTAAGCAAAAGTTCAAGTTTAATCTAAGTATACATGAAAGCCTCTTTCTAATGCACACCATGAAAATCCTTAAGTTCTAAGCCAAGTTCACTTAGGCATTTTATCAAACACCTAATGTGCATAACTTTCAAGTCACATTCATCATAATTATACCACTCATCACATTAATCCATTTCTCCCACCATAATTTCAGCCAAGCCTTATTCTATATACATCTTCCTCATTTTTTTCATCAATTCACATTATGCATACACAATTAACACCATAGAATTCATTTAAACCATCAATTTCGAAAGATATTCAAAATTTTACAAACTTTCATCAAAGAAAATGGCATTTCGGTTTTGGATTAAGGAAACTTCTCCATGACTCATTTCATTCATCTAAACCATGTTTCATGCATAGTCAAGCATGAATAACAACATATCTTAACACCAAACTCAAAATTATAATGTAGAGAGAGATGAGACAAAATTTACCTAAACTTTCCTTTGGTGATATCTTCAAATGCTTTGAGAATTTCTCAAATCTAATGATAGATTTGAGTTCCTTGATCCCAAATTACCTTAGAACACCTTGGTTTGGGTTAAATAATCAAAAAAATGGTGAAAGATAGGTGATAGTCGAACCTTCTCTTCTCCTCCTCTCTTCTCCTTTCTTCTCCTTTCTTTTAATTAAAACAAGGTGTTTCTAATGTTTAATAAAGAGGTACATGGCCACACATGAAGAAAGATCTAAATTATTGACTCATCTTTGACCATACATGTTAAAATTACCTTTTTGCCCTTAGCTTATATGAAATTACCATTATACCCTCCAACTTTTCCTAAATTTGCAATTAAGCCCAAAATTTGAGAATGACCAAAACTTTTATTTTCATTTTAGTCTCTAGACTTTTGAACATTATAATTAAGCCCCTTAACTTTATAAAATTACCTTTTGGTCTTCCAAGAATTGAAAAATTACATTTAAAACCCTTAACTTTTAACAATTTGCATATAAGCCCTTATGTACATCAACTTTCCAAATTAAGCTATCTAAGTGTTCAATAAGTCTATAAATCATGTCTAATCACCTATAAGGTATTAGAACATATTTAACTCAACCACTATTGCCATATCCCTCCAATGGACTCGTTTTTACACATTTAGAAGCCTATATGTCAAAAATCTTCAAGATTTCGCATATCGATGAACTCTAAGTTCATGTAAGGGAATGTAACATTATATATCACTGGCATATATACCAAAAGAGTTCAAATACATTTTTTTAACTCATTTACAATCCATGTATAAGTCAATATACATTAGTATCTCCAAGTACAGACCAATGCAAAAAGTCCGGCGTTACAGAGGAACAGAAGACAAAAGCTCAGTGACAGTCTTTTAAGCCTACGTTCAACAATAAAACCTGACCTGCATGTAAGGATGCGTGTAAAACACTCCTTAATTTCCATTTAAAAAGGTCTTAAATTGAGCAGATCGTGAACTTTTGAACCTTCTATGAGCAAGTTACAAGTTTAAGTCCCAAACTGATTAAACTAAAAAAGATTAAGCCCCAATTTGAGCTTTTAGCCTTCACTAATACCCTAAATAACAAGAAAAATGCTTATTAATCACTATATGTTTTGAAATCATGCAAATACACACAATTTACGTAAACCTACCCTTTACAATTAATAAGAAAATTTAATTATACCAAATGCTCGAAATTAGAATTCTCTATCAATATACCTGAAATCAAAATTTAAAGAATTTAAAAAATTATTCAAAACTTAATAAAAGGATTTAATATACTTAGATAGAAAAACAATAAATATAAAAAATAATGCTACACTTTATGTTGCCTGACCTTGAAGAAGTGCATATAGAAGATAATGGTTTAGACACAATGACAAAGTCTTTATCAAAAGGAAAGTTTTGATTTTTTTTCATTTGATAGTTTATGGATCCTTTTAAAGTAGAGCCCATTATAATTAAAAGAAGTGTTTGAGTTGTATGCATTTTGTGTGGAGAGTTGTAACCTTCATAAAGAAATTTGACTCTTCATTTTTGGGTGTGTTATGACCATCCACATTCCTCTCTTTTCTCTCGTCTTTGGTATTAGTTGTGTGTTTGTTTAGGTGACTATCACTTTTGTCTTCCCATTTAGATGGTTTAGATATGATGATGAAGTCTCTACCGAGAGAAAATTTTTGATGTTTATGATTTGATTATCGGTTTATGGATCCTCTTCAAATGGAGCCTACTATAATTAAAAGAAGCATTTGAGTTGTATACATTTTTTGTGGAGAGTTGTAACCCTTATGAAGAAGTTTTGACTCTTCATTTTTGGGTGTGTCATGCCCATCCACATTCCTCTCTTTTCTCTCCTCTTTGGTTTTAGTCATATGTGGTTTTAGGTGATTGTCACTTTCTTCTTCCTACTTAGTCTAAAATTTGCAATTGACACAATTATCGACAATGTGTATATTCACCTTTTTTCACACACTTTTTATGCTTAGTGTGTAACTATTTATGTGTTTTTCTCCTTCTATTTATGACTTTGATGTGGTTATTCTTTTCATCTTTGTGAGTACTTACTGCCTTTTTTCTCTTTAGTGTAAAAGAGGAGCCTTTGTAGAAGCTGTTAAAGTTGACAATACAGGAGAGGAATGATCGTGGTATGATGGAGAATTGTCATGATACTGGGAAAGAACTATCGTGGTATAGAAAGGAGTCTTCATGATATATCTAGATTTTGATATACACATTCTTGATTGCAATTTTGTTAATGATTATTTATTGTTGTGAGCTTTTGAATTGTCAGAGAACTTATTTTGATTTCATCCTGTGGTTTTACTTCTCATTTTGAGAGTGTTTTCCATGTTAAAATTTGGCATTCTCCTGTATGATTTATTTTTGTGCATTCATATTTACTCTTTATAGTTTCATTCAAGAGAAAAGATTTTATTTTACCCACCATATTATACTATTGTTGCTTCTATTGAGTCAAATGTCTCCTTTTCCAATAATTTTCCTTTATGAGTTTTATATTTAAAAAAATTAGGAGCGTAAATTAGCGGATTAATTTTATAATTATCTTCTTTGTAGTTATTTCATAAAACATCACCATTCAGGAAAGGGATTTCCTTTATGTATTTATATGTGTCCTTTCTTGAGTAAAGAGAATGCATTTACTTTTATATATTCCAAGGATTTATATTATTATATTTTAATTATACTTAATCACAAATTATTTAACAAGAAAAAATTTGTTAAAGAAAATGCCCTCGGATCAAATATCGGTTGAATTTAATAGCCCAAAAAATAATAACAAAAATAAATATAGGCAAAATAAAATATAATAGGACAAAAATTTATGTGGTTCGGTCAATATGACCTACGTCCACGGTTGGAGGGTGAGCAATTTTACTAATATGTGGAGAATGTATATAAGTATAAAGGCCGGAACAAAAGGCTTTTAAAACTCATCAAATATACAGAAATGGTGTTTTGGTGACTGAAGGAGAGGAAGGAATGGTGTATTGATGTCTCAAACGATGCCTTCTATTTATAGCTGAAGTACCAAGCTTATGTCCAAAATGACTTTGTCAACTTCCTTCAACCTGTGCGCAATCTTCATTTATGAAAAATGCATGCCAAGCATGCTTGAAGACTTTGAAGATTTTGGCCTAACATAGCTAAAATACAAAGCCTGCCTTGGCCATAACTTTTGACTTATGAGGGGCCAAGGCATGCATTTGTCAACAAATCTCCACCTTGACTTAGTCCCGAACAATTAGTGATCTACTTCACCTTCTGCAGCAATGCCCCAATGGGCTGTTTCACCAACATTGAACACCAATCAAGTCCAAGCATTCCTTGAACTTGTAAACTGGAAAAGCCTTCATAAACATATCAGCATGATTGTCCTTAGTATTGATCTTTTGAATAAGGACCTTCTTCTCTGCAATAATATCCCAAATGAAATGATACTTCACATCAATATGCTTCGTCCTCTCATGATACATCTGATGTTTCATTAAATGAATAGCACTCTGACTGTCACAATAAATAGTAGTAACCCTTTGATGTAGATATAACTTGCCGAATAAACCTCTCAACCATAGTGCTTCTTTGATAGCCTCAGTGATTGCCATATATTCAGCTTCAGTAGTAGATAAAGCTACCACATGTTGTAGAGTAGCTTTCCAGCTAACATCACAACCTCCAATGCAAAATACATAACCTGTCAGAGATCTGCGTCTGTCGAGATCACCGGCATAATCTGAATCTACAAAATCAACCAAAGTGTTGCTGGTTCTACCAAACTCCAAACAAAATTTGAAGTGCCTTTCAAGTATCTGAGAATCCATTTCACCGCTTGCCAATGTTCTTTGCCAGGATTGGCCATATATCTGCTAACGACATTAACAACTTGTGAACAAACGGGACGAGTACATACCATTGCATACATTATACTACCGAAGGCATTAGAATATGGAACCCGTGCCATATAATCTTCCTCTTCCTGTGACTGTGGTGATTGAGCAGAAGATAATCTAAAATGACTAGCAAGAGGAGTACTAACTGCTTTGGCATATCGCATGCCAAATCTCTCCAAAACTTTATTGAGATAATTCTCATAGGTCAAGAATAATTTACCACCTCCTCGATCACGTCTTATCTCTATGCCAAGAATTTTCTTTGCTGCTCCCAAATCTTTCATCTCAAATTCACCATGCAATAAGGCCTTCAAATGGTGAATATCTGTGGCATTCTTGGCAGCAATGAGCATATCATCAACATATAATAACAAATAGATGAATGAGCCATCATCTAACTTCCGGAAGTAAACATAACTATCATACATGCTCCTAGAGAAATCATGACCCAACATAAATGAATCAAACCTCTTATACCACTATCTTGGAGACTGCTTTAATTCGTACAAGGATTTATTCAACAAACACACCTGGTCTTCCTTTCCTGCAACTTTAAAACCTTCAGGTTGTTTCATATAAATCTGCTCATCTAATTCGCCATGCAAGAATGTTGTCTTGAAGTCAAGCTATTCTAATTCTAAATCAAAAATGGCAACCAATGCAAGTAATACGCGAATAGAGCTATGTTTCACCACTGGTGAGAAAACACCATTAAAATCAACACCTTGTACCTGACTGTAGCCTTTTGCAACTAAACGTGCCTTATACCTTACATTTTTAATAACTGAAGTACCTTCTTTTCTTTTGAAGACCCATTTGCAGCCAACAATTTTCTTACCCTTTGGCTGCTTCACTAGAACCCAAGTATCATTCTTGTGCAGAGATTCCATTTTTTCATTCATGGCCACCACCCACTTATCAGCATCAACACTTGAAACTGCCTCCAGATATGTGGAAGGTTCACCATCTCAACCTGTTTCATATGCCACTGATAAAGCATATGCAACTAAATTTGCATACCTCTATGGCGGTCGAATCTCCCATCTTGGTCTGTCTCTGGCTATGGAATGTTCTTCTTCTACTGGTTCATATTGAACATGATCAGGATCTGGTTCATTAGCTTGATCTGTCTGATGTGTAGAAGACGTCTGTGAAGGACCTGAACTACCAATCTCTAACTCCACCTGTTTCTATGTACTATCCTCTTTTTCTAAATTACAAGGATTATAAGATTCTTTTCTAGGATATACCATAGAGGACTCATCAAATCTAACATCCTTACTAATTAAAAATTTAGGTGACTTAGGATCAGGATACCACAAACGATATCCTTTCACCCCTAAAGCATAACCAAGAAAAATATACTTCTTAGCCCTAGGCTCTAATTTTCTCTCGTTTACATGCATATATGTTGGACACCCAAATATTCTTAAAGTAGAGTAATCAGCAGGAGTACCTGACCAAACTTCCTACAGAGTCTTGAAATTAAGAGGAGCACAAGGAGAGTGATTGACGATGTAGCAAGTTGTAGCAATGGTTTCTGCCAAAAAATCAAGTGTCAACCCTACATTAGAGATCATACACCGAGCCTTTTCTAAAAGAGTTCGGTTCATGTGCTCGACAACTCCATTTTGTTACGAAGTCATTATGACAGTGTGATGCCGAGCAATTCCTTCATTCTTGCAAAATTCATTGAATTCACCTCCACAAAATTCCAAACCATTATCTGTCCGTAGCCGCTTAACATGTTTTCCTGTCTACTTTTCAATCAAAACTTTCCATTGCTTAAAGGTTAAGAAAACATCATTTTTATGTTTCAAGAAATACACCCAAACCTTCCTTGAATAATCATCAATAAAAGTCAACATATACCGGGCACCACCTTTAGATGGAACACGAGAGGGCCCCCAAAGATCAGAATGAATATAATCCAAAGTACCTTTAGTTTTGTGGATAGCTGGAGAACTGAAACTGACTCGTTTCTGCTTCCCAAAGATACAATGCTCACAAAAGTCCATCTTACCAGTACTTTGACCATAAAGTAGGTCTCTCTTGCGTAACAACGTTAAACCTTTCTCACCCATGTGTCCCAAACTCATGTGCCACAATTTGGTAATGTCACCATTAGTAGAGACTACTGCAGCACTTGTTACCGTAGATCCCTGCAAAACATACAAACTACCAGACCTGCCAGCTTTCATCAATACAAGAGCACCTTTAGAAATTTTCAAAACTCCACCTTCAGCTGAAAACTTGCATCCTTGAGAATCGAGAGTGCCCAAAGAGATAAAATTTTGCTTCAAATCAGGAACATGTCTAACGTCAGAGAGTGTTCTAATGATACCATCATACATTTTGATCCAAACTGTACCATTACCAATAACTTTACAGGCAACATTATTACCCATCAAAACAATTCCACCATTCAATGACTCATAAGTGGAAAAACACTCCCTGTCGGGACTCATATGGTAAGAACAACCCGAATCTAAAATCCACTCCTTATTAGACCTAACTTTATCTTCTATGGCTATAAAGATAATTCCCTCATTCTCATCTGCTGCTACACTAGCCTCGGCGGTGTTGCTGTTATTCTGCTCAACTTTATTTTTCTCCTTATATTTCAATTTATAGCAGTCAGCCTTTATATGCCCTTTTTTTCTTGCAATAATTACAAATTTTATTTCTATGTCTAGATTTTGACCTGCCTTTGGATCTGCTTCTTTCAAAATCTCTATTTTCAGATCTACCCCGCACAAATAGTCCCTTTGCCTGACTTCCACTAGTCTCCCCAATGATATCCCTATCAATATGCTCTTTTGAATTTAATGCAGACTTAATACTATTATATGAGACTGACTCTTTCCCATAAATCATAGTATCACGAAAATATTTAAAGGATTGGGGAAGGGAACATAACAACAATATAGATTGATCTTTATCCTCAATGTTTACATCTACATTCTTTAAATCCAAAATAGGAGAATCAAATTTATCTAGATGTGAAAGAATAGATGTACCTTCTGTCATCCTCAATATATACAACTTCTGTTTCAAATAAAGCCGATTTTCCATGTCTTCTTCATATACATAACTTTCAACATGTCCCACATACCTTTAGCTGTATTTTCACCTCAACCTCTTGCAAAACTTCATCAGAAAGATTCAATATAACGACTGATCTAGCCTTTTTTATCTAGATCCATGAATTTATCTGATGCCATATCTGCTGTGTTGGACCCCGAAATTTTTTCTTAGAAAATTTCGAGTAGTACATGAGAAGTGTGGATAGATTCATGTTTTGTTTTG
>JAOQMS010000005.1:26421079-26434744 GCA_027563885.1 Erythroxylum longipes | reverse complement strand
AATAGGTAGAAAAAAGAAGTACGCTGATTCTAACCCATCTACAGCAACTGATTCGCAATTCTCCAAGCCCGTAACTCGATCATTAACCCGGGACCCTAACAGCTGCTCGCTGAGTGGATTTGTATCTCGTTATCAAAGATTTTGACTGTTTGAATTTATTGCAGTGATACTTCTGGACTTTTTGTTTGTGTTCCTCGTTATTCTGTCGTCTAAATTCTGGTTGAGAATAACATTGACTACACCGACTTAGACATTTCCATTATGTCATTGCTATGCCGCAAGCATCCTGTCAAAAGGAAGAGTTCCTGTGGTGTAATTTTGTAGAGACGGCATCGCCTCCTGCATGACCTCAATGTGTTCTGTTGGTAGATTAGATTTAGATAAAACTGCCTTTGCTAATGCTGCTTTTAACTTCAAAGTAGCGCAGTATCCGTTTACATTGCAAGCAGAAACCTTTGTCTGATGTGAAGGATGAAAAATAAATACAAGAGTCAAATTATAATAATTCAAATGATGACATGTGTTTGAATACAGTAAGAGAGGTCATTTTGTACCAGTGAATGTGTATTATAATGTTTTATTTTAATCAATTGCATTTTTGTTTTGAATTATTAAATAATAAAAATAATTTTGGCCCTCAAATTTTCTTTTTCCATATCCTTTTCACCATCAACTATCATCTAGTGTTATTAAGTGGTTATCGTGTAGGTTACTAAGGTGAGTGTGTTAACAGATAGAGAGTTCATGTAATTGCCTACTCATTGCATATCGAGCAATGTGATTGGGGAGTTTGTATGCATTCTTCTACAAATTCTATTGATTAAGATAAGTTTTTGGGCTTTGACGATATTTTTATTTGATTTTGAGATTGTTCAAATGTTTGATGCTAAAATGGGAGTGTACACGTAGTGGTGATGTGTGATAAGAGTTAGGTTTATGCCTATATAATTTGCATATCTATACTGTTAGTTTCCTGATGACATATTAGAGCGAAATATTCTCTGATGACACATTTTTTTTCCTTATTTGAGAACTAATGAATAAATGCATATTTTGATATATTATTATTGCAATTCATATAAACAATTAAAAAATAAGTAAAATTATAATAAAAGGAAGTAAAGAAAGAGGCAAAAAATTGATGGGTGACCCTTTGTATAATAGCATTTTTGCCACGAGGGAAAAAAAATACTTACAATCATTTTGTGCCATAAATTAAAGCTAATCCTTTACAAATTAGAAGGAATGCTCACATTATGTTCCCAATAATTTCTCCAATCACAACAATTAAAAAAAGATATACAACTTAAAAACTCTCTTTCTTACTCACACTAATGGAACAGGGCTTCACATATGTTATGGAATGTATGCATATACTCTCTAACTACTCAACTCTCTTAGAAATTAACTAATATCTTACTATTTATACTTAAATCCAACTTAATTTTTAGACACATAAACTAGTTCTTATAATGGTTAGTTTCTATGCATGATCAACTAACCATCAACTCGCTCAATTATGGTCAGTTGGAGAATCAATTATCACGACATAAAGTTCCCTATTAGTGACTTCTAGAACCCCCACCATGGGTTAGCTTGCCTTAACCCTTTGGCTAGCTAGTTACAAACCTCCTATTATGTTTCTTTTTAACACTTCTTTTTACCTAGTTTATCCAAACCCTTAGCTAGTCGAACCCTTATAGAAATCAATTTAAAATATTTATCTCTCAAGTCTTTTCAAAGATAGAACCCAATCCTTTAACCAAAAAAAAAAGTCAAAACATTTCAAAAGTTTTACTAAGTTTGTTCGAAGGTCAAAAGATTTTTTTTAAAAGTTCGAAACAAATTTGTTATTAATTGTCAAATAATTTATGGAATATAAATTACATGTAAATTATCATATATTGATTGAGCTCCTAATTGACTGAAATGACCAAGATAATATTATAAAAAAGAATATAATGATTTGTTCCATCTCGAGGTTCTTAGTTCCTTCTTATTTTTGGTTCTTCACTTATATTTCATTGAACCACTAAGGAATTATCTTTGGTAATTCAATTTGCTTATTTTGATTCTTCGATCACTTTGCCCTTTTGTTAAATTTGATATTGATATTTTCCTTAAACATTTAAAAATTTAAATAACTAATATAACCAAAGATAGAAGTATTAATAGTAACATATTTTGTTATCGTCAAAATCATGAACCTCACTTACTCTAAAATCTCTTCATTTTTTATAACGACAAAATATTTTACTGATATTGAAAATTTTAAATGATATCGATTTAACTCCTCCTATGATAAAGCAATATGTAATATATGATCCCTTTTAATTCATGCATCATTAATTTGTTAAATATCAAAATAATCATTATTTATCCCTTTTCGCATCATTAAAAGGATATACAGAATTTGTATTTTTTTGTTAACAAATCTAATTAGAAGTGATACTTCCAAATCCAATTCACTAAATGCAATAAGGGACGCAAAAAGGAAAAGATGTAGTAGGTAAACATTTTGTATAATATATAGGATTGTATACTAGAAACATATATAAACTTGTTAAATCATATTGTTGAGTCTATAAGTTTAAAGGAAATATTATTTAGTTTTGTGATTGTTATTTCATTTTTTAATTGTCAACTTGGATATGACATACTTATGTTGCTTATTTACACTTTTTGGAATACATATAAGCCGTGTTTGGTTAACAACTTTTCAACTGTTTTTGGCTGTTTGAATTAAATTAGTTGTTTGACCCATATCAATTAGCTCTTTATTTGTTTGGTTAGGAGCTGGTTGGGTTGAATCAGGCCGATTCAACCCAACCAGCTAATTTTTCACCAGCTCCTTTAGTGGGGCGTTCGAAGATAGCTGATTCATTTATGTCAATATTGCCCCTCTTTGCTCTTTGCTCTTGCTCTCGGCCTTTTCCATCTTCTTCTTCTTCTTCCTCATTCTTGCCAAAGGTAGACACAGAGAATTTGAGAAAATAGGGAAAGTGGGGCAACAAAGAGCAAAATATAATTCCAGTCCCCAGATCGATACATGATATTTGCAGTGTGATCAAAATTTTAACATCATCAATTGCATTTGTTAGATAACACTATCAAGAACACAAAAATGCCCAATCTTCAGCTACACAAGATTCCCCCACCCCAAAAACTCCTCAGAATTGGATGCAGCTTCAAGCACCAACTTAAGCTGTTCACTAACAAAATCCATCCTCTGCACGAACAACTCCAACTCGGCTTTTTTCAAACTCCTCAACCTTTCCTCCAAGCACCTCACCTTACTCTTCTCAAATCTCTCTCAACCTATTCCTCATAACCCATTTCACTCCCTCTGGCATACTTCCCATCTCCAACCACCCATTTCATTATAAAAGCGAACTTATTAAAATTACGTTATATTTCAATAAAGTTTTTGATATTTCTTTTATGTTATATTCTCTACTTGATTAATTTACTTTTAAAAACATATAGAACTATATAATAATATATTGATAGAATAGAAATCTCTAGTGAAATGTGAAGTTAAGTGTTCCCAAAAATTGGGACTATCAGCTGAATTCAATAATAAATGTTTATATCTTTCTTCTTCTTTTAAGATTTGTTTTAAAGAAAACATTATTTTCTAATTATATATATTTAAAGGGTTTAACTTAAGAAAACTAAATAATGAAATAATAAGAACAAACATTAATAGTTTATCAATAAAAGGTAAAATAAAAAAATAAATACACTAATTAGAAAAAAAGGACAAGTACAATAATAAATCGAATAAGTCATTATTAGAAAGTAATTAGACTAATTAGAAACTGCTTAGGCTAAATAACTAAGAGAGAAGAACTACACAATCAAAATAATAAGGCAAATTATAAACCGAAAGACTCCACAGAAAAAGACTTAAGAGAACGAGAAAGATATCTTATAATTTATAAAATATAAATCTTAAATCTTAAAATTTTATCTTATACATACATAAAAATAAATTTATTCAAATTTCATAATTTATAAATTATTGAATAAAACTATCATAACTTTAATCGCATAATTGTACCCAAGGTCGTTTATAATGTTTTATAGGCCCTAAGTGAAGTTGTTGGCCCTCGTATTTTTTATTATTATTATTTATTATTATTTTATGATAAATAAGCATGATTAGTTTTATTTGAGGTCTTGCTAGATTATTTTATCTTGGAGTTAATTAGCATGTTAATGTGAGAAAGATAATATGATATAGGTTAAGGGAATTAAAATTTAAGATGGTAAGTTTGTATAAGGGGTATTTTGGGAAGATCACTTAAGCTTAAAAACCTTAAAGCATTAAAGAAGGGGCAAAATGGATATAGTGCAATCATTAAGAGTACAAAAAGGAGAAAGAAGACTTGTCTTGCATTTGGAAGAGGGAGAAAACGAAATTAAAGAAAGAAGGGAGAGAAAGTGTCGCTGGAGAGAAAGAAGAGGGCTAAGTTAGGTTTCAATTTTTCTTAACCTTCAAGAGGGATTTTGAGAGTGATCAAGAAGGGAAAAAAGAAAAGAAAGGTTAAAGCTTCTATTAGAGCCAAGAAAACCATTGTTTGGTGAAGATTCAAGATAAGTTGATGTTTAATCTTTTGGATTTTTTGAAGAGTTTTAGTTCAAAGAGTCATTACAAGGTCCATCCTAAGGTTCATCTAAAGAGAATGTAGCTTATAATCACTGAAAAAAACATCAAAACTAAAGAAAAATTAAAAATCAAGGATGATATGATTGAATCCCTTAAAATCTCCACTTTAAATTGATGAAAATCTGCTTTAAAGGGGTTTCCTTGGTTTTTATTGTGTTTTATGTCATTCTAATGATTTTATTTATGTTTATCGAGCCTCCTCCTCCTTCTGTCACTTAATCTTAACTTTTAAAATTTAAAACTCAAATTCTAGGAGATACATGATCATTAATATCGATGTGTTGGTTGTTGTTTCTTCAAATTGATGCGCGCTGCTTTTTAGAAAACTATGTTGATGTCTGTGTTCTTCAAATAAACGTGTGATGCTTTCCTAAGCTAATACATGGCCATGTACATCAATATGAACTTCTTGTCAAAACAAGCATGTTTCTAGTCAACATGAGCATGTTCTAAAGAAAACACTCAACACAGCTCTAAACTCTCCAACACTGCCACGTATAATATCATATACTCCATAGATTAAGCAAAACAGCTATAAATTGCTCCCAACTAACCCGAACTCATTCCTTTTTTATCTAAGTGAGTGAATTAGACCTAGAAACAAAATTTAATAGTGACATCAAAGTTTTGAAATTCCATAAATTTGTATTTTTTTTGAAAAAGGATTTTATTGCTAAATTAACTTTTCACTGTTATAAGATCCATGTCCCTACCTGTAACTAAAGACATCTCCTATACACTAACTTTTAGAATTAAATTAAAAATTGATTTAGTATATTTCATATCATTAGTAGCTATGGTTTTTTGTTCCAACAAGAGGAGTTTTGAATTCATGGAAGAATATTGTAGGATCATCCTTGTTTGATATTTGTACTATAATGTTTATTTGAATAGTAAGTGTTTCTTTTATTCCCATTTATTTTGGGGATAACACGTCCTAAAGTGCTTAATCTTTTGGGTTTTTTAATCGAGTGCTTAAGCTTTTAAACTTTTTCAATTGAGTA
This sequence comes from Erythroxylum longipes, assembly GCA_027563885.1. Taxonomy (NCBI): domain Eukaryota; kingdom Viridiplantae; phylum Streptophyta; class Magnoliopsida; order Malpighiales; family Erythroxylaceae; genus Erythroxylum; species Erythroxylum longipes. The sequence goes on along the minus strand of JAOQMS010000005.1, from coordinate 26,429,068 downwards.
ACCAACCTTTTAAAACCTTAATAGTTTAGTTCAAAATGTTAGTTTTGTTAGTAATTTGTTAATTTGATTAACCAAATCTTTACTATACATGACATGTAGATGTACACTTAAAACAATAGTGGTCATGGTTAGATTGAAGTAGTGAACAACTGCATATCATATATAATAAAAATTATGTTATTCAAATCAATAAATTAGTAATGGAACTAACTTTTTGAATTCAACTGTTAAAGTTTTAAAAGGTTGATTACTCAGTTGAAAATTTTAAAAACTTGGGTACTAGATTGAAGAATCTTAAAAAGTTGAGCATTTTAAATTTGATTATCTCTTGATTTTATGATTATTTGTTTTAATTTCATCTAAAGATCCATTATACAATTATTGCGTATGATTTATTAGTAATTTTATTGTTAAATCTGTAATTGTTCAATAATTCAACCAAAGTAGCAACTAAATAATGATTATGGCCTAGCTTTCAATTAATTTCTAAGGGGGAACATGATCTAAGTTAAATTTCACCAAGCGTATTTGATTGTTTAGATTTGGCTTAAATTTGTCTTGCATAAGAAGTTTGTTTATTAAATAGTTTGCCTCTTGTTTGGTAAATTAGGAGTATTACATTACATCTCAATGAGATAATTTCTGCTTCAAGTCCAACAAGTACAGAATCAGTGATGATGTAAAAAGTGTTTCCACTCCAATCCAAGCAAAGTAAGCATAAATGTTACGATCCTGACACAAACTTGGTAGCATAGACCCAAGCATTATTGGCTACAGGGTTATCAAGGTGGTCCAACAAATTCTCCAAAGGACCTTTTCCTGTGACAATAGCTTGGACAAAGAAACCAAACATGGAGAACATTGCTAGCCTCCCATTTTTGATCTCTTTCACCTTAAGCTCGGCGAATGTAACCGGATCATCGATGAGGCCAAGAGTGTCAAAGCATTGACCACCAGGGTAGAGGCCCTCTTCGACTCTAAGAAGGCTATTGATGCAAAACCCTTCAATGAGGCCCATCAGGACAACTTGGAAACCAAGAACTGCTAGGATGCTTTGAGCATATACGAGGTTGGGGTTGCCTAAGTAGTCCAATCCTCCTTCTGAGAAGATTTGAGCTCCTACCTTGAACCGCACTGGTTCTTTGAAATCCACTTTAACCTATTTTTTGAGAACTTCTAGGGCTATGTAGCCTAATGCTCCAAGCATTGCCCATCTTCCCTGGATCACCTGCAAATTGTATGTTCGAGGGTTGTGTTCTATTGAAGCATCATTAGATTGTGTAGATGTTGATCTTAATTAAGGGCTGATGTAAACGAAGTCATATATACAAGCACAAGAAAATTATTTTCTTCTCATCTTGTAACATTTCAATTTTCTTTTTTGGAAAATTCAGTTGAAACAGTAGAAATAAGAATGTGGAGCAAAAAAGGGTTACCTCAAGAGCTCTGTTTTTGGAAACGGCCTCGGGGTCAGCTGATAAGCCAGCAATTTGGCATCCATAGTCACTTGGGAATTCACCAGTGAGGTAAGAAGTGGTCTGAGCACAGTAAGGTCCCAAATACTTGACTCTGTCTGGTCCATACCACAATTCATTTCCCTGTTCCATTCAATTGAAAATATATAAGCTCATTTTGCAATCAAATCGATCAACTAAACTTGAGAGAGAGAGAGTAACTTACCATAATGTATTTGACATTCTCCATGGAGATAAAATCTCTCAAAGATTTGGCTTTAATGCTTCTTTGGCCAAGAAATGTAGTTGGCCTAAGGACAGTGGTAGAGCTAGTAGTAGCCATTAGCATGGATGATATTTTCAACTAGTTCACTTCGGACACAACCACCCAAATGCCGTCTTTAAGTTTAATATATGAAATACAAGAGAAGCAAAAGAAAGGAAGTAGTGTTGGGGACCTTTGAGGTCTTTAGTAAACCAACGAGGAAGCTGAAAAGGATTTTTGTGCCTCTCCAACTCATCTACTTTTATCCACATTTTATTTATTCTGTCCCAGTTTTTTTTGTATTTTAATTTCCCATCTCAAAGTAGAGCCCAATGGGCTTAATCAATTTGAAGGTTTTCAAATGTCCACTCCCAACGGTCGGAAACAATCACTGCCCTTCAAAATCAACCAATTTCAACGCCAAATCATTCAAGATTGAAAATGGGGGAACTGGGGCATACGTGATGACCCCTTCATCAAATTATCATTTGTTCTGTTAATTTTTCCAGCAAGCAGAGATGGATCTCAAGAACTCCAAGGATCACTGGGCATTTCTGGTAAGCTTTCGTCATACCTTTACAGAAAATGGAAACTATCTTTTCTTTGAAGAGGGTTTTTCTCTTTCTGCCTCCTGAAATTGGTTTCTTTCGTTTGTCATTCGATTCTTGTGTGTATTTGATTCAAAGTTTTGCGTTCGCTCTGGGATTTGATCTTGTGTTAGTTTGTTCGGAATGGGTATTCCATGCCTGGTTCATTTTCAATAGCTTGGTTTGTCAAGCGAACATGGGGATAATGTTGAACTTATAGTGAGCATTGATTACTTTTTCATTAGTCGCTGACAAAAGAAAATGTACGCTTAGCATTTGATGTACTTCAATTTCTTTCCAGACACAGGATTCCCTTTTTGAGCTCGTTCACTGTTTCTTATTCTAATGGTCGCCTTTCTTCTTTTCTTTTGATCTTTTTTGCATTTGACTTTTAATTCCTTTTCCCTTGTTTATGATAAATTCAGGAAGAAATTGAAGCACCAATGTGGGTGGATCTTAGTTTGGAAGCCAAGTCCAATTACCAAGACGAGTGAGTCTGTTGAGAATTACTGTTGGACTTAAAATGTCTGTGCATCTTCGTAACTGCTAATTATCTTGATACTAAAATGTAAAATGTCTGCACATTGCAGTGATGATCAGTGGTTCTACGCTAGTCACCAGTAAGCTATTTTTTCCCTCCCCTATTTGGATTTGGAAATTTTGTTGGTAAAACTCACGCATGATGACAGTACTTGAAAACAACTATTCAGGTTCCACCAGTGTTCTTCTCGCCAGTTAAAAGCTTCATTTTCCAATCCCCCCAAGGAGAGTTCATCATCAGAATTCGACTTGAAGGGACCAGTTTCTCCAAACCTTCCTTCTTCAGTATCCAAATCGAGGGGTAAGCACTACACAGTCAAGAAATGCAGAGGAGATGGTTTTGATGCTACATTTATTAAACAACACCCGGTAATGGGTTTGAAGGGCCAGTCTCGATTGCTGAATTCAGGCCCAGAAATGGACCCAAAGTTAAGTTTTGTAAGTTCTAAAGGGACTTCGAGCTCAATCGCAAATCTCATTTCTGAGAAAGGTTCAATCAGAAATTCCAAGGATTTGAAAAAAACATATGCCGCTGCTGGAGCATACAGAAGTAGCTCAAACATTGTGGTGGACAAGAAAGGTGTAAGCTCAAGTATCATTACGTCTGAGGGTGGTCAACAAGTAGAACAATCAAAAAAGAAGGTATTAAGTCAAGGATTTGGTCATACGACTGGAATTTTGTCTGCTGTAAGGACAAGTCTTAGGAAAAGTTATGTTACTCGACAAGCATCAAGGGTGGAAACTAATATTAATGGCAAGAAATACAGGGATAGTAAGTCCTCATCAGGAAAATCTAGTGTGGGATCATCTTCAAACATCAGCTATCCTGTTATGAGCTCTGCATTTACAATGGTGCATAACCAAGAGAAGACCCCAGATAACAGAAACATAATAAGGATGACTGAAGCAGCAACAAGTAAAGTAAGATATTTGAATGCTGAAGTTAATGGGGAAGCATGCAATTTTAGAGGAGGCGGGAAGAGTATTACAGCAAGCATGTCTAAAGAAGCAAAATGCAAAGTAAACAGTCCTCACGTGTCCAGGGTTTCACATGCGCGACTGGAGGAGGGAATGTATTCTAGAGGGGCATTTATTAGCACTGTTGCAAAGTCATACTGTAAAGACGCTTCAAAGTCTAAGGTTAAAACATAAACATTAGTATATTGAAAAAATTTTCAATCATTCAGTAGTTTGACCTAATTTTTACGTTAACAGATTGATTTTGTTCTGGATTCTGTAGATTCAAGCTCAGAGCCGGAAGCCAAAAGTGTTATTGCCACATGCGGATAACAAGAAAGACTATGTAGCAGGAGCTAAAAATGCTAAGGAAAAGGTGAAAGTGAGTAGGAAGGACAGAGTGGTTGGTACTGGAAAGGAGAATGCAAGAGGACTGCCTGTGAGCCAGAAATCCTGCAGTGAAGGCATGTTTGTGGGTCAGAAAAGGATTGTTCCAAGAAAAAACGGATTAGGATTGCTGGGTCCAAAGGTACAATTTGATTTTGTTTGCCATTTCCAAAATCTTGGAAGCTGACCTGGAAACATCTTTTCAAATATTTAGATGAGCATGAACAATACGAAGCATCCCGTTTTAAAACATTAATTAAATGAGAAGAAAAACCAATGACAGATTCTAGCAAAACGTTAAATGAGGCGAGGGCAAATAGATTCTTTTGTTGACTCTTGAATAGTAGAAACTATTGCTTGGTGTGCAGGGTTAATTTGGACGATAATAATTATGATAACTATGAAGATCACTAAAATAATGGTCATGTAGTTGGATCCAGTGTCAAATATGTTTGCTAGTTTTTGGTATGGAGGGACTAATGTTTCAACTATGAGGTTGCTCTTTTCCTACCATAATTCCCATCGTTTCTGCAGGCTATCAAATGGAAAAAGCAGTTCAAAAATCTGTTAGTTTTGGTGCTTAGAAAAGGAAGTTGGTGTTGCAGCAGGAACAGAATTAACAGCTACCCTTTATAATTCCGCGGCTCTTTACCTCCTAAAATAACAAAAATCCATGTCTGATTATTTTTCAGTTTTTTACTTCTTCTACATAAGGAAGTGTCATCTCATGGGAAGTAAATTTGTGCATGTTAAAAAATATTGATGAGACGATGTATAGCTTTAAAACAGGGCCTTCTACATGCGTCTGATCTGAGATTTCTAGCTATTGCTCTTCATGAGATCATTTGCAACCTTCAATTTTCATAGCACTGCTTTGGATCAACTAATTTAGTCTTAGAATGACCTATTGAGATTCGTTTTACTTGGAATCTGATTTTTATCTTAACTTGTTCCTTGGCAGGGCAAAGTCGGCGGCCAAAGTAAGGGAAAACATCCAGCACCTGTGACTCATAAGGTATACCTTCGTTAAGCAAAGATGGTAGCACAAAATTTGTGTATAGATAATTCGGAAATCTAACTTCTGAAACGACAGAGAGCTGGCAGCGGCAGTCCGCTTAAAATTACTTCGCTTCTGGTTCTAGCTTCCTAGACGGGCAAATTTTGGTACTATTCCCCCTTCCGCGAAATGCGCTGGGCTTATTGGGCTTTTCTTGTATAAGATTTCTAGTTTGGAGTCACTGAAGTAGTCCAATTCAAACGAACTTTGAGGAGAGTTATACTCCAAATGCTATTATTGTAGATGAGACCAAAAAATGGCATATGGAAACGTCCAATGTCATGTGCAAGTCTCATATCTTGTAACTAGGATCGCAACACAGGCCATATGAATATGCTATTCAATGAATTGGATATTGACAAGAAGATTTGGAAAGATTTCTCATGAACCGTCAATGATGCAGTATCATTCTCAACTCAACTGTTTTGATTATTTCTTATTTCTCTTAAGATCCATGGATGATTTTAAGCATTATAAATAGATGGACCTAGTTGTTTAGAGTTTGTCTTCGGCTTCAAGTAACACACTAAGCTCTTGCTTCTGTTCTTAGCTAACAAGTGGAAAGGAGGGAATGGAACACTTATGGTTTTGGGATGGTTACATAAATGCGTTTGCCAATGCCAATACCAAGACATTTGCAATAACTTAATAATACATCTCAAATTTAAGGTACTTTAGTCACTCAAGAATGATGTTGCATAGCTGAATTGAGATGCATTTTTTCTCTAGTTGAATTTGATTTTAAGACTTGGAATAGCACTGGCTTACACTAGAACGAATCGAAACTTCAACTGAAGTGGCTATGTAACTGTAATTTCAAACGTACAATATGGAATCAACCTGGCTTGAAGCTAAGTTATCATTCAGTTGAGCTGTGTACACTGGATATAGTCATGAGTGTTAAGCTATACATTTGTGATGCATCAAAATGATCTGTCATGGACTATAACTTCCGCTAGAGTGTGATTTTCAGTTTAAAATGTAGAGCTTAATCAAACTTCAATAACAATCCTCTTATCTTTTCCGACTTGCCTCATTCACAAGTTATTTTAGTAGTCTCGTAGAGTTTTCCATTCTATTTTTCAACAACAATGGACTTTGACGCAAAAGCCTATCTATAAGAACAGTACAAAGTTGTAAACATCTTGAGTAAACATATCTGACGCCTAATTTGCAGCATCCTTCTACTAAAAGCTAGTCAGAACCGTACATATTCGCCCAAACCTGTAATGAAGTCATCGGTCATCTGTGTCTTGGAGCCCACCAAAAGGTCCTCCTCTTAAAAAGAAGAAAAATTCGTTAGTCGCAGAATATAGATCTGACGCAGCAAGGACAGATGTGCCCAAAAACCTAGAGAAATGACACCGGTTGGTGGAAGGAGAGGAAAACAACATTGGAAAACAAAAGCAGACAGCTTAAGCATCTTACCAACTTTTCTTCGGGTCATATCTTACTTTGATTTCTTAGCGTGAACATATATGTGTGCAGGGACAGAGCTAGAACCAAAAGTCAATAGGGGCCAAATATAAACGACCACAATTTATATAGCAACATTTGCAAACTTTACCTTAAAGCATCGTAACAATAAATGGAATTTATATAGCAACATTTGCAAACTTTACCCAAACTCACCCCAAACCTTGAGGGTGGTGGCGCATAGAAAATACCAATATGACAATTCACAAACTGACAAATTGAAAATCAATATTCAAGGAGTCGACACTCGGCAAGAACGGTGACTTGCTATTATTTAATTATTCAATGTTCACTTCAATACTTCAATTTATGTTCATCTAATTTCGAAACAAGAACAACAATAACAATTAAACTTACCTGTATGTTGCTTACTTGATTGTTTGAAGGAAGAAAATGAATAGTTTCAACAAAAAGGGTTGAATCCTTGAACGTCGCCCTCGACAATCTCAGTATAGCTCAATCAATCCGTTAAATTCTCAAGTCCAAAAACCCCACACCCAAACGTTACTTGAACAAACGGTATTGTTGTTTGATTCAAAGTAAAACAAATGGTTCTGCCGACGGCTGCTATTTTTACAAATTGTATCACTTATTGATACAAACTATTTCAGGGTTTCACAAATGCACAATGGGCTTATACAAAATTCACTTAAAAGTCCATGAGATAATAAGCTTTTTTTTGGTTCTTACAGTGGGCACTAAAGTCACTTTAAAGTCCACGGGATAATAAGTTTTTCTGGTTCTTGCAGTGGGCACTGGCCCACCCTGGCTCTTCTACGGGTCCGTCTCTGTATGTGTGCAGAGGAATACATCATTTTCTATAGAAGACAGCAAATGCAGCTGAAATTGCGGGCCGATCAAGATAGCGAACACTAATTTAGCCTTTATTTGTCGACCTGCAAGCATTATGAAGACATCATCAATTTATATAGTTTATAGCGTACATAAGTTAAGCAGAGAAATGTAGACGATAACCACATTAACGTATAGTCTCAGTTTTAGGTAGTGGCAACCAACACAAAGTAAGTGCTCCAATTTTTGATTATTTTGAAAATAATAAACTATCAAATATATTTTTAATATTATGTAGTTTACTGGATAAAGTTTATAATAACTTGATTTTAATAACAAAAATTAATAAAAATATTTTTTAAATAAGTAAGATCACATAAAAATAACATCATCATCATCATCATCACCCAGTTTGGAATCTCGCAATATCGCAAGGTCTGGGGAGGTCTGATAGTACGCAGCCTTACCCCTACA
>JAOQMS010000005.1:26387186-26420979 GCA_027563885.1 Erythroxylum longipes | reverse complement strand
TATTAATTTGATGCCTCTATAGTTGTGGCAAAGTTGGATGTCCCCTTTGGCCTTGTACACTGGGATTAACCTACTCAATCTCCATTCATCCGGCATTTTGGCAGAGTCAAGGATCATATTAAACAGCTAGACTAACCACTCAATACCAATAGGTCCCATATGCTTCCATACCTCTATAGGGATCTCATCCGGCCCTACTGCCCTTCTGCACCCCATCGCTCTCAATATCTTTAGAAGTTCTCCCCTTGTGACTCGATCACATTCGGACCAGTTTGGAGAAAGCCTCGATAAGTTAGGGTCACCTAACTCTATGGGGCCTAAACTGCCTTCGTTATACAAGCCATAGAAGTACCTCCGCCACCTATTCTGGATGTCCTGTGCCTCCGTGAGAACCTGACCTGCTTCATCACGAATACAGAAGACTTGGTTAAAATCTCTCGTCTTACGTGCCCTATCTCGTGCCAACTTGAAAATTCTTTGGGCTCCCTTGTAAGTGTCCAAATCCCGGTACATACTCTCATATGCTTCCCCTTTAGCAAGGGCAATTGTCTTCCTTGCCTTCTGCTTAGCTAGGCGGTACTGTACTCTCCGAGTTTCCCGCTCTACACTTGATGTACTTGCGACGAGATTTTTATACTCTCTCTTTTTCGCCTTTACCACCCCCTGGACCTCTTCCGACCACCACCATGATTCTGTTCGCCTGCTCCTCTGTCCTTTCGAGACGCCTAAGAGTTCCGTAGCGGCTTGTCTTACGATGGGAGCTACCCCCTCCCACATCTGATTAGTGTCCCCTCTCAAAGACCATACGGCTCTATACCGGATTAGAGTCTTAAATCGTTCCACCATTTCCCCTTTAAGATTCCACCACTGAATTCTACGAACACGCTGTGTAAATTGATGGGACCTCCATCCCTTAATTCCTAGATCCACAACCAACATCTTTATCCTAAATTAATTCTTTAAAGTAATATTATACTTCCAATTGAAATATAATATTCACAAACTTAAAATTTTACAAAATTCTTAATTGATCTCAAAAGTTTTCCAACCTATACATTTACTAAAATAAAATTATTATATATTTTATGAATTTGACATGTCCAATTGTATAGGATCGCATGGCTCAAAACTAATCGCGCGGTTTCAACTTTCATCCCTTTAATTCACTTAAACTAGAAAAACTAACCCAGAATTTATACATTTAAAAAAGTCAAAAAAAAAAGATTTGCAATTCAATATTTCACATAAATCCATACGATTATCTTTAATACTACTTTACGCTTTAATGTTACTAAAATAATACTCATTATATCCTGAATAGAGGGTAAAAGTAGTAGTAATAAACATAACGGTCGGAGCTTAAAATATTGAAGTGAAAATATATAACATATTTTACCAATGTTTAAAGAAAACATTTTTAAGATTACAACAATGCTTTTTTGGTCATATATGTTAAATTGATGACCCATATATTAGAAATTGCCAAAAGTTTATTTTTTTTAAGTTTAGAGTGCTATATATTGTAGACAAAGGTAAAGATTATCAAGGATGGATTATACTGCATATCAATTTTAAGTTTATTAGACTTGAATTTATACATGACAAATCTTTTTTAAAGTCAATTAATTATGAAAAATTAGTTTAGGTTTAAATCGAGTCAATTCAAAGTTAATAAACTAAATCACTTTTGACTGGACTTAATCTCGAACTTATATTCAAACATTCAAAACCAATTTGACTTGTTCTGGTTTTAGGAGATTGAGACTCAATCTAGCTCATCATCATCATTATTCACAATAACATTATATTAACAATAAATTATTTTTTAAAACAACTCTTTCTATTAGATGGTTCTAATAACTTTTTCAATTACAAATAAAGAAGAGGTATATACAATAAATCAATATTTAAAATTATTTGAGCATTAGTCATTATAGGGAATAGATTTAACAAAATATTTTTATTATAATGTTAAACAAAATTGTAGGTTGTAAATCCATTAAGAAATCTATCTACATAAAATAAGACCTGATTTTACATATGAAAAATTGCATATGATACTCTTATATGTTGATTTAATTATAAGGGCCCAAAAGTTTCGTGTAAAAGCTAGCAGTACTTTTAAATGAAATTTTGAAAACAAAATAACCAATAAAAAGTTTAATATGGACTTTAAATAGTCCTTGACTTTTATTGAATCGATAAAATTATGAAATGCATTGTTTTGTTAACAAAATTGTTTTTGAATTTAATGTCATTTAAATCTGTATTTACCTAGTTAAGGTTAAATTGGAGGCTAAAATTCATTATTTAAACATGTTTTGAGGCTATGTAAGTTACTTTTACTTATATCTTAATATATTTTACTTAACTTTATTTATGATTTTATTATTAAAAGAAACTAAGAATGATTATATTATTAAATGAGTAATCTTCTCTCTTTCCTTATGTGTTTTTTTTCCTGATTTCCTTTCTTTCCTTTACTTTTATCAACTTTTATTTCTTAACTCTTAATAGATACCTAGTACAATTAGTATATTTATAAAGGTTCCATGAGTTACTTGTAAGTTTAAGAATGTATTATTTTGATTTTTTTTGAAAAAATAAAAATATTATTAAAAGAACCTATGAAGGGAAAGATTATAAAATTTCTAAACAATTAGACAACTAAGAAAACTAGCATCTATCTATGATATCACACCATGCTCTTGATAAACAAAGAGGCATACATTAGACAACTAAGAAAATGAGCATCTATCTATGATATCACATAAACAAAGAAGCATACATATAAACTAAGTATCCAAGCACATCATCTAACAATGGTAAATAAACCATAATTAACTCCTCATTGACATTAAGGCCAATTACAACCACCATCATCAACCATTAAATCTCAAGCTTTTATTTCCTTTAAGAATAATCCTTTATATAGCTATTCTTAATACAAAAAGGGATTGTCTAAACTGTAGCATCATTTAATCCATAACCACAGTTAGTCTCCATAATAAAGCAATAATTTCACTATGATTTATGGCCTCTTTTTTTAGCACGAGTTACTCCTTAATCAATAGAAAGAGATCAGTTTAAACATGTTATTTGGAGCTCTCCACTCCCTGAAAACATTTGGCATTTCTTTCCTTCCAAATTTTGTAAGGACATGAACCAAAGAATATGACAAACACTACCATACATCTTTTGGATAAGTTCTTATCCAACTATAACCATACTAATAATTCAGCATAGTTGAGATTGGACTTGTTAAGATGACATAGATACAAAACTCATTTCCAAATGTTAAATGAAAATTTGCAGTTGAAGAGGAGGTATGCAAGAATTTTAGAGTTCTTTTTACATAAATAGCAATCATTAGTGAGATTAAGGTAGCTTAGCCTATTAATAATAGCTACCATATTCCTAGTAGCCAACCATATGAAAAAAGAACACTAGGCATGATTTTGTCCCCTACCTCTAAGTATTTCTTTACAATAATTGTTTGTAAATTTTCAAATGAATGCCCAAGCTAAGTATAATTCATGCCTCACAGGGTTTGGATTATAACTTAGTAACATATGTTTGAAATTAGTAGGGAAGTTTGTATATTATTTAAAATTGACCCATACATTTACTTTGGGGCAATTTGCAAATCTATTTAGGAATGAAGGCATTATTTGAATGTTATAAAAGAGCCCAAATTTGCTTTAATTATCAAATTATAATGAAGCTAAAAACACAATTTCCCACACTGTACTTAATATTCCTAGATCAAAATCCCCCTAAGCTTTAGCAACTAAGATCAAAATCTAAGAAAGAGGGCTTATTATTGATTTTTCATAAACTTTTTCCCGTTAAAAAGAAAGTGTGAATCCACCTAACCTACATCGAGTCCTTATTATCCAAAAATCTTAATAATCTCTTTCCCATAAAGACTTGGTTGCTAAGCTTGATTAGGGTGATCCTAAATCCCCTTTCTTTCATTAGCTTATAAACTTCTTCCTAACTAACCTTGGCATTATAATTTTCATTATAACTCCCATCCATAGGAAACATCTCAACATTATTTTATTTTTAAGGCCCCTAGATAACTAGTATATATGGAGTGAGTTTAACATAAATTTAACCAATTTTAACCTCCATACAAATGATAAGGCTTTATTGCACCAATTATTTAGTCTCCTTTAAATCTTTTTTATTAAAGGGAGACGCTTTTTGAATTGAATCTTCTTAGAGGCTATGGGTAATCCAAGGTATGTGCATAGGGGATGCTTGAACTGAAGTATAAATATGGTTGAAAACTAACTGACAAGACAATAAGCACCAGAAGAAATAATCATATGGCTTTTGTTTTTGTTAATAGATAAACTAGAAAGTTCCCTAAAAGTATGAAAGAATGCCATTAGGATACTCATACATCTATCATGAGTTCTTGAAAAAAGGACTAAATCATTAGCAAACAAAAGGCTAAATAATCTTCGCTTCTTACATCTATTGTGATATTTGAAATAGAGATCTAACCAAATGTTATGCTTCGCCAATAATGTAAATGCTTTCATTTGCAAGACATACAATAAGGAGAGATAGGATAACTCTGCCTCAAACCCTTCCTCCCTTAAAAAGGTGTATTGACTTACCATTGATTAAAAACACAGAATGATATGTTTTGATACAAAGCATTATCCAATTCCTAAATTTTTTAAGGAATCCAAACACTTCAAGGAATTGGAGAATTAACACCCAACTTATTGTGTCATATGCCTTATGGAAATATGCCAAAATTTTTAGGAGAATTATTGCTAGCATAACCTTTGAATAAATCTTGAGCCAACAACACATTATCGCCAATTAATATGTCTTTTATAAATGCACAATAAGTATCACCAATTAAAGGCTTCATTTTTCTTTTCAATCTTATTATTAATAATTTAGAAATGATTTTGTACAAAAGAAATATAACAAGAAATTTGTTTATACTTATTAAGAGAGCATGGGTTAGAAACTCTAGGAATGAGGCGTATAAATGTCTTATTAATCTCTTTAAGCATTTTAATTTTCTCAAAGAATTCAAGGATTACATATTATCACCATATTATTGATTAAACGTCAAGCTTTTTGAAAGAAGAATCTATTTAGACCGTCAGAACGAGAAGCTTTATCAAGGATCAATTCAAGCACAACTCTTTTAACATCTTGTGCATTCAAGGGACAACGTAACACTTTCAATTCTTCATCAGAGAATTGATTACTGATAAAGGAGTTAAGAATCCACATAAAGGAGCAATTGAGGCAAGAGTTCCTATAAGTCATTACACTTTAGATATTTATTTGAGCAATGAATTTTAGTTTAGTACTACTTTGGTATATGATCACAGTGTTATCTTTTTCTTATTTAGCAAAAAGGGATCTCTAGGATATTTATAGGCCTCCTTCTAAACCGTAAGCAAAATAGCCTTAGCAGTTGACACATCAAGTAAGTGCTTCTACCTCTCCTTAAATTTAATTCCTTGAATTTCTCTTTAATCAAGTCTAGTTTTTTAAGACAAACGTAAGCTTTATGGCCATAGATAGTATGTGACGTACCTCTTTGAATAACCTCTATAAACCCCTCTTCCTCAACTAGAAAATTGTTAAATCTAAAAGAAAACTTCCTTTTATACTTAAAAGACATATTCTGAATGATAATAGGGGAAATGATATGAAAACATAAGATATAGAAAGAGTGTTTTACTCTTTGGGAACCTATATAAGCACTCTCCATTCACAGGTGCCCTATCAAGATTTTTCCTTATGTTCCAATTTAAAATTTACTTGTTTCGCTCAGTGAAGAAACACCCCTCAAACTTTAAGTCAATTAATTTTGTCTTCTCAACACACTCTATAAAGCCATATATGAAATTCCTCAAACATATATGATTCTCTGCTTCTAACATGTATAGAGTACTATTAAAATCCCAATAAGCATATGAGGGTTTTAATTAGTAGAGCGTATGCTTTAAAGATGATCCCAAAGTAAGCTCCTCTTAAATGCAAATTTTGATCCATATACAAAAAGAAAGTAAGCCTTTTATTTTTCTTGAATGAGGTGCACAAATGAATGTATGAGTTAATCACTGGTCTAAAGAATATTAACCTTTACTAGTCTTGATTCAAAAGCTATCACTATATATCCATAATGATGATGTTAGTGCTTTAACAAAAAGGATCATTAATTGCTAAATATTTCAACTTTATAAAGCTTTGCTAATTAAGCTTGTATTCGAATAAGCTTATAATAGTAGGTTTTTTTCTAAAAAAGTAAAGTCTTTTAAGGAATGTTATTTTTTAGGGCAATTCATGCGGATCCCCCTCATGTCTCATGACACTATGAACATGTTGGAATATTTGTAAGCTTAGACACCTTAGATCTATTATTTCTTCCTGACCTCATTCTATTGTCAATCTTAAATTCCTTAGTAAATAATTGTTCATTTTCCATCATATTAGGGGATTTAGTGGGCACTTTTTAAAGATCTTGAGGGTTTACTCCTACTTCTAAGGCCTTATCCTATAACAAGCACTTTGTTGTTTTACTCACCTTACTAATGTAAGTCTTATCTCCACCTTCAGGTTCAAAAACTTTCTATCTTAGGAAGGCTTTAAATGCTTATATCAGGCGTTCCAAATAATTTATCTTTGCCAAGAAAATTGCTCTTATTAAGTAGGAGATGAAATTTCCATTTTATAACAATATACACCATATACTTAACACTACTAGATGCACTCTTGAGAGGATTCAACTTGAAAATCATAATGATCCTACTTCTTCTCACCTTCTGGAAAAGGGGAAAGTAGCTATATATGAAAAAAAAATTCAAGAGCACTGTGATAGGTGTGCATTAGGATATGTTTTTATAGGTAATTGGCATGTGTTTTCTTGTATAATTGTTGTTTATTATTCTAGTTTAGGATTCATTTTGTATGTTTTCATTAAGTTTAATTTTCATTGTTGTTCTTGTGTGTTTGATGCTAATTGAGGGTACGAATTGACTATTTTTGTGTAGGAAAGAAAAGGGAGCACCTTGGAGGTTAAATAAAATATCAAATAAGAGAAGACAAGGAGAGTGCATCTGTGCCAAATTCCCACGTTTGTGGGAATCATGCAAATTCCCACGGACGTGGGAATCATAGAAGAAATGACGAGTGCATCTGTGTGTAATTCCCATGCTCGTGGGAATCATGCACATTCCCACAGACGTGAGAATTGTAATCCAAGGAAATCTGCAAGGCTTCATTAAACCTAGGGCTTTTAGACTATAAAAATATCATTAAGCCTCCATCTTTAATGGAGATAACACCCACCTGTAGAAACACCATCCTTGAGTGAAGAACAGATGTTTGGAGCATTAAGGAAGGATTGAAGACAAGAATCATCATCAAGATTGGGCAAAATAGCACATCAACACTAAAATTTCAGATTTTGGCAAAGAAGAGAAGGAGTCTTTCTATTCAATTTTCTGTCATTTTAAACTCTTCTATTCTTTATAAAAATGGTTATTTTATTATTGATGATGTTATGGAGACCATTTTAGGTTGATTTCATTTTAGGGTTTGCTTTTGAATTATTTTGTCAAAACTCCTATTTTATTGAAACAAATACAATTGTCTTGTTGATTGTTGTTCTTAATTGTCGTCTTGCAACAAATCGAGAGAGTGAGTGAGATGAAATTAGTGTAGGATTGTACAACGAAAGTTGGCGACCTATATACTAGCAATTATCATGTTAATTAAATATCTAGAAGAGAGATCTCGATTAGTCAATTGATCGCCCATAGGATAGTTTAATAACTAGTTAAATTGGCAAAGTCATTAGGTAGGTTAAGAGATCGTCCAATCGATTCCTATTAATTTGATTAGGGACAATAGTTACACTTTAGAAAGGTTAATTAGTACATTCAGAAATCTAGGGTGAGACACAATTCAATCAATAAAATAGGAGGAAGACAAAGTAAGGAAAAAGTAATCTCTAGAATTTAGATTCTTGAATTTAGATTTTCTGCAATTAGGGTATTGTCCATTGTTTACATTAGTCTCTTTTAATTTTAATTTAATTTTTCAGATTATTTGCATTTCACAATTTAGTTTCTTAAACAAAGTTGTGTCTAAATTAAGCGGTGTCTAGGCATCAATCCCTGTGGGATCGATATCTGCTCTTTTTACTGCAAGTCACGACCTGTTCACTTGCAATTTTGAGCATCAAATAAGTAGATAGGTTTTAACTTCAACAATTATTTGGCGTCATTGCCAGAGATTGATTGTTGAGCATCGTGTTTGATTTAGATTACTTTGATTTAAGAGTTTTTGATACTTTTTCTTGTGTATTTGCAAGTGCATGAATACAAGGAGTACACGAAGGATGAAAGAAGCTATAGAGGACGAATTTCCCGACACTAAGAAGCATGAAAGAGAAATAAGAAGGGCAAAGCGTATAAATTTCTCAAATCAAGATATGGCTGAAGAAGGAGAGTAAGGAGGACCAGAAAGCACACTCATAGATTTCATGAGGCTAGGGTTTAGTCCTCAACGAGTGGCGAGGCCGATAGTTTAAGTAAATAATTTTGAGATAAAGTCTGCGCTAAGCAACATTCTTCAAAACAATATGTAGTTTTACGGGCTATCCAACGAGGATCCGAATGCCCACGTCTTAAATTTTTTAGAGATCTGTGGCATATTCAGATTCAACGGAATGTCTGACAATGCGAAGAAGCTGCGACTATTTTTATTCACGTTGAAGGATTGGGCTAAAGCGTGGTACAATTCTTTGAATCCAAGCTAGATCACGACTTGGGAGTAGCTCGACCAAGCTTTCCTTGCCAAATATTTTTTGTTAACGAAGACGACGAGGATTATCAAGGAGATAACAAATTTCTAGTAGAGCGACAGAGAATCTCTCTACGAAGCTTGGAAGAGATTTAAAGAACTTCAAAGAAGTTGTCCCCATCATAACCTCCCGAAGGAATTTCTGCTTCAAACATTTTATAATGGAGTGAATCCGAGCACAAGGGGCACAATTGATGCAGCAGGTGGAGGTTCACTGATGAGGAAGACGGTGGAACCAGCTCATAATTTATTGGAAGAGTTGGCAAGCAACAGCTGCATGTGGTCGAGCGAGAGGAATAGACAAGGACAGAAGGAACAAAAAGGTATGATACCTATTCACTCAGTTACTGCCTTACAGGATCAAATCACGACTTTGACGAAGCAGATAAACAACATGCAAGGAGCGTCCACCTCAACAGTTAAGGTAATGCAAGCACAATATGAGCTGTGTAAAGAGAACAATCACAATTCAGTAGAATGTTTCCTATTAGGAGCTAGTAGGACCAAACAGGAAAGCTATTTAGGCCAGCTGCAGTGACGTAATAAACCATATTCGAATACATATAATCCGGGTTGGAAAAACCACCCGAAATTTTCTTGGAGTAACAATAATGCAGGTGGACAACAAAGACTACAAGGACCTCCAGGATTCCTACAAGATCAAATCAGAGTATTGGAAAGCAAAATGGATAAGATGATGGAGGTTTTGGAGTCCAAATTGGCAGCACAAGAAGAGAATCATAAAAGGATGCATACAAGCCAGGAGGAAAATCAGAAGAGGATGGAAGCAAAAAGATCATATTTTGAAGAATCATACATCATCCATCTACAATCTGGAAGTTCAGGTTGGCCAACTAGCTAACGCTTTATCTTTTCGAAATGTAGATAGTCTACCAAGCAACATTGACGTGGATCCGAAGGAAAGAATCATAGCCATTACTTGAATAGAGAAAGAAGAAAGAAAACATAGGGAGAAAGATGGAAACAAGCAAGAAGAATAAACAGTGTTGGAAGTCCTTCCAAATGGACTAATAAGCGAGTCGATTAAGGGACTTCAGCTTGGATTTTTACATCAAATTTTTGCTCAATGGAAGCCATCTTCAAGTAAAGTAGCTCGGAATTCTAAATAATGGGAGTTAAGTGAGATGAAAGACATAACAAATCAACTCCAGACAAAGCTCATGTTAAATGGTCCATCGAAAGAAGAGGTTATCAATCACATATTAGGAGAAAGTCCACATGTAGCACAGAAGAAAGAAGACCCAGGAGACTTTTTCATTCTGTGTAGTATAAATGGAGTTAAGATAGATCGAGCATTTGCGAATTTGGGAGTAGGTATCAACATGATGCCATACTCATTCAGTCAGAAGTTAAGTCTAGAAGAGCCAGAGCCGACTAAGACATTAGTGAAAACGACTAGCAGGACAGTGCATTTACCAAAGGGGATCATCAAGAATGTGCAGCTACACATTGATAAAATTGTCATTCCTGCAGATTTTTACATATTGCATATTAGTGAAGATGAGGAAACCCCGATGGTTCTTAGGCAATTTTTTCTAGCTACTGCTCGAGCGATTATTGATGTTGATGGGGCGAGTTAATACTGAGAGTAGGGAAGGAGCAGTTAACATTCAAGGTGTCGAAGAAGAATTATCATCCTACTCTACCCCGACGGACATCAAGGAACCTAAACTCCAAAGAGGATGGGAAAATATTGAGGGCCCCGAAAATGCGTTTAGGAAGAAACGAACGTGTAGGAGAAGGCGAAGAAAGGAAAACAATGATGAAGGTGGAGCCCAGAATAAGGTAGCCCCTGTATAAAGTCTGAGATCAGTTTATAGACCGCTATCATTCCGATCATTTGAATTGCCATGAGTAAGAAGGAGAGTCGAGCTACCGACGGTAACAGAAGCACTGCATGGGAGGCAACTCATGGGAGTCAACTAGCCTTTGTTTGTTTTTGTTCAATTAATGGTTCAATGAATTCTTTAGTTATTATCATGTTTGAATTGGATTTGATTGATGTTTGTGTTGATTATGTTTGGATTTCAATTTGTTTTCTTTTCAAATTTCTTGTTGGTGATATTATCTTGATGTGTTTGTAGCTTTTCAAATCATGTCGAATGCATATAAGCTTGGAAGAAAGTTTGAAATTGTGAGGATCTCCAATTCCCACGTGGGAATTGTGGTGATTCCCACAGACGTGGGAAACCTCTCTAGAGAGTTTCTAGAGAGGAATCCCATGCTCGTGGGAATTGTGGGGATTCCCATGCTAGAGGAAACTTAAAGTTTCCCCCATTTTCTTCTCGCATTCATTTTTCAAAATTTCACTCCCTCTTTCTCTAGAACACGATTTTCTCTCCTCCCACTCTCTAAAACTCTTCATTTTTCATCTAGATTCTTGGTATTTTCTTCATCCCTTTCCATTAATCTTACATTCCTTCATTCTTTTCATACATCAATCATTCAAAAACATAAGGATTTAAGTGAGATTTTATTTTCTCTCTCTAAAATACGAATTTCACTCTCTTTCTTTTGTTTTTACAGATTTTCTTCTAATAATGGCTCCACCAAGGACGATGAGGGTTAGGTAACCGATCGACGAGCTCCGCCATCAATTTTACAGTGAACGAAAACCTAACTTAGCAGAAACCTATCGAGCCCCATTTCTGATTTACTCGGAAGAAGAAGGTGTGCGCTTTCGTGACTTTAGGAATAGAGCGTTAGTTACTCCTAGGTTTTTGGATTTTAGAGTGTTAGAAAATATAGGACTGAGACGCCGACTTGAACAATTAGCTGTAAACATAGGGTGGAATAGATTTGTTAGGTGCGACGTACCTATTTCTGCCACCATATTTTTAAAGTTTTTCACAACAGTTAGGTATAATTCTAAAATGAATTTGTTTTGGTTTAGGTTAGGTGGAAATGTTTTTAAACTTGATTACTCTGTCATGCATGAATTGTTTAACTTGTCGAATACAAAAATCTTAGATGGTCATGCGGATGTTGACGTAGATGCTTATTGGAACACTCTCACATGTGAAGAATATTTTGATTCACGTACTGCACCGAACTCTCTAATCTTGAGTGCTGAGCATTTGCTGTTACATAAATTCATGTACCTGACTGTGTTTAGTAAAACAAAAATTAATAAATGCTCAGCTAAAGAACTTTTCTTTTTATGGTGTATAGATAGAAAGCTTAAAATCAACACACCTTATAGAATTTTTCGATCACTGGTAAGTGTGATTAATAAAAAGAATACGTCTTTTGTGATGGCTCATATTGCTTCTGCTTTGGGTGTATTTTATAATGTGAATATGGAGAATTTGGATATTACTCCCCACGATATGTTTGACATAGTCTATTTGAGACGCTCTGAGATTGTGGAAGTCTAATCTATGGTACTTCATAATTTTCAGATGCATACCGTAGTGAGGAGTAGGAAGGGTGTCAATGCAGTCGTAGACTGACCCTCCACATCCAGCGCAGCTCCTGAACCAGAGAAGGAAGCAATAGTGGAGGAACCAAAGGAATTAGCTGCGGTTGACCGATATCAACCGATTCTCGATCGAATAGTCCCAAATCAACAACGAATGGCATCCCAACTCAATGAACTCAGCACTCAAATGCTACAGGTTTACAAGGAGCAACGTAGCTTAAAGAGAAGGTTCATCAACTTCTGTCAGAGGAACAATTTTAAAGCTTCTACACCATCACCGTCACCACCATCATCGAAATAAGCTTTTCTTATCCCTTAAACTTTTAAATTTTGTTGTTTCTTGTGTGTGAGTGCATTTCTTTTCATGTGTATTTGGTTTCATAATATTTGTTTGCGTGCTATGTCTTTTGTTTAGTTATAATTTCTTTAATTTTGGTTTGACTTCAATATCTTCTGTTTGGTTTAATATCATTCGCTTGTTTCAATTTCTTTTGTTTACGTTGTTTTTATTTTTATTTGGTTTAATGTCAATTTCACTCACTTGGGGGTTGACTTGTCACATTGAGGACAATGTGATCTTTAAGTGTGAGGAGGAGACATCAAGTTTCTTAATTACGTTTTTTTACATTGTGTTGAATAGGATGCATGTTTAGGCATATTGTATATACTTTGTGTTAGCAATGGAACCGCATTTGAGTCATTCTGATAAATATTGCCATGAGATTTTGTCATGTTAGTTGGAATTAGATTGAATGTATGCTTGAACTTAGATTAGGCTACTTAAGTAGAAAGTGAACCATATAGAGTGATGAAAAGTAGTTGGTTACATAAGCTTAGTCACAAATCGATATTTGAACAATAAGATAGTGTAGAGATGCATAATGAATTTTCATTTAAGCTAAAGTGAGGATTGAGTCGTATGACTCCATTTAGAGTCATTTCATTTCCTTATTGAGTGTACTTCCATAGGTTATTACCTTTAAAACTTGCTTTGAATCGGTTTGAGTCTACTCGATGCATGCTTAATAGAGATGACCGAGGCCCTTTTTCTTGCTTTAACTATTGGCTTAAATGACCCACCTTTACATAATCCCTTACTACCCTCATTGAGCCTTAACCTTTTTTTTCTTGAAAACACCCAAAATTTTAACATTTTAAACTACATTATCCTACCCTTTCACAAGCTTAGTAAAGTATTAAGTAAGACATTAGTTAGGATCGTGTAAAATTTTTACGGAGACAACTTGCGTATATTTTTGCCTGTGGACTACATTGTATATATTGCTAGTTTTGATCCATAGTTCTTCTTCCATGTATGAAGAATAAGAAAGAAAAATGAAAAAATGAAAAATGTAAAAGAAAAGAAAAGAAAAAAGAAGAACAAGTGAATAGCATCAATAAGTGCAGAAAAACAAGTAGATAGGTTTTACCTTCGACACACCGCTATTTGATTTCTCACTTATGAAACAAAGATTTCAAATTGATTGGTTGAAATGTGGTGACAAAAACAGTAATTTTTCCATAAAGTTGTGGTTTTTATGAAAAATGATAATATAATTGTATTCTTGCTTTTAAATAATTAGAAATTGGATTCAAAACACATGTTGCTCCAAGGGCCCTTTCATTACTTTTCAAATATCCTAAGTGCTTTTACACGTGTAAACTCCTCTGGTACTTTCCTCAAAGAAATAATATAGGATTGTATCACTCACCAAGAAGCTAAAGACCTATAAAAGCCTATCAGCATATAAGAAATTGAATATACCTTGAAATCTATGAATCCACATAAGGCTTCTGATCCATGGTTTCAACTCATACTTTTTCAACAAGTCCTGGAACCTGACTAGACATCTTGAGGTTGAAAAATGTGCTTCATCATTGCATTGATTTGTATAAAGAGGCTTACATACTAAGGAGGATTATTGGTGACAACATCTTGTTACTACAAGAGCTGGTGAGAACCTATTCCAAGAGAAGAAGTAGCAAGAATTGCCTCCTCAAGATTGATTTGAAGAAAGCTCATGGTTGTTTGGACTAGAATTTCATCCTAAACACTCTCCATTCCATGGAATTCCCTAAAACGTTCATTCAATGTGTTTCATAATACATTACCACTCCATCTTTTAAAGTTCTTTTGAGTTGTCGGCCTTGTAGATCTTTCAAAATCTACAAATGCATTTGACAAGGTGATCTCACCTTATCTCTTTACTCTTGTGATGGAAGTTTTTAATAGAACTCTTAAAAGGATTGTGGATAGAATAAAGAATTTTAAATTTCATTCAAGGTGTAAAAGACTATAGATTACAAACCTCTGCTTTGTCGATGATCTCATCCTTCTCTCCAAGGCTTATCACACTTCTATTTTTACTCTAATGAAAGATTTGAAAATTTTCAACTAGCTTTCTATTCTACAAATCAATTTCTCTAAAAGTGGTTTCTATTTTTCTAATGCAAGCACAGGACAAGAACTAATTGTAAAGGCTATTACTAGTTTCCAATTTAAGCACTTTTTAATACTTATTATTCTATAATTAGTAATATTATGGTAGTCCTTTATATGTTGGAGTAGAAGTATAAGATGGAAGGAATTTAACCTTGTTATTGGAAGTTGAATGGTTTAAAAGACATTTGGAGTTGTATGGTTTAAAAGACATTTGGTCTCATTGAACACTTCTGGTATGATTTATTTAATGATCATTAATTAAGAATGGACAAAGAGCTAGATCATAGTAGCTAAGGATCAATTTCATCTTTTGTTGATACATTATTATCAAGCATAATTGGAAGTTTAAGTTTTCATATCAAGGAACTCATAAGGGAAAAAGGGCTAAAACTTTTTATGAGTTAGATAAATATTTGGAAGTTGGCATTATGACCTCAAATGATAATGACCATTTCATATATTATCATAATAAAAGTCAAATGAACCCCAATATTCGATTATGCAAGCAATTATGCAAGATGTGTTGGTAATTTCAATATTTATAGTTGCTTTTGAATTTATTTTTAGTATTGGTGGTCAGACAGTGAATCCTTATCATTGTTGACTTCTTCCTAAAACTTTAAAAATCCTATTATTAAAAATATATCTTTGACTATAATTATACCATTAACAATTAATTTAAATATAAGTTTACTTATTAAACTAATACATATTAAATTAGAGGAAAGTCAAAAGGCTTATCTTTAAAATATTTAGAGTTTCATTCTATATGGAATTTTTACACAAGGATATATATATTAATTGAAAGTTCATCAGTTTTGAAATTTGGCATTATTTTTATAATTTGGTTTTGGTTTCAATTTTACTATATAAACTGATATTGAATATTATTTAATCTTTAGTATTAAAAATCTACAAATTAATATAAATTACAATTTGCTACTAATGAAAAGCAAACTTCTTTATTCATAAATGATTCAGTAATAGTCTTATACTTAACAATAAATAAAATAAGAAAATTCTTTAATTATATAAGGAATTATTTAAAATTCTTAACATAATATATATGTGAAATTATACTATTTGATCACATTCTACTCCCTGTATCAAAAACATAAGAAAAAACATAATAGTCGCGTATATATCATTTTATTAATATCAATTATTATGAACATAATAGCCGCGTATATATCATTTTATTAATATCAATTATTTCATATTTCATTTTATTATATATGCGACTAATATAAGAAACAAAATGAAAACCCAATTAGGTTACATGACAACACATGTATATAATAAGTACTAGTGAAAGAAAATTGATACTTTTATTTATCTATTATGTTACACATAAAATCAATAATTGTATAAAATATAAATAAAGTATATGTAAAAATAAAAATTAATTTTATGTTAATATTAGTGTTGGTTTTTTTAATGGTTACTAGTTTTATTGACATGCTTTTATTATTATATAAAGTAAAAACATCAATCTCTCATATAGTTTAAGAGATTTTAAAAAACACCTTGATCTTTAAATTTCTCAAAAAAAATTCTTTTAGTTTTTATTTTTCTCCAAAAAAGTTCATTCTTTTAGACTTCAATTAAAAAATAATAATGAAATACATCAGACATTAACTAATCAAATATCGCCAATATGATAACACAACATGACTCTTAAACTTGACTTGAACTAATTAAATTTGAATTAAATTAATAATTTAAGACAATTAAAATAAATTATTATTTTGAGTCAAATTTAATTAGTTTGGTTCAATTTCAAAATTTAGATTGAATTGTCATGTAAATAATATTTGATCGATCCACGTTTGATATTTATACTGTGAATATTTCATCGTTATATTTTAACTGAAATTTAAAAGAAGGAATTTTTCTGAAAAAACGGAAAACTAAAAAGAGTTTTTTTTATATAATTTTAAAGATCATAAAGGTTTTTTAAAAATTTCTTAAACTACAAATTGTATCTTTTACCCTGCTTTATATTATACTTTTATTGTTATTATTAAAGGTAATTGCAATTGACAAACAAGTTTACAACTAATCATAAATAGTTTTACTCTCCTAAGTTTTAAGTTGATGATTTTATTTTAAATACACATAATAGAATGATAAAAAGACTTTCAAGAAAAAAATAAATACACATATTTGTAACTTGATTGTATTTATATTTGAAAATAATTACATTAATATTTTATTAATATAAATATTAAAAATTTTATCATTCAATGCTAAAATTTCATATTTATAAATTTTGTTTTGATATTTAAGTATTTCTTTAAATTTATAGTTTAAATGGCTCAATTTTTAAAATTTTAACTATATAAATGTTGAAGGCATCAAATGTTGAAGGCATCGCATCGTTAAACTATATTCATTCAATAAAATAAAATATATTGATACTTACCAGAATCGACATATTTCAAGTGTTGGTGTGTATGTATATATATAAGTTTAGAAAATCAATACATTTTAAAAATATATATATTATGAAGGTCCCAACCTGTTAAAATGCCTATGTATGATGTTCACTCGTAGTAGCTTGTAGCCACAAACGCCACCACTTCTAGAACATCAGATTTTCATAACCCAGCCCCCAAGATGTGACCCAAAAAGCTAAAGTTAGAATGTTGAGCCATCAATTGAACTAACTCTCCAAATTTCTTCAAGATTCTCGAGTTTGTTGGTACATAATAGCGGTAGTGATAGGTGAATTTACTAATCTTTAGTTGAATGGATTAGCATTCTTTCAAATGGAAGCCTGCTTCATGGCCTCCAATGTGGGCTCCATGATGGCCCGTATATGGTGAAACAGGGGGAGCTAATAGTGACGAACGCAGGTTCCTTGCAGTTTCGTCCTTTTTGTTTGTTAGTTCGTCAACTATCCTTATTGAGTGTTAATGCAGTTTTGTCCTTTTTGTTTGTTTGTTCATCAATTATCCTTTCGAGTGTTAATTTTCATGTCCAAACTTCGCTTTCTAACTGGTCACCCTCATGCGCACATGGCAGCAGATCAAACGATATGAAACCTATATACGTAGGTGTGATTATTGAGGAGTAGGTAGGGACGCAATGATATTTTTTTCTCTTTATGACGAGACTAGTTTTTTTTGTTTTTCCAATATACTAATTTCATTAAATTTCAACCCCCACCCGGTGGTTTGTTGGTTATATCATTTCTATGATTTGGTTTTCATGCTTAAACCATAAAATCCCAAAAGGAGCAATCCAATCTTGGCAAGTGTGTTTGAGTAAAAATTACAGTCCCTACGCATTTTGTTTGAACTTTGAAGGCTCCCCCGTGCTCGTGACGCGACATAGTTTGGTGTTGTTGGTGCTTCCAAGGAAATGACAGCTTCGATATTTTGCTTTGTATGGCAGCCTAAAGCGCTGCGCTCTTGTGTATTGTCCTTTCCAACGTTAGCTCTGCGATCAGCTGTCAAACTCCTGCTCCGTACAAGTAGAATATCTCTTTTGTACCTTTTCCTGAATCTTTTCGTCTAATTCTCGTTCCATGAATCGTGTCCAATTCTGCGAATATCAGACCAATAATGTAACTAAAACTTAAGGCCTAGTCAGATTTATAATTAGTTTTTCAGTTCTCTTGTTAGTAATCCGCTTGTTGGCTAAATTTTCAAATCAAAATTCCAGATCTTATTCATGTGGCTTTGCATTGAACTCATACTTCCTTTTCAGTTCGGCCCACTTATTATATTTTGATTCCATTCACACATAATCATATGTGATAACACACAAATTCTTTTTAAATTAGTTTCATAGCAGTTTTGGAGGGTTTCATGAGATGCATGTGTTTTTGATAAAGAATTAAAAAAAAGAAATATTATAACTGAACTTGGATTAATTAGTAGCTTGAATAAGTAAGAAAATTATATAAATCATAGTGTATGATACAATTGTCTATAACATTGGAACATTTTTCCATATAGAGGTAGAGCTGGTAATATAATGTGTTTATTATTGTTTTTATCCAAAAACAGTCAATTATTGTACTATTTTTTAATTTCTAAAAATTATATTTTAAATATATGTATCTTTATAATTATTTTAATATCTTAAGCACATCCAACATACAAGGATCATTTCTATGTCTTCTAAAAGGACCTCCTATGTTGAAATTCATATTTTAGTTGAAAGGAAAAAACAAATGAGTTGCACGTTTGTGCAATTGAAGTTTCTTTCTAGCAAGCAAAAAATAATTCATGTATATTAGTTTCCTCTTATAATGTTCCTAATAAACATTGCTAAAACTATTAAATAACTTATTACATTTAATTAGGAATTATCCACAACAACTCACTAGCTAAAGTAAAATGAAGTAATCTTTGCCTTCTTTAGGAAGAAAGAGAGCTTGACATTTTGCCCATCAGAATCACAAACAATACATAGATGATAAAGAAAATATGGAAGACTCGGATAGGTAAAAGTACCCTTATAACAATGGATACATGCATATAATCTCAGAACAATAGCAAAAATACCCTTAAAACAATGGATACATGCATATTATCTCATAACAATAGCTTTTAAAGCGTGAGGCCATATACAACTCTTTATGAATAATGATCCACATCCTCAATCTTAGGGAGAAAGTTAGAGTGTAGCTTAAGTATAAGTAAGGTTACGAAGCTTTCACTTTATTTTCATATGAAAGTTGGTCCACTATTAGCCCCCTAAGTAAAGCCTTTAAGCTCTCACCTTTATAAAAAGTAATCCTTGATAATACGTTAGTAAAAGAGGTCTATCCTCTAACCCTTCTATGAAATTGATTAATAACTCTTTAGTACTTTCAATCTAAATTGTCATCTTATCTTAAGCTAGGAAATCTGCTTTAGATGGAGCAAACACACCTTAGGGGTGTTCTCAAATGAAGCATGTAGATAATTATTGAGGAATCATATACTAAGAGTTGTTTTGTACATACTTGTTTGGTTTCAACAAGCCTATCTCAAAGCTTTATTCTTGCTTTGGTTTGCAATTAGGAAAAGATTGAGAGCTCCTAATGAGATGAAAAGATTCCTAAACTTACTAAACATATGTGTCCTATATAACTACATCATTAATTAATGGAGCACTTTTTTTAGCTGCAATTTCTTATCCTACATTTGAAATAGAATTTAACAGTTTTATAATATAGCTTCAACATTAAACTGATAAGGATTAATTGATTGGATATATCAGAAGCAGAAGAAGAAGGCTGTAGATTGTCTTATGTTCAAATTTTCAATTAATAACACAATTTATGGCTTATGGAAGGAGAGAAACCAAAGGATTTTTTAAAGGATCAATGTCTAGAAGCAAAACCTACTTAATGCACTAATACAATTTATTAGAGAGCAACTAATAACTCATCATATTCACCTAGAATATATCCAAATCTTGGCTAATAATTATAGATTTCCCTCTCAAATACTCCTATTAATAACAAGAACTTAAGCCATTCAAAAGTGTTATGTGAATTGACTGTGGTTTTGACTTCACAGATGATAGTTACAATCTCAAAATTGAACTTAATCCTCTATTTCACAAGCTCAAAAATAGATTCTATCAAAAATTTCCAAAGGTAAAAGAAAAAGATCCCTATAATAAAACATAATTTAGGGAAGAGAAATCACCTAAAAATTTCCCAAAGTAATTAATAAGCTTAAAGATAGCCCCCATCAGGATTTCAACAACATATGTAAAAGAGATAAGCATCTAAGTTTAAAAGAGATGATGAGAGACTCTACGCAAGATAATACTTCTCAATTCTAAAACCATAGAACTTTGATAAGGACTCTTGAAGTTCAAATTGGCCTACTAACTATGGTTATAACTAAAAGAACAAAGTTCAAATTGGTCTATTGAAAATGGTTATAACTAAAAATCACAAGGCACATTGCCTAATGATATCTTACGTAAACCAAGGGAGAATTTAAAGAATTTTTCTCAAGGGATGAGGAGTTGATCAGTATAGAAAAGGAAGAAGATAACAAGGTAAGGATTATAGGGGAGTATCAACCAATAATTCTTTATCCTGCAAGATTACTACAGATAATCAAGGAGGAAGAAATCAGTACTTAGTAGTAGTATAAAGAAGATCTAAAAGATAAAGTTCTAGAAGAGATGGATTTAGAGGAGGAAATCACAGAGACAAAATCAAAGAAAGGCAACACTGAGATCCGCTAAAACATTATACTATTAATGAGCAATCCAGGGAGTTTTAGTATTCTTGCATTATTAGTGGTATCTATATTAATAATACATTTAACTGATTTAAGAGCAAGTATTACTATAATGTCTTATATCATGCTATAAAGAATTGGAATTGATGAACTATAATTTATAAAGAGAGTAACATATCTGGCTAATAGCTCAATGAAAAGTCCTAAGGATGTTAATGCAAACATGATAATAAAAATTAAAATGTTCATATTCCTAAAATATTTTTATATTACAGATATTAAAAAGGATGAGAAAAAATTTCTAATCCTAGGTAGGCCCCTTTTTGCTAAAATTCCTAATCCTAGGTAGACCCTTATTTACTATATCAAGTGCAGTAATAAATATTAGAGAAGGTCAACTCATACTTAAGGTTAGGAATGAATAAATCTTATTTTTAAATGATGAAAGCATATTATAGTGGTTAAAGACTCATGAGAAACTAATTCTTGTTATATTTTACAATAAGCAGCAACAAAATGATCCAAGGTACTAATGTAATCTAGCAGACGATTAGTCTTTATTTTCAATTGATTTATTTAATTTCTCTTAGAATTGGTACTTATTTAAGTTAAGAGTGATTGAATTTGAGTTCTTTGAGAACTAGTAAAAGCTTGAATGTAGCGATGTGTGATATGCATAAAATTGTTGGAAAATCGAGAAGGGATCCAATCTCGATCGCAGTGGAATAATTATGAAGTTTTTTTGTATTTTAATTTCTGAAAACTAAGATCACTTTAATTCTATGAAATGATTAACGCATAAATCATAATAAAGTTGAATCTTAATTTGTATCTTATTCTGAAGTTTGATCCTTATCTTGTCGTCTCCCTCGAACTATTTCCAAAATTAGTCCATCTCAATCATCATAGCTATATAAGTATCTGACCTCTAACGGTATCCACGTAACAGATTGAGAGAACTCTATAACTCTTACTGTGAGAGTTAAGCAAGAAGTGTTAGCTTCATTAGAGCTTAAGCCTATTTATAATATGTTTTGGATATTTTAGTAATTTAATTCTAATTTTAATTAAACTTTAATATTAATTATAAATAATTTTAATTAAATACCAATTATGTCCAATAAGATCCAATATCTCATATTGATCCTTATTTATTAAATATCTCATTTTTAATCATGTAGTTTCTCAAACTTTACAGTCAAATCCAATTTGATTAAAAATATCTTTTCTCTCTTCAACTATTTTTTTATGTAAGACCCATTAGGTTCCTAAATATGTTGGCAATAGTTATAAATTCTAATTCTAATTCATAATTACAATTAGAAAAATTAAAACTCCTTTTAATTTATCTTTAATTCTTCAATTAAATAATTTATAATCACAAATCAAGATTAACGCCTAACAACGCATCATGACCAAGTAAATATTTAAGAACGTCAAGGTGATTTTGATTAACCTTTTCGTACATGATTTTTTCGTATAATTCAATCCTTTCATTAACCAATGTTCTAATTAGATATAAAGCTTGAAATTAATCTCTACTTTATTTTTAGTCTAATCATATTAGTTTTTTGTCATTAGCTATCGATTCAATTAATAACATTTGTAAACTATTTACAAAATGTCATTCTATCTTCGCCAAGGATTTCTCGAATCAATACTAATCAAGAACAATGAAGTATTCTCCCTAATTACTTTAGAATAATGAATCATATCTTGATCACAAAATTACCTCCGTATAGTTCATGCTAAATAATGACTACTAATTGAATGACCTATGATTAAATAGATCATAAGTAGTATCAAAACATAACAATTCTTATATAAGATAACTTTGAAGACCTTAAGTTAAAAGATCATTAGACATACAAGTAATATTCCAAATAGATTTCTCATATCGAGTATATTCAGTAAACACGTTCTCTAAAAAGCACCAACACGTTTGTTTAAATATCTTCATACTTTAGTCTATTAGATCGAATTCTCCCTTCATAAGGAAAAAACAAAACATGTGCTAGTCTTTTTAAGTTCTATTAATGTCCATTTTTAATAGAACAATGACTAGAAATATTTAAGAATAATACATAAATACAATATGAATATCATAATTATAATGATATTATAATTTTATTTGTGATGTATAATTATGTCATGAACTTTATCATATTCATATAAATATATATAAGATAAAAAATGTTTTTAAATATTTTGTCTCTAAGCTACAACTAAAACGATCGACTGTAGGACATAAACCAACAAAAATGCACATAAGTAATTTTCTTGATTTTTATGTCATACTACTTTGTCTTACTTAATTTCTATTTTTAGATAATCGTGATAAATTGACCATGAGACGAAATTATTAAAAAGTTAGATGATATTGAAAGCAAAAATATGAAGTAAATAATAATTCTTAGAGGAATATAGTTTGGTCCGAGGCTAAAAAGAGACAACGTGACATTGAAGCAGATACATAAACCAACGTTGTTGGAGACATGGTCATGCTAGATCAGAATATTTGCTAATCATAAAGGGAGATGGTAATAATCATTATTATTATTGAAAGGTCTAAGAACATGGAGGAGGATAATTTTAAGAATGTTTCTGTTGAAGAATTAGGATTCAGATATTTAATTCAATATCTTTTAATTTGAAAAAAAAAAGAACGTTGGATTCTTAAGGAGGTTCAGTTCAGTTGTCTCAATCGGCGATAGTACGTACAAACAAACTTGGCGGTAATGGTAATTTAATGGCACAAAATATTTTCTTTCCCTATAATTGATATTGGATTAGATTTTTGACACTTGTCTATCCAGCAACACTAATCTACTTTAGCAGGCTCCATTATATTTACAATATGGTTTTTAATTTTCACTTGCTAACACATATATATTTTCAGCCCAAAAAAAAAGAAGAAAGAAAATGATTTAATTAAATATAAAATAAATAGAGATAATTTTCAATTCTTTATTAGAAAATAAAAAAGAAAGGCTAAAACAAAGTAGAAAAAAATAGTTTTTCATTCAATCATTGATAGATGAAGTACGTATGATTTTCATTTTCCAGGACCACACATTGCGTGGATATGGATCAGGAGTTGGGACTTATTTGGTGAAACAACTAATAAATATGAGTGGTTTAAATTTTATTATATTACTCAATTTAAAACACCAGTCCTGATTTTATTCGAATCACAATCAAGGGCAATCTGGTAAAATCGAACAAATTGTCTGCACCTTACTCGTAGGTCCTATCTACCCCATGTTCTAAGTTGTTTTATGTCCTTTCTAGTACTAATGGACATGTTTCTGTCCAACTCAACCTCTAGCCATTTCACTTCTTTCTTCTCTTCATGGCTTCTGGTCAGCAACAAGCATCCACTGCAATGAATATGCAATGTTTTTCAGATAGTGAAGGCTGCCGGAGCGACGGAGATGAGGATAAGGAAGAGATGGAGGAGGAATTGAAACATGAAGAGGAGCTTCATAACAAAACATCCTTATGCAAGAATATGTTTTTCATGTGTGCCGGTGGAGAGAGACTGAAAACACGGTGGAAACTGGGGCAAGGTTTGGACCCTAGAGCTAAATGGTTCCAAGAATGGAATAGGGTTTTTCTTCTTGTGTGTGCCACCGGTCTTTTTGTGGACCCTCTCTTCTTCTACGCTCTCTCCATAAGCGGAACTTGTCTGTGTCTCTTTGTGGACGGGTGGTTCGCGGTCACCGTCACGGTTCTCCGGTGCATGACCGATGCTTTGCAATTGTGGAACTTATGGTTGCGGCTCAAAATGGTCAAGAAATTGTACGGTGGTGGCAGTGCCGCTGACGGTGGCGATAAGAAGGAGGCAGGCAGCCCACAAACGGCTGGCCATATCTCCATGGTTGTCAAATATTTGAAGGCTAAGAAAGGACTTTTCTTGGATCTGTTTGTCATTGCCCCCATACCTCAGGTGAAAATCTTCTTCTCTAGCTCCTCTAATTCTAAACTGGTAATGGCCTTATGATATCGCCGCCATTTTCAAACGATGACCAGCATCTAATCTGATTTACTATGACAACCATACAACGAAACATGACATCGTTCTTGGGGTAAGTGCCATTTGTATGATAGTGTTTAGGGCAGCTGACATGTGCATGTTATTACAGAGTGCAATGACAATGAGACCACGTGACGTACCTACATCCATGTCGTTTCTTCATAATTGCAAGGGGTAAAAGATGGAAACTGGAAAGCATGTAATAATTTGCACACGAAAGCTTTGGTTATCGGAAACGCTTTTGAACGAACTCTTCTATGGTGTCTTTTTCTTCTAGTCTTACGTCGGAGCACATAGAATTGAAGCAACCTCGTTCCACCATATTCTATGTTTATATTATAATGTATTTGACTGTCGCTACTTGAATGTTTTTGAGGAGAACCCTTACCCTCTTCTTCTCCATGGATAAAAAGAAAAAAAAATTGCAAATTGTTGTTGTCTTGACAAACTAGAATTTTTTGAGGGAAAAAAAAAAAACTATTGTCTGAAATGATAATGTTTTCTATATGTTTTATTGACATATTTTCCATGTTACAAACTTAGACAAGGTACCTTCTCCTGTAACTAACATGTTTTCATGTTAGTTTACATGTTTTCATGTGTGGTCCCCGAGTTTCTCTCAGAACTTATATTGAAATGTATGTCATCACTTGCACTTAAAAGCTCTTATTTGGCTGAGCAACATTTGATTTTTGTATCTCTAAGCTTTGTTTCTCTATTTAACTTGCTATGAGGTACATACTCTTCTTGCCTAGTTTACAAACCAGAAACAGAAAATTATCAACACCAGAGGCAAAGTTTTATACTTTCGTCTTCTGTTTCTGCCAAGTTTTATTGTCCTGTCGTGCTAAGTCAGGGCCATATAAACCTGTTAAATTCTTTCTTAGAATCATTTCATGTTCCAAGTAGTTAATCGCATGAATTCTACTTAGTCATCAGAAAACTTTGTATTTGACAACATCAACATTTGCAGATTGTCCTATGGGTGGCAGTCCCAACATTATTGGAGCAAGGATCTGTAACTGTTTTGATGACAGTTCTTCTGATAACATTCCTCTTCCAATACCTTCCTAAAATCTACCACTCCGTTCGCCTCCTCCGTCGCATGCAAAACGTTTCCGGCTACATCTTTGGGACTGTCTGGTGGGGAATTGCACTCAACATGATCGCCTACTTCGTTGCATCGCATGTAAGTTGAACTTCATCATCTAAATTATACCTCTCAATCTTTTCATCCAGAAACTTTAAAAGTCCCCTTTTCCTTCTTTTTATATTTTTTCATGTTACTGAACATTTAAGCAATGTATCAAAAGTCAGGTCTAGACCTTCCTGCTTTTTTTGGACATAAAAACAGATTATTGATGCTCAAGTAATTTTAAAGCTTCCAAATTTTTCTGTCCTCTCGCCGGCATGGACAGAGGGGCTCCTGTACATAGCCTTAGATTTGGGACCTCTATATAGTTGTTAGTGAAGCGACATAAAGAGAAAAGGAAAGAACAGTGTCTACAAGTTGAATTGTTTTCTCAAAAACAGTAGGGAACATTGAGTTTACTTAGGATTCTCCCATGAATTTTAAAAGGATTCAACTATTTAGTCACATTGAGGTTGTTGATAGTTTTGGCTTTCTGGTTTAATAGTGAAAAGGGAAAATGTTAATAGGTGTCCTAAAGTCACATTTGTGTTGATGTTTTTATAAATATTTATGTCATGACACTGTATATGCATAGTAACTTAGTACTAATAAGATTTTAAACTGAGGGTTATGGTGATAATGAAACTTTAAAATGTTACAGGAATCGCAACTATTTTAGAAAATGATAAAAAATAAAAATAATCCGGAGGTAAATACAAACTATGATATATTCAACAAAATGCATACAAAAGCATGCATGCCAGAAAGCAATGAAAAAGCAATCTCAGCAGAACAATGTTTAGTAGTGTTATTATAAAACACTTGGGGTCCTTTTTTTCATAAAATACAGGCAGCAGGTGCATGCTGGTACTTATTGGGAATACAGAGGGCGGCAAAATGCTTGAGAGAACAATGCAGAGCTACAAATGGTTGCGGGATAAGGTTGTTATCTTGTAAAGAAGCTATTTACTACGGGAAAGAAAGTAAGATCACAGATAGACTTAGACTGCAATGGGCACAAAACAACAAAGTTAGGAGCACCTGCCTGGATGATAGTGGAGATAATTATGGATATGGAGCATATCACTGGACTGTTCAACTTGTCAAAAATGATAACAGATTGGAAAAGATACTCTTTCCAATATTTTGGGCCCTAATGACACTAAGGTGCGTTTAGTTGATGCTTAAATTAACTAAACACCTCTTCTTTTAATTGATGTGTGTTTAATTGGTGTTACTGGCAGCACTTTCGGGAATTTGGAGAGCACGACAGAATGGTCGGAAGTCATTTTCAACATAATCGTCCTAACAAGTGGACTGGTGTTAGTGACCATGCTGATTGGGAATATAAAGGTATTCTTGCATGCAACAACATCCAAGAAACAAGCAATGCAACTTAAGATGAGAAATATAGAGTGGTGGATGAAGAAGAGGCAGTTGCCTCAAGGATTCCGGCAGCGGGTTCGCAACTATGAGCGCCAGCGGTGGGCAGCCATGCGTGGCGTAGATGAAACTGAGATGATTCGAAACTATCCTGAGGGCCTCCGAAGGGACATCAAGTACTATCTCTGCCTAGATTTAGTGAGGCAGGTATAAAGCTTTTAAATACATGCACACTTATGCTGCTTCAATGGACATAATTTGAGTCAGCAGTTGTCGTAACAATCATTAAAACCTCAGTGTATGATCTTGTTCAACATTACAGAGGAATGCAACTTGAAAGCTTATATTATTAGATACACTTCTTATTGTTTTCCAATGTCTTCAAACTCCTTGCGCATTCATTCCTAGTTGAAGTCTCCAAGCTAAAAACTTAGAAGGTTGTCCATTTGTTTCAGGTACCACTATTCCAGCATATGGATGATCTTGTCCTAGAGAACATCTGTGACCGCGTGAAGTCTCTAATTTTTACCAAGGGAGAAACAGTAAGTTCCAGTTCTATGGACATAAATATAAGCTGAACGTGCTTGTATCAATTGATTCTATTGGATATCTGTGAAGGGAAGCTTATTGAAAATTTTGTAGTACTTCTAAACCTTGGTTTCATGTAGGTAACAAGAGAGGGAGACCCTGTGCAAAGAATGTTGTTTGTAGTGAGAGGACATCTTCAAAGTAGCCAAGTCCTAAGAGATGGTGTAAAGAGCTACTGTATGCTTGGCCCGGGAAATTTCAGTGGCGATGAGCTACTCTCATGGTGCCTAAGAAGACCCTTTGTGGATCGTTTACCGCCATCTTCATCAACACTTGTTACTCTTGAGACTACAGAGGCATTTGGGCTAGAAGCTGAAGATGTGAAGTATGTAACACAACATTTTAGGTACACATTTGTGAATGAGAAAGTGAAGAGAAGTGCAAGGTACTATTCACCTGGCTGGAGAACTTGGGCAGCCGTGGCAATTCAGTTGGCTTGGAGAAGGTATAAGCATCGACTAACGCTTACTTCCTTGTCGTTTATAAGGCCTCGGAGGCCCTTATCACGGAGTTCTTCTATGGGAGAGGATAGGCTCAGGCTTTATACTGCTATGTTGACTTCACCGAAGCCAAATCAAGATGATTTTGACTTCTGAATTTGTATGCTTCAAAAGAGTTTTCAGTTTCTGTTTGTACTGTGTTTTTATATGTTATTTAATTTACGAGTGATGCTTTGTGGGTATGTGAGATAACCTATATATATATATATATATATGAAGAATAGGAATTGAATTGAGCCTTGAAAGGCAGGCGCATGAGTATATGAGAATTGGCAGTTAAAACAATGAATCTCTCTTGGTAGGAGAACCAACGTTATCGTACAATTTATTTCTAACATAATATTCCAACAAGGTTGCTTTATAAATTCCATCTGTTGTAGAAATAACTGTTGTCTTCAAACTTGTCCTTTTAACATATTGAAATGGATTCTGATTCTGTTTATCAGCTCCTCATTGAATTGTTCTTTACTTGAGCTTTTATTGTGGAATATTCTTGAATGAACGTGACTAGATATGATAGAGACAAACAAAAACACCATTTGCAAGCTTTACTGGTATACCTTATTGCAGAGCTCCATTCAACTATGTCTCGCCACACTGCAGGGGAATCAGCTATGTTGCACTTGCTTAGAATCGTTTTTTAGCTTTCACTGGTGAACCCGTCTTGACAAAAAAAATAGATGAGTAATGCTTTCTTCTGCTTTCTTGCACAACACATTCAATTTGGTATAGCCATATATTTGCTCAGCATATCAACTGTTGGTAGCTTGCATTTCATATCCATCCATGAAGTGGTGGATGCTCGTGGTTGTAAATACTTGCACCAAACAATCCTGATCCAAGGAACCTTGATAGTGTTGCTTCAAAAATACTGTCTACAGGACAAGTTTATGAAATTAACAGACCTGGAGTGTTTCCAAATTATGTTGTCTTTTTCCCTCAGGATTAAGTCTGGTGTTAACTATTTCTGAACTGATAATGGTGGGCACCATAGGCCTCCTGATAGCTTCCCTGTGTTCTACTGCCATAGCTACTGTTGCATCAGATTGTATAAGAGGTTTAAGAGGTGCAAGAGAATTCAGATATTCCAGTGGTCTTGTAAACATACAATTGTTAGTCTAGAAATTTGTTGACTTCCCATTTCCAATCACGTTCAGAAACTTCATTCTAACCTTGTCCCATATTTTCACAATGAGCTTCATTGTTGTGGAAGCAATAGAAGTGAGTTCAAAGTACCCAATACTTCTTTTCTTAAGTAAAATTCATTTACCAATTTAGTCCATAAAGCTTGCTTATCCCTTAACAGTCTCCAAATCCTCTGAGTAAGCATAACCAAGTTAAAGAGTTTTGAAAGGTATAAAATTCATACCACCTTCATCTTTGGGAGTGTATATCTCAGACCACTTGATTCTAGCTTTGGTTTCCTCTTCCTTACCTCATGACCATAGGAATTGTTAAGATATATTATATATATCTTTTATTTAGTTTTGGCATTTTAATTGGACATATAAGATCTAATGAGACTCTCACTTATTGATTGAAGATTGCATTCACGTTAGAATCTCTACAGCAGGTGTTGTACACATATTCTAATTATTATAGAAGTTTATTTTAAATATGATGCTATCTAGATCTCCTATCTATGGCGGAATCCTTGAAGTCTATCAAAATACGTGGACATCTCTTAGTGGTGGTTGAATTCTGCTGAAACATAAAAAGTGGATTAAACCAAGTAGCTTGGTAGC
Source organism: Erythroxylum longipes (assembly GCA_027563885.1). NCBI lineage: Eukaryota > Viridiplantae > Streptophyta > Magnoliopsida > Malpighiales > Erythroxylaceae > Erythroxylum > Erythroxylum longipes. The sequence continues at coordinate 26,390,657 of JAOQMS010000005.1, read as the reverse complement.
GGCGGAAGAATAGCTGAGGGTGTATGCGTTGTTTTCTTTGGCTGCGTTTTTTTGATGTAAAGATGGGCATCGTGCACTAATGAAGAGCTGAAGAACGTATCTTGTATGTGGATGCGGCAACTAGATAGTGTGCGTGTGTGACTATGTGCATATTTAATTGGAAGCTACGGTGATGAGGTAGCTTGCTTGGGTGTTTGGATATAAACAGTGCAGTGGGTTTATATATAAAAGAAGCTCACGTTTGTTTTGTGTGTTTTGGTCTTCATATCACTGTGCGGTAGTTTGTGTAGTGATTAATTTATTGTTTTTGGAGTCTTGCAATAAAAGTGCAGTGGACGTTGAATATATGGGAGTGTTGCATATCCACGGGAGTGTTCTTTAATTGTTATTGAAGAACATAGTACCAGTCAAGATATCCCAAGTAGTGGAGAAAGTCTTGATCAACTTTATCACGTCATCATTGCAGAGAATTGCCAAGAAGAATATAGCCTACGTGATTTTTGGGATACAAGATAAAGTGCAATTGGTTGGTGGACGTGTTTGGAATTTTATGCTCTTGAGTTAAATGGATTGATTGCCGTAGGCTATTATCAACGTGAACAAGGTAGCAGTGTTCTTTTCATCTGTTGCTGGAAATTTTTTAGAGGTGTGGCCAAGGGATTTTGTACGGGTAGATAACATTGAAGTGCAGGAAATTATGAGACAGTGATAGATTGAAAATGATTATTAATTGATTTCTTTATGGGCTCCGTATACTTCGTGTTGGTGTTTCTGTGAGTCAGTCTATTGGTGTTACGGTGACTTCGAGATCTATTTCAGTAGAGCTTAACCTTTTGGGAAGTTATCTTCTTTGTCTCAAGTATTTTCAGTTTTGTTTCTAGTTATTTTATTCACTTGAGTTGTTCCTTTATTATTTGATTAATTGTCTTTGATTAAGAGTGGTATAGAAAAAACCTCTGTCGAGGTTAGTACGAGACGATCGTACTATTAGGTGTGAAAATCTTTCACGGGAAGTGAGGTTGAGTGATAGTGTCAAGGGTTGAGTGGTGTCGGCTCGGTAAAGTCTTGAGTAATTCTATTGTACTTCGGTGAAAGTGATTAAGCTAGGTGAGGGCCCCGCAAACATAGGCAAGGAGTACCGAACTGCGTTACCAAATTTTGGTGTTTCTTTATTATTTCGATTTTGCTTGTTTTATTTTATTGACGACAAAGGAGTTTGCGGAAAGTTTGCGAAATAATTAACCCTCTTCGGTGTTTTTTTCAGGAATTTCAGGAGAGCTTTATTAATGATCTTTGTTACTGATTGCGGAAGTGCCAAATTAGCTACCCAGTATACGTTAATGGAATTCAGTAAAGAAACAACGAGCTGAGCTTTACCAACAAATGAAAGTTTCTTGGCACTCCAACTTGATATTCTATTTAAGTGATAATTGAATTTAATAATTAAAATAATTAAGTAAAATTACAAAATTCTGATGAAGTCCATAAAACACATTTATTTACTAAATTGTCATTCATATCTTAAAATCATAAAATATCTCCTATTTATAGAATTTCCACTCTCTAGTAACAACTGTTTTTTAATTTTCAAAAAATATCTTTAAAAAAATTTACAAAAAAATTATTTAGATTTGTATTTAAGAAAGGATTCCTAAATAAGAAATAAAAGCAAACAAATACTTAATTTTATGACAATAGATGAGAATACACATATCTTACTCCGATACAAATGTCTAAAGATAACTTAAATAAAATAAAGTACAAATAATTTAAATTTTATTTTTATGTAGTACTGATCATATAATTGTTTACCAAAAAGTACTTATAGGATAATAATGAATTAAAAATATTTTAATTCAACTTATTGAATGTTGATAAATCTTTTTTTCTTAGAAAGATTTTCCGTATTTTTATTTAAGAATTTGTCCTTATTTTTTCTCCTAAGTGTTATGAAAAATGTTAACTTATTTTAAAAAATTAATGTATATCTAATAAGTTTTAAAAGAGCTTAACTCCTCTAGTTAACTTTCCCTTCTAGTATGGCTCCCACTGAGTCCTTTTGCTAATTCCTTAACTTACTTTCCTTCAATCTCTAAACCTTTATGTTTGGTCCAACCAACCTCCAAAACTCTACCCGTAATAAACTTAAACGCCCTCCATAGATAAAATGTTCCATTGGGAATACAGTTGCCTAATCCAGAACCTAGTCCCTCTCCCTTAGCTTAAAACTCACTCCCAACCCCTCCTTCGCAACCTTAATTGGTACCTTCTGAAACGTCCCCTAAAGAATCTGGCTTAAGGAGGATCATTTGGAAACAAGTAGTAGATGACCTTTTCCCAAGCAGGAAGTTAAAATATTGTTCTCCCTTTTCAAATAGAGAAGGAAAGATTATAGCTCCTCCACTTGAGACCTTGAAGGTTGGAGCTTTGAGATGGTTAACTGCCTTGGTGGGGTTCCTTTTAGGTAAATATCTAACCTTCCATTTAATGAAGCAATAGGCATTCAAAAACTGAAAAGAATGAAGGATTGGAGGATTTATTCATATGTGACCAAGGTAGCTTCAGTTTTAAGTTTAATTTTGCTTAAGTGATAAACAAAATTCTTTACATGCCTTTCTCAGGTTCAATAAGTTGATTTCTGAATAGGTCTTGCATATGTTGCTTTCTTCAATTCCTTGGAATAAAAATAAACTTGTGTAAATCATCAAATTTTAAAAAGAGGACAACAACTCTTTGGCGTGGCTTTAGATTCGGAATTTATTTGTCAAATTCATTAAAAAGCTTCCCTGTAGTCTGTTAATTAACTATATATTACTTCCCCAATTTCTGTGTTTGCATTATGTTTGTATGTAACTACCAAAACGTCGTTTTCATTTTTCTGAACACTCAACACATGCTAAAGCAAGGGCTACTATAAATTATAACCATGAAAGTTCCCCAAACCTGGAAGAAGAGAGTGGAAATTGTGAAAGTAAATCCGTTCTGCTTTTAGGTTTTGACTTCTATACACTGCATGGCACAATTGAACATAGAAGAGAACAGAAAGGAAAATATTAAGCTTTCATCTCCAAGGCATCCGAGGATGCAAATTGGTTTGTCTCAGCAGCTTCCCAACCAGCAGAACCCCTAAAGAGCAAAATTGCAAGACTGCCAATCTGAAAATGGATAAAGCATCCGGAGCAGTGTGTCACAAAGGAACCAAAATCTGTCCCTACTGCTGTTATTTCTCTATCATACACAAAACTAGAGACTTTACTAGTGAATTATTGGAGGACGAAGTTTAGAGTGAGAAAGTGTAGAAAAACAGGGGCAAACAGAGTAAGCTTTTTGTAAGGACTCAACAACACGTTGAGATTTCTTCTGTTTTTTCAATATCAAAGAACAATGTATATGCGTATACAACTTCTGTAAAATCACTACATTTATAACATCTCATTTCCTAACTGCCATCTAACAACTAATTCAACTAAC
>JAOQMS010000005.1:26362601-26379606 GCA_027563885.1 Erythroxylum longipes | reverse complement strand
CATCTCATTTCCTAACTGCCATCTAACAACTAATTCAACTAACTCTTCTTGACTTCTTTAAACCGTTTCTTTACAACGTTGCATGGCTTGCATGTACACTGAATACACCTTCTGTCCGAATTTCTGAGACATTCCTTCTACACCTACAATGCATTGCCATCCTGGTCCATATGTTCTATCAAATTCCTACAATCAAACACAATAACCCACTTCCAAAATTGATCGTACCGTAATACTTTATTACATAATTCATAGCTCGTCTACACTTGGTGGAACTAACCTTTTTAATGAAACGAGCTATTTCAGTGGGCTCAGTGACATCATAGAAATCGAGAGCTTTCGCTGCCAGATCAAGTGCATCTTGCTGCATGGTATGAAGCATGTCGGTCTCACCAACAACTGCTTTCCCTTCCAACATGGCTCTAGCTACTTGGAGACCTTGAACAATGAAGAAAGGATGCGAAAATTAAGGATAACAAGCCAAGTTGTGGATGAAATAGGGTTTGGTTTCCAGGTATATATATATTCTTTCGGGGAATGAAGGGTTTGGCGCTAGTGGGACAGCCACGTATGTCCGAGAATTATACCTTTCCGCTATTAGCCTTTTCATTGCTTGGTAGCAAAAAGCTCAAATTGTGCAATAAAAGTCTAGTGGTGCATGGTACCTTGATGCAAAGGCACAAAAGACAATTGAAGAGCCTGCTTATCTTGGACACGTGCATGCTGCTTTGTGGAGTTTCCAATAGGATTTTGCTACGTGTGATAGGCTGTTAGATTCGGCTCACGTAGTGGTCGTTTCTGAACATAGGGCTACAAACAAAAAAAGTTCACATGATTGATTCCATTCCACACAACTGTTCATGCTTGTGTGTTTGAAGTACGATCGAACTAATTGCCAAGATGATCTTGCTAAGGAAGATAAGATTCACATCTTTTTACTAAATTTCGTAGTTTAATGAATCTCTTCTCTCAATACAATTCAATTGTCATGAAACCTTCAAATTTTCAGGGTTTAGTAGATTATTAGGTGCAAAGCGTTAAGGTTATATACACGTTGATTCTGTTCTGGTCTGGGTACACTCGTATCTTGTCATGAGGCGAGCAATCAAGGGAAGCCATCTAGCAGGTCCAATAGGAGGACCATCGAGAAATCCTCCAAAATGTGTGGAGGGAAATTATGAATAGAATAATGCACGCACAAGGTGTGATGGTTTACACTGTCGCAATCGATGGATGGGAGAAATGTAAAAGCGGATGGTACAGTAAGATTCATTGTCGAGCACCCTTCCAACGAATCGAACTTTCATGTGTTTGAGGACCATTTGGTCCAAGTTTACCATATGATTTCCAAGGAACTGTTAAAACAACGAATGCAGTATTCATCTTTGATGCAAAATCAAGTTAAGCATTTTTGTGAAGTCGCGTTTAGATCTTAGCAGTGGATACTGGATGTTAAAATCTAGGGTTCCTAAAGAGCTTAAATTAAAACAAACGATCAAACCAATTAAATCGATATCATTCTTGAGCTTGACTTAATATTTAAAAATAAACCTTATATTATTATTCATAAGGTGGAGATTTTAAGGTAAAGTGTGGATAGTATAGGCCCAATTCTAGTTAAGCCTGAGATTATGCTTCGTCTCAGACGACAGAAGCTAAACCCAATCTATTACAAAATGTACAAATTTTAACGCAGGGGTCTTCAAGAACTTCAGTCAGACTAATCATCTCTTCCCAATGCGATGAGCTTGATTGGTTTTAATTTTATAGAACGAGTTGTGAATTACAGTAATTATTTTCAATTTCTCGCTGTCACAACTAATAACAACTGAAAAAAAAGAAATAACTAATTTGTGTGTCAGGTAACTGATTTCCAATTAAACAATTAAAATTAGAGGAGAAAAAAAAATCAAAGGCCATGCTCGTGGCTTCTTTCATTTCCTCATTTCTCTGTTCACCACCAATTTTTCTATTCTCTCACTCTCATTTCACAACTTCACCCTTTTTCTTTTTTTTTTTGTCAGGGTCACGTCCTCACGTAGCAAACGCACTCGTCCATATTCAGGTTACCTAGCAAATTCTAGTTATGATTCCTGTAATCATTCTCAAAGGCGAGTGAGATTCGGGATCAACCCCACGTCAATGGCTCCGCGTCTCTTCGCCTGCTTCGGCAAGAGAAGCCGTAATACCTCGTCATCTGCAATAAACGATGCGCATGGGGCCGTGGTTGACGTCTCGGCGGAGGAACAGCGACGAGGAGGGGAGGTGCTGGTCGAGCTGTTCTCATCTCAGGGATGTAAAACGTCGCCGGAGGCAGAGTTGTTGGTGTCAAGGCTTGGGAGAGGAGATTTTGCATTAGAAGCACCAATCATAGTGTTGGCAAGGATCCTTATGGATCCAGCCAGTGGACTGTGAGGCAAAAGGCATACGTGGAGGCTCTGAAGCTTGATACCATGTTTACACCTCAGGTTGTTGTTCAGGGAAGGTATTAGTGTGTTGCCAATGATGAGGAGTCTCTCTTGTCTGCCATCATGAATGCTCAAAGATTCCCTTCTCCTGCTTTTCAGGTTCGTATGTTGTCATTATTATTATTATCTGGATTTTAGGAATTTGGAGAGATGGTGAGAACTGAGAACAGATTTAGGTAGATAAATTACATGAAGACAGTGTTATAAGAGAACATTTCCAGTACGGATTAAGAGGTGTTAAAATCTGTATAATTTTTTGTTACTGCAACAGGCAACCTTTGAAAGGCTTACATCAGATTCCTTGCAAGTTTGGGTGTCAGGAGCGTTAAGGTATAAAATTGATAACAATGGTGCGAATATCATGGTAGCCCTGTACGAAAGTGGGTTAGTGACTGACTGCCCACGAGGAGAGAACAAAGGCCGAATGTTGTCCAATGACTACGTGGTCAGGAAACTCGAAAAGCTGTGCACTGTCAAAGACATCTCTGCCAAGAAGGTGGTTTCAGGAACTGTCAAGTTTTCCTTGTGGGAAGGTTTCAATAGCGCCAAATGTGGTCTTGTGGTGTTTGTTCAGGACAATTCCCACCAAATTTTTGGATCACAGAACTTTCAGTTGCCGGATACTATATGAGAAATTGATACTTACGCATTCTGGTTTTTTATTATCTTTAGCCTCTAATGTACAGGACGGTTTGGATATCAATTCCTTTTACGCACTTCTTCTGGATCCTAAAATCTATTTACCTTTCCTAGTAGTTTCACAGTGGTGGACGGATATCGGAAAAGCACTGATCTGACTCTAATTGAGTGTAATCGATTTAGCTTTGTCAATGCCAACTTTATTATGGCATCTACGAGCAAGTTTTGGCACTTTCCATTGTGAAACAGAGGATCAATGGAAGATCTACTTAGAATTTATAATGGACATATTTTTTAAAATTTAACTACGATCATATTACAGGTTTAGTGAAATAATCCTTTTCTATAATTTAATTTTTTCTATAAAGTCATCAACCATGCATAAATTGAACTTTCTTAAACATCATCACTAAGTACTACTTAATTAAATTAAAATTTCTCTTTGTAATTACTCTACGTCTATGTTTCATTAGGTTTTTAATATGTTGGCAATGATTATGACTTATAGTTATAATTCATAACTATAAATAGATAAATTAAAACTCCTCTTAATTTATCTTTAGGTCTTTAATTAAATGATTTGTAATCATAGATAAAAAATTTGTAATGATAGATAAAAAATGATGTCTAAAAATATGTCATATTTATCTAAATATTAAAAATATTAAAGTAGTTTGACTTAACCTATCGGCATATGGTTATAATGTATATTTCAATACTTTCATTATTTAATGTTTCTATTAAACATAAAGTATGAAATTAGTGTCTATTACATTTAATTTTAATCATTTTCATTGTTACAATAGTAATTAATTTATAGTTGATATTTTAAAATATTTTTTAAATATCAATTCACTCTGACTAAAGAAGTTTTTAAATTATTATAATGAAGAAAAACAAAATAGTATCCTTAATTACCTTAGGGTGACAAATTATTTATTGACTTACTTAATTTTTTTATATACTTTCATAATATTTCAAAGTATTACCAACTAAAATAGGTCATAAATAGCATCATTAGTAATTTCTACATGAGATACTTTGACATTTTAAATATAAGGATCAATTATACAAATATAATAATAAGGTTATCACAGACATAAGTAATGTTTTATTTGAGATCTTCATAATTAAACCAGATTAGTAAACTTGTTTTTTAATAGACACCTACATATTTAGTTAAGTACCTTTATACGTCAATTTACAAGATTAATTATTCTCTTTACAAGAAAGAAATAAAACGTGTACTAGTTTCACTATTTTATTAAAAAACACACAAATATAAAGAACGCATTTATTGTATAAATTAATAATGTAATGCATTAATTGCAATCAACTGAATGATTATAAAGGCATAAATTAATAATCTCATACTAGTACTAAAGTCAATTGCCTATGTATTTAATGCTATATATTTTCCGATAAACTTAACTTTTGTGGGTCAATAACGTTCAACTCTAACTTTTGTGATATACTTAAAGAACTTCCTCTTTCGCCTCAAACATTGAAATATACTCTATCTCAACTATAAAATTATTTATGGTTAGCTATTTGGAACTTCTCTAACTTAATGAAACATTATTTAAAGTAAAGATGTACCCTGAATATGATCTACTATCATTATGATCGGATTAGACATTCGCATTTAAATACTTTTGAACTCTTAGTTAAGCTCCTCCAAAGAATCTTTAGTTCTTCTTAAGTGCTTTAAAATGTTTTTCACTAGCATCCAGTTAACGTCACTAAGATTTGTTTGAAATAAGCTTGTTATGCTTACAAATATAAGAAATATTTGTTCTCATAAGTAACATTGTATATATGATTTATCCAATAGTCGAAGTATATAGAACACAATCTTTTTTTTCTCTCTTTTCTTGTGTCTTTCAAAATATAATGTTTGAGAGAGAAATTTCATGCATTATGTGTAAGAACTCTTAGAATTCTCCATGTTAAACCTCTTTAACTCTTTGTTATGTACGTGGACTGAAATAAACTAATCAACCTCTTTGATCTATATTAATAGATATTTATTCATAGGATATAGGTTGATTAGATTAGAGTAATAGTATGTTATTTCCATTTATATCCATATATAACAAAGCAAAGATGACTATAATGCCACTAAAATTGTTATAAACACATTATTCATCCACATTTTTGATAAAATATAACCTTTTGATTGTCTCATTAAAAAAGTTATTCCAACTCTATAACACTACTTAAGTCCATAAACTAACTTTCACGATAGGAAGCATACTGGTTTCATTACCTTCAAATTGTGTCATTTATAAGGATGGCAATAGGCAAAGCTGAGCCAAATCCATTGCTAGGCAAACCTAACTTAATTTGACTTATCCTTATAGGGTGCAACCTGAGTCAAAGCTCGAGCCTGCTTGCATATGCAACTATAGCTAATAGATCCTTATGGATTTAGGCATTGCTACTAGTGAAAAGGTTTTATCAAAATGAAATCCTTCTTTTTCTGTAACCTTTAGGTACTAGCCTTGTTTTATACGTGTATACATTATCATTTATGTCAATTTTTCTTATAAAAACCAACCTGCATCCAATAGGTACAATCCTGTTAGGCGCATCCATTATAATCCCTACCTGGTTAATATACATGGAATCTATTTTAGATCATATAACTTTATCCATTTTAAAGAATCAATTTCATACACTACTTCCTTAAAAGTAGTAGACTTATTAGCTATGAGCAATACATCACTTTTTTCATTTTTAATATGTAGATTAAATCTGAGGAGGAGATAATGTATCCTATTAGTGCACCATAAGCTATATATCTTTTAAACCCCTAGTTGTACATGATATATATAACTTGAGGTTCTTGTTCCATATAGATGTGTATTTATAGTTATTAAACTTCTCTAAGTTCTACCTTACTCTTGATTTTTCCCTTAAAAATGAATTCTCTTCTAGAAACGTAGTATGTCTTGAGACAAATTCCTTTTGCTCAAGAGGGTAGTAAAATTGGCTCTCTTTTTGATACTCTAAAATTTTATGTTTATTTTATTTTGTTTAAAACTTATAAAATATTGAATTCCTTCTCATAAGTATCACATCCCTAAATCTTTAGGCGGGAAAATTTTAGTCTACTATTAGTCCATATCTTAAATGAATTCTTATTAACTAATTTGGATAGAACTTTATTTAGAAGGTAGGTAGCAGTTTCAAAGGCATATCTAACAGGAGATAGAAAGATCTACATAACTTATCATGGAATATACTATATCTAATAGAGTATGTTTTCTCATTGCAGACACTATATTGTGTTGTTGAGTTGTAGGTGGATTCCATTATGGTAGAATCTCGTTTTTTTTAAGTAATCGGGAAATTCATAATCTAAGTATTCACCATCTAGATCAAATATAAGTGCCTTAATGATTATACAAATTTGTTTCGTGCTCGATTCTATATTCTTTTAACCTTTCAAATGATTTACAATTATGTTTCATTAAATACACATAATCATCTAATGACTATTTGTGAATGTAATGAAATATAAGTACCACTTCTAGTACAAGTAGATATAGGGTCTATACATCTGAATGTATAAGCTCTAGTAACTTAAATCTCCTTTTCCAATAAAGGGTAATTAGGTCATATTGCCTAAGAAACAATATTCAAAAGTTCTTTATGATTCATAATAAAAAAGATCCAATTATCCTTCTTTATGTATTTTTATGATTATAGTTCTATTGATATGACCTAACCTATAATGCCATAAATAAGAAGGATTTTGCTTACTTAATTTTCATCTCTTGCTATTTATGATAAAGATTGGAATTTTAAAGTCTAATTTGTAAAAACTATTTGTATGTAATTTATATTCATAATAAATATCATCCTTATAAAAAGAAAAAAAATTATTCTTAATAATAAAAATAAATCAATTAAAATAAAAATAAGAAATTAACAAAATATTTTCTATAATGATCGAAACATTATACAATTATCTAGTTCTCGTACAAGGTTAGAAGGTAAAGTTAAACTACATGTACTTATAGCTATTGTAGTAAACTTTTCTTTATTTCTTACAAGTCTAATTTGCCTTTCCTCAATGATTTACTCCTTGTTAACATATGCACATTATTACAATTATGAGAACCATAATCGGTATCTAACAAATAATCATAACCATATATGATGATGTAGCTTCCTTAAGCTTTTTACCTTTTAAGATAACAAGATAAGTTTTGTAGTTTCTCTTTCAAAGTCCATCGACTCCATAATGCAAACAACTGCAATTATTGTTATTCGTCTTTATTTTCTTTTTATGTTCTTTAATTCCTTGTTTTCTTTGTGTCTTCTTTTGTGTTTAACATCTTTTAGAGTCTATAAACAAAGGAGTAAGAATGTTCCTACAACAAAAAGAAAAGAATAAAATGGAAAGTTTTGATCAAAAATTATTAGGAAAGGAATATTTTTATCGTTATACTTTCCTAACCTATTATGGAAAAGGATGATTTCATTCTAGTAACCACAGTAAATCCTAATGAAAATATTCCTAACATGTTTGAAATTCAGGATTATTTTCCAAGTACAACTCTAATAGACTTCAAACTCTATTGCAATTTTTCGTAATCTTTGAATTCTTTTATTTTGTTTATGTTGTTGGCTTTTTACTTGTTATTTATTTTATCAAGATTTGAGATTGATTTAATACTGACAATTTATTCCTTGGTTTGTTTTAGTTAGTTCAATAAAGACTCAAAAGGAAAAAATGAGTGGTTAAACATAAGATTTTATAGATTAATAGAGAAAAGCTAAAAATTTTTAGTGAAATATGAATAAGCTGAGTGACATTAAATGGAAGAAACACATGGAGTGTTATGAGGTTATCACTGGCAATTTTTTGAAGGATAAATCATGTATGATCAGGCCAATTTTGAAGTTAAAGGAGGGATAATTGTTTCCTGTTTCAAGCCATATAACATCATTTTGAACGCATGAATATGGAACTTTAGTGATCTTAGAGATTGATTAGAGTTATAAGATACCGTTATAGTCAATTCGAAAGGGGGATCACTAAAAATTCCTAATTTATATCGGCAACAAATACAAGTTCTCTAAGATAATATCAATAATGATGAAAAGGGAGGTGACTTACATCATAATTACTAACTATTACGAAATAATATAAGAACATTTGCATATTAAGGTGATTAGAGATTAAAAGGGAACCTAAGTGAGAAAAAAAACATTGGAAATATTAAAATGAAGATTGCTTCATTCTAAGAGAGAAACAGATACAAGCCTACTTAGAGTAGGAAAAGAATATGTAGTTGATCTTTTACTATCACCATTACATAAAATAAAAAGGAAAAACTTATTGTTATTGAATTTAATAACTATGTTATTATTTGGTAGGATCATCTTATGATAAATAAGAAAATAATCCATAAGAGTCCTAATGAAAAATGGGAGGATATGAAGGAGATCATGAGAGTGTTGAGGAAACCAAAAGTAGATGATAATTTTCATAATTTGAATGAATGTAGAGGAGGGTTAGAAGGCATCAATACCAAGTTTTTAAATGGTTTAAATTATGAGATTGTTGATATAGTAGAACTACAATAATATATGGAGCTATAAGATATGGTTCATATTCCTATAAAGGTGGAACAACAACTAAAAAAAGGGGCAACTACTGATAAAACAATTCTAACTCATCCTCATGGAACCAAGATGGAAAAAATGGGTGACAATGTTACCTTTAAAGCCAAATTTGAACCTCCTTAAAAAGGATGGAAATTTTCTAGTAAAGTGGAAAGTAAATCTAAACCCAAATTTGTACTCGTGATATTAAATGCTTTTTTAAAGTTAAAAATAGGACACACAACTTCTCAATGTCCTAATAAAATGGTAATAATCATTACAGATGATAGGGCGATTAATACTGAAGGTAAAATTAACAACGATATATTGTCATTAGAAGATTATGATAATGATTATATTGAGTATCTAGTGGATGGAAAGGCGCTTGTAATTAGACATGCTCTAAATTCCAAAATAAAAAATGATGTTAGTAAGCAATGAGACTATATTTTTGATACAATATTCCATATCAAGAATAGGGTATGTAGTATGATTATTGATAAAAATATTTGTACAAATATAGTTAGTAATGTCTTAGCTGAAAAGTTATGCTTTGCTTACCATGAAAGATTCTCGTCAGTATAAACTTAAATGGTTAAATGAATATAATAAGGTGAGGGTCAGCAAATAAGTGTTTGTTAAATGGCTAAATGAATTTGATGAGGTGATGGTTAGTAAATAAGCGTTTGTTTCATTCTATATTGGAAGATATTGTGATGAAGTATTATGTTATATGGTGCATGTGCATATCAGCTATATTGTCTTAGGAGCCTTGGGAATTTAATAAAAATGTTATAAAAGATGTGTTTACAAATATGTATTCTTTTATCAAAACAATAAACCCATCATGCTTGTATCATTGACACCTAACAAATGTTTGATGATTAGTTTAAGCTAAGAAGAGAGGGTATTAAAAATGAGAGTGACTTAAAATAGAGGATGAAAGATTAAACAATGGAAAGAGGGGGAAAATTTTTAGGAAAAAGAATAAGAGAGTTTTGGTAAAGAAATAAAAGAGATTTTGTGATAGAGAGAGTAAGATCAATAAAGCTTTTTATTTGAACCATCCTATGATTGTACTTTTTGTTCAAAGAGGTTTATTTTACTATTAAAAATCTTAACATTTCTTTGGCCAGTATTTTTTTTTGTTTATTATAATATTTTCAAGATGTATTTCTCAATGATGTTTATAGTAGTTTATCACTAATAAGCGGAATAGAACATCAGATTAATTCATATTAGGTGTTGTCGTTTCTAATTGACCAGTCTATGGAAGTAACCCATAGGGGACTAAGGATCTTTAATTTGGAGTCAAGTAACTTTTATCTAAAGTTTATGTTAGAGAAAGTATGAGTCTATATGTTATCCCGGTCTTACTTATTCCTAAGTAGGATGGGTCTAGAGAATGTGTTTTGATTGTAAAGTTATCAATTACTTTACAATAAAATATCAACATCTCATTTCTAGATTATATTGCCAGTGTGGATCATTTGGCCATCTTCTTTACCTTTTCTTTAATGCATCATCGTCCCTCCCTTTGACAAAACCAAAATTGGGTGTTATTGCCCTTGTCAGTGGCAACTATCACTATTGGAAATGGTGGTGGATTCATGAACAACATGCACTGACACTAGTGACGAGCCATCAAGGGCACTGGTTACTAGTTCTATCGAATGCATTGAAAAAATGTTTCAAGTATCTTTTGATACCATAAAAGTTTACTTCAATAGATACAGATAGGCAACGCCCAAAATCTTTAATTTCCAGATCCTAAACCTATGTTGACGTGCATGAGATTTTAGAAACACTACTATGAGGCATGCTTTAATGTTTTCTCATTAAAAAATCAACAAGCACAACAAATACGAAAATAGCTCATCAATCGAGACATGCATATTTCCTTTTTTAGCCTTAATTTTTATCAAACTAATAAAATCAAGCAATATAATAAAGTTAAATAATTAAAGGAGGCTATGTTATCATTGTTAAAAAATTAATCGGGATCAAATCATGAGGGCAGTAAAATAAAATTTTTATAATTTTCTATCAAATATTTTCAATAGAATAACTTGAAACATGAATTAGGAAGGAAAAAAAATTCAACACAATCCTGATTCAATATCCCTTAAATTTGTTTCCCTTTGATGAAGGTATTAACCATAAGTTGTTCAAATGTCCATTTTCTGAATGTTATCCACAAAGAGAACTCAATAATTGAGAGGGATTGACAATCCCATAAGTCTTTCCCTTTTATAGAGAAATATTACCATTTTCTTTAAATATAATTATATTTATAGTCTAACTTTAATTATAATCTTTAAAGTTTTTCAAATTTCATAATTAAGTTCAATTTAATTAAATTAAAATTACTTGTGACTCATTAGTTCCTAATATGTTAGCAATTTTCATAATTAGATAAACTAAAACTTCTCTTAATCTATCTTTAATATCTAATTAAATAATTTGTAATCATAGATCAAGATTGATATCTGGTAACTGTCAATACCAATCAAATATTAGGAATATTAAAGTAATTTGATTTAACCTATCCATATAATTCAATTATGTCATCATCCAATATTTTAATCAGATATAGAATATGATAATAGTGTTTGCTCTCTTTAAATCCAAACATGTTCATTAATACTAACTAGTAACTAATTTATAATTAATATTTGAAAACAATTTTGAAAAATTTCAATCTTTGTCCATATAATTATTTCAATCATTACAAATCATGATTATAACAAGAACAACAATAATAATCTAGTAAAACTTTTACTGATACACGGTTCTGAAGGGATTTAGTAGTACGCAACTTTACCTCTAACTAGTAGAGAGATTGTTTCTAATTGACCTACATAAAAATAAAAATAAAATAAATACTTAATAAATAAAATATAAAATAAGTAATAAACTAAATAATGAGATAAAGATAAACAGTTAAAAAAAGAAAACAAACAAATAAATCAAACAAGTCACTACAAGACCAAAATTCATCATCCTTTCATGTTCAACAATTTCCTGGTTAATATGGAGGGTTTTCAAGAAGCAATAAGGAAGGGTCTTAATCGTGAATTTTTTAGGACTAAACAATTCATTTGCATCTAAAAACTCAAGGCTATCAAAAAGGAATTGAAGATCCTTAACTCAATGAGAGGTCAAAATATCTCTAAGGAGGTAGAAATAGCTAAAGATACACTCTCTGTTATTTAGAAATTGTTGGCCAAAAAACCTACAAATCTTACTCTAGCTTCAACTGAAAAGGAAGCTCTTAAGAACTACTTACACTAGGTGGATAATCAATATTCTTTATTGAAGTGGAGAGCAAGAGTTAATTGGATAAAGGAAGGGTATAAATGTACTAAATTCTTCTTCAATTCTGCTTTAGCTAGAAAGAACATAACAGAATTACTTCCATAAATACTGAATCAAGAGAGACTGTATATGGACAAGAAGGAATAGAAAAGGATGCAATGAAGTTTTTTAAAAACCTTCTAAATTCAGATGTTTCCCCACTAGGAATTGAAGCAGATTTTAGACAGTTTGTTTCAGCAAGAATTCCTCATCATGAGGTTTCCTTACTAATCAAGCCAGTTTCGAATAAGGAAATTGAGAAAGTTGTCTTTGATATGAATGACTCTAAGGCTTCTGGACTTGATGGACTGAATGGAGTCTTCTACCGAAAATCTTGGAATAGTATAGGGGGTTTTGTTAAGGAGGTTGTGCATGAGTTTTTCCTAAAAGGAGTTTTGCTTAAGGAAATAAACAAGACTTTTCTGTGTTTGATTCCTAAAAACTCCAATCCATCCTCATGGAGTGAATTCAGACTTAGTTCTTGCACAAATTTCCTCTATAAGATCATTACAAGATCTTGGCGAATAGATTGAAGGAGGTTTTTACATTTTCTTATTAGTGAGAATCAAGGAGCTTTTATGAGCAGCAGGGACATCAGGGACAATATTCTCCTAGTGCAGGAGCTCTTGAAAGGATACAATTGCAGGAAAAGCCCTCAAAACTATACTATTAAAGTGGATTTACAAAAAGCCTTTGATATTGTAAACTAGAATTTTCTGCTCATAACTATGGAGGCCATGAATTTCCCCCATAGCTTCATAGGGTGGATCAAAGAATGCATTGCTACTGCTTCCTACGAATTATTGATAAATGGGAGTCTTACAGAGTTTTTTAAAGGCAAGAAAGGACTTAGGCAGGAGGATCCTCTGTTCCCTTATCTTTTCCTAATATGTATGGGGGTTCTCACTTAAACGTTGAAACACAACACTTCAAAAGACTCCAAATTTAAATTCCATTCCAAATGCAAGAAGCTTTCACTAACTAGCTTATGTTTTGCAGATGATCTTATTCTTCTAAGCAAGGCAAATGTTCACTTAGTCTCTCTTTTGATGAATGCTCTCAAGTCTTTTAAGGAGGTTTCGGGTCTGGTATTAATCTCCACAAAAGTTACTTCATTATCTCCTAAAGTGCTTCTCATCTTTCTAATGCCTTAACTTTAGCTACAGGAACTTCATTATCTGGGAATTCTTATTCAATCCAAGAGACTAAGTTTTTGTGAATGCTTCCCTTCAATAGAAAAAATCCAGAAAAGACTGAGATCTTGGACTAATGGAGCTCTATCCTATGGTGGGAAACTCAAGCTTCTAAAATCAGTGATCATGTCTATGTAAACTTACTAGTGTTCCTATCTTTTTCTCACAAAAGGGCTTATTAAAATTCTAGATAAGCTGATAAAGCAGTTTCTAAGGGGGAAAGGAAATGGGAATAAAGGAATAGCAAAAGTAAGTTGGAAGACTATCTGTCAACTGAAAGAAGAAGGTGGATTAGGGTTGGAGTCAATCAGCAAGAAAAACAGATTGCTCATGACAAAGAGGATTTGGAGAATCCTAAGTGAAAAACAATCTATGTGGATCAAACGGATTCACACCTATATATTGAAAGGTGAGAGCTTTTGGGCTCTAAAAATTAAAGACAATTACTCTTGGTTCTTTAACCAAATATTAAGAATGAGGAAAGAGGTGCAACAATACATCACTTGTCAATTGGTGATAGGAGAAAGAATTTCCCTATGGTATGATAATTGGATAGGCCAAGGTGCTTTAATTCATAACCAGCTAGCAAGATCCCTATTCGAGAGGTTCCCAAAGAAAACCAAGCTCTATGAAATAATTAGAAATAGTAGTTAGTTGTTAACTTCATATGAGATTAGACTCTTATCCATTCCATACTTTAGAAGCTGCAGAGAGACAGACATCTACTTATGGAATGGAGTTACAGTTTCAGAAGTAACTAAAAGGAAGCAAAAAAGTTGAGAGATGGGTAAGCTAATAGAGTGGGATGGTTTCCACTGGTTTGGAAAAAGGTTCTTAGACCTAATGTCAGTTTTCTTCTCTGGCTAACTATGTTGAACAGACTCAGCACTTTATAGACTAAAGTTCCTATCCTCCCCTAAGACATGTCTTCTATGTAATCTAGAGGATGAAACTAGAGAACATCTATTTTTTGAATGTGATTACTCTAAAGGAATTTGGGCTAAAATCTCTAGACTGTGTATTACTGGGACTAACCACCGCAAACTCTCTGTGATTCTATAGGAATTATCCCATTTACATATTTCAAAATATGACAAGGATATCACACTGGCTTCAGTTGCTACATGTGTTCAAGTTGTGTGGACTGAGAGAAATAACAGAAGATTCAGAGAGAAATCAAACTCTGAAATCTCTCTTACTGAAATTACTATTGCTAGCATAAGGGAACAACTGATTATAAACCAGTTAAACCTACACTATAGCAGAGGGATGGCCTGGAGAGTCTAGTCCTCGCTGTTATTTCCTAAACCCATCTCACTCAAGCACAATTCACAAATCATGGGGTTAGATCAGAACAGTTCAGATAGTAGGGCTCTAAGCAAATTTTTTCTACTCATCTACTTTCGAAAACTACTGAAGCATTTACTCAAAAACAAACACTTTCTTAATCAAGGGATCATGTCAGAATAGCATAGACAATAGAAATTCAAGTAGTCTTAAATCAACTAATACACATTTTGGGAACTACTGAAGCATCAATTTCTGGTACTGACCTGATGGAAAGAAAAGAGACTTCTCATCAAGTTTCTCTACTGTGGTGCGTTGTTATCCTATCAGTTCACTGAAATCAACACAGAGATTGTTATTTGGTAAAGATTCATAACTATATAAGAGGAGAAGGAAATATTACGAGATGCTCACCTGATTTTGTAATCGACCCCTCTGATCCAAAATCACGGAGTGGTAAACCCAGAGAATGTTGGATCGCCTATGGCCCGAGTATTCACAATACGCAGCCGAATGGACCATACTACATAACAAGAAGTATAACCGAAAATCACAACACATACGAAATTAAAAACAATTTGGAACTAGCCAATAAATTTTAAAATTTTGGAGGAATTTAAAAACAATTTGGAACCTCCCATTCCTACCCAACGCAGAGCTACTCTCTCACTCTTTTTTTATAGGTTTATAGATATGGATTTTTTCATTTTTTATATATTTTTCTAAAACTTTGTAAAATTGAAAATAAATTGTATATTGTAAAATTTAAATTATTGAATAAAATCTAATATATTGTTAATTAATTTATAAAATATAATCAAGATGACAAAAGTCATTTAGCTTTGATATTATTATTATTATTTTCAAATTTAAGAATTATTATAATAAAATTTTTAATGGTGTTTGTATTACTTTTAGTTAAATCATAATTAATATTTTTGTTAACGAACATATTTTAATTTATAGGATTTAGAATCTTATATTTAGTATCTACTTGATTATATTAATAATATATATTCACTTTAAATTTAAAATTTAATATATTGTTAATTAATTAATTTACAAAATATAATTAAGATGGCAAAGTCATGTATCTTTGATATATTATTTTATTGTCAAATTTAAGAATTATTATAATAAAATTTTTAATGGTGTTTGTATTACTTTTAGTTAAATTATACTTATTATTTTTTGTTAACGAACATATTTTAATTTATATGATTTGGAATCTTATATTTAGTATCTATTTGATTATTATCTATTTGATTATATTAATAATATAAATTCAATTTAAAATTTTTATTATTTTTAATTTTAATTTCATAGGTTTATAGATATGGATTTCTTTTCATTTAATATATTTTTAAATTTAATAAAATTTGAAATAAATTGTATATTTTAAATTATTTAATATATTGTTAATTAATTAATTTATAAAATATAATTAAGATGACAAAAGGTATCTTTTTAATTTATAATAATAATAATAATAATAATATATTTTTATTTTCAAAATTAAGAATTATTATAGTAAAAAATTTTAATGGTGTCTATATTATTTTTAATTTAATTGTAATTATTAGTTATTCTTAACGAACATATTTTAATTTATAAGATTTACACTCTTATACTTAGTATACATTTGATTATATTAATAACATAAATTTACATTAAAATTTTTCTTTAAATAACAATTGTGGTTATTATTTATATATGGATATGTGAAAATAATATCAAGAAAATAAATAAATTTTTATTATTTTAAATTTCTATCATTATAATTTTTGGAGACAAAGTTTGTGTAAAATTATAAATTATATAGTAAAATATATAGAAAGACTGTTTTGCAATTTAACAAAAATCAAGGAGTATTTTATAAATTTTAAAAATTATCCAAAACGGTACTCGATATTGATCGGTGCCAGTATAATACCACACTAGAACTAAGGGGGTACTTGCTTGATGAGTTTGGGAAGGGGTTAATGGGTAAGGAATAAAAAGTGAGTGGTTAGTTGTTGATTATCATTATAGGGGTAATATTTTGATATCCCACTTTTGGGGAATCCTCCATATCCCCCATTTAGTAGAGGAATGAAACTCATTCCTTAGTAATGATTTTTTTTAAAATTGATTAATTAATTATAATATAATTAATTAAAATAATAATATTAATTAATTAATTACAATATAATTAATTAAAATATAATTCATTAATTAATTAAAATATTTTAATTAATTAAAATATTGTTAATAATTAATTAATTACATTATAATTAATTGAAACATAATTAATTAATTAAAAATTAAAATATAACTAATTAAAATATAATTATTCATTAATTAAACTATTGTAATTAATATAATCATTCATTAATTAAAATATTGTAATTAATTAATTAAAATATAATTATTCATTAATTAAACTATTGTAATTAATATAAT
>JAOQMS010000005.1:26340634-26354755 GCA_027563885.1 Erythroxylum longipes | reverse complement strand
AAAATTAGTCAAAATTAATGGTTTTTAGTGGAAGAGACTCTTAACATTTAATTTCTTCAAGTTTCGACGACAGTGCTACTTTAACTTCCAAATTTAACGTTACCTTTTCTATTCTTTCGAAGAGTTTTAACGTTAACTTTTTATGTTAATCTATTTATAAATTTTTTTCAAGCATTTGGCTATAGTTCTTACTCTCTAGCTTTTTTATTTCCATCAGCGTATGAATCTAAGATACCCCAACTTAAGAATTAACAACAAAAGTTTTTCATGGTTCTAACTTCTGAGTGATAATTTAAAGGTAAATTTTCTAGTTTTTTCTTTATATTTTTAACTTACTGAATGCTTGAATACATTATAATTAATTTATTCCTTTGGAAATATTTGATCATACATACAACGTTTGACAATGTTACTATGGACATAATTATATCTTATATAAAAAAATGCATAAGTCCTACACCAATTAGGGAGCTTGATCGACACCAATTAGGGAGTTTTATTCTTGTTTGTAATTCTATTTTAGGAACGAAACTATTTGTAAATAAAAAAATCAAAGTGGGTAAAGGTAACTTTGACAATAGAAAAGTTACTATAGCATTGGAATAATGTAAAAAATAAAATAATACTTAATAATCAATTCACTAAATCATGTTGAACTTTTTCACGAATGCTTGTTTAGTGAATGATATAACTTTGATGGTAACAAGAATAATAGTTGCAATGAATTTTTGAAGCACATGGACCATAAAACACTATTTTTTTAAGAATTAACACAAAAACTTTAGTTTTTTAATCCAGCAACCATAATTACTTGAGATTTAAAAATTGATTATATTATATTATATAGTATTATATTATATTATATCATTAATTTTAATAAAATATAAGAAAATATCATTAATAAAAATGATATAAAAATAAAATAAAATAATTCACTCTATGGGTTTTTAAATTTATTTAATATTTAATTTATTATAATATAGTTACATTGAAAACTTTTTTTTGTTTGAAAAAATCAATTCTCTTTTTTTATAATAGATACATAGTAATTCAACTGTATTGTGATTTATCATATTTATTTTAAAATATATATTTATGATAAGATTATTATAACTTCTCCACATATATCTATTGTCAAAAAGAGAATTAATTTCTCTTTTTCTTTGACCTATTATCATCATCATCATGAAGATTAGATCCATTGTAATTTCAATATATGTTATCTTTGGTGAAAAGCAAATCAATGTTAGTTTTTAATGTTTTAAAATTACTTGAAAACCAAAATTAGATTTTGAATATGATATCTTTTATCATAAAAGTTTGTTTTTTGTTTTTTCATTTTTAATATAGAATGTTAAATTTTAATCTTTATTTTTTTCCTTCATCAAAGATATAATACTGTTGATATATCTTTATGATATATTATTGAGCTATTGGTGTTCTGTTATGCCTGCATGCTTCTTCCAGTTCTATATATGTGCTTTTGTTCTTTTCTCAGTCTAATTATGTTATAATTGGTTTATATGATGTTACCTAAAAAACATTTGTTTAAAAGTGAAAAAAGGAAAAAAGGGAAACAAGTTGAGTTAATTGTATCCCAAAAAGGAGCAACTAATAAATTTATTAAAAGAGTAAGCTTCTCTAGTGAGAATCATGAGGAACTAGGTAAAGAACATAAAGAAATTTTAAGTGATGAGATTTATATTCATGAGGATATTAGTAATTTGGGTGAGCATGATCATCTACAAATGCATCCAATTTAGAAAATTTAAGGGCAGATGAGCAACTAATCCTTATTTTAGATATTTATGATCCTAGAAATTGAGATAATCTTGATAATAAAGTAAGAGATATTTTAGTTGAAAAAGAGCGTATAAGAGAATTGAATCTTGTATTTCATTTAGATAATAGCTCTCATCATTTTTCATATTCATATTATTCTAGAAAATTGAGTAATGGAGAGATTAGCAATAAAAAATGGTTGGTTTACTCTAAATATATAGGTAAAGTATATTATTCTTGTTGTAAGTTGTTCAAATCTAATAGCAAATAAAGTGCATTAGCAAAAGATAGATTTAGAGATTGAAGCATCTTAGTGAGAGACTTAAAGAACATGAGAATATTATTGAGCATGTGACTAGCATAAGGACTTATAATGAATTAAGAGTAAGATTGACCAAAAATTTTAAAAAAATTGATAAAGACTTGCAACAAGAAATTGTAAAGGAGAAATAATATGTTAGAGACAAGTTTTGTTGAGAATAGTTTTTGTTCTGAAATGTCTTGCTAAATATAATCTTGCTTTTTGAGGATCCAATGAAAAACTTTACCAAGATAGTAATGGTAACTTTTTGGATTAATTGAGAAGATTGCTAAATTTGATGTAATAATGCAAGATCATATTAAACCCATTCAAAATCATGAAATTCATCATTATTATCTTAGTCACAAAATTCAAAATGAGTTGATTTCTCTGTTGGCTTATAGTATTAGAAGTTCTAACATAAGGATCATTAAAGAGGCGAAATACTTTTCCATTATTCTTGATTATAACCCAAATTTAAGCCGTCAAGAACAAATGATTTTATTAGTACGATGTGTGACTATGTCAAATAAAAAAATAAAAATAGAGGACTACATTTTAGAGTCCTTAAATGTAGATGACACATCTGAATTAGGACTTTTCAATGAATTATTGAATGCCTTTAAGTCTCTTGATCTTAATGTCTACAATATGAGAGGTCAAGGTTATGACAATGGTTCTAATATGAAGTGAAAACACCAAGGGGTTCAAAAGTAATTACTTGAAATAAATTCAAGACCATTATATATGCCATGTACTTGTCATAATCTTAATCTTACTCTAATAATATGACACATTCTTGTGTTAAAGCCATTTTATTTTTGGAATTGTGCAATGCAGATATGCATTATTTTCAAGTTGTCCTAAAAGGAGAAAGATTTTGTTGATCATGTTTTGGGATTAACCATGACATCATTGTCTAAAATTCGTTAGGAGAGTCGAATAAAAAGTATTAAAACTATTAGATTTCAAGCTCCTTAAAGAGGAAAGTTTGATTATTATACTTGAGAGTTTTGAGTTTTTACTTGTTATGATTTTTTATTCGCTATTAACATGGTGAGTAAAAAGCTGCAGTTTAAGTCTTTGTGCATTGAGTCTATCATAGAGCAATCAAAAGGTGTGATGATATTTTTTGAGAAATATAAAGACGAAGGGTTTGGCTCTAATATAAATATTGCCAAAATTCTTATACATGAGATGAATGTAGAGCCTACATTTCCAACTAGACTTTGTATTATTAGGAAAAGACAATTTGATGAAAATGATCATGGTGGAGAAATACAATCAGCTGAGGATTCTTTCAAAGTTAATTACTTTCTAATTATTGTGGATATGACAATTGTTTTGTTGAAGAATAGATTTGAACAATTAATGGTATTTGAAAATATTTTTGAATTTTTATTTGATTTAAAGAAGTTAAGGTCATCGAATGATAATGAATTAAGAGAATGTTTCATTAATCTGCAACAACTTTTTCTTATGACAATGTATCGGTTGTGGATTTAGATGATCTTTTTTTTGAATTAAAAGTATTGTAAATGACTTTATCAAATGAGTTAATATCATCAGTTGAAATTTTAGAATTTGTTAAAGTTGTTGATTGTTATCTAAATGTTTCAATTATTTATTGAATTCTATTGACAATACTTGTGACTGTAACATCAGTTGAGAGAAGTTTTTCAAAGTTAAAATTATTGAAAATCTACTTGAGGTCATCAATGTCATAAGAAATGTTGAATGGTTTAGCTATTTTATATATCAAGAAGGATATGTTGGACAATATTGATCTTGATACTATTATTAATGATTTTGAATCTAGAAATGTACGGAGAAATTTTTTTTCATAAATCATGATTATCTGTGTGCTTGTTAGTACAATTCTCTTGTGTTTTGCAATTTGATAGTGCTGTTCGATTCCTGCTATTGCTATTTTGTTATTATTGCTACTATTTTTAGTGATTTTATTGCTACCGACATTTGCAAGATGTTATTAGCTAATGTTATGATAATTTAGTATTTTGTTGAGTATATGAACTTACAAATTGAGTCACTTATGTATGGATATTAAATTTTAATAATAAAAACATGCATTTAAAATTTACATATTTCCTATTTATTAAGGCCTTTCTTTTTACTTTATCCGGGGTCTCTAGAATCTTAAGAACGACTCTATCTCGACCGTTAAATAGTAAAATGATTACAAGTAATGCAGACATACAAATATTGAACAAACAATTATAATAATTGATTGAGATAAAAACTTAAAAGCTCATCTTAGGTCAAGTATAAAATTTTAGGTGGGAAAACATAAATACTAATGAGTAGTAGAAATTTTGGTTGTTATACAATACTGGCATGTTTACTTGATTGATAATAGAAATATAAATCAAAGATGACAATAGCAAATAAGTAAAAAAAAACATTAAAAATTGTGTTGCAAATGGATGGAACTGACCGATGTAATATGACATGAAACTCATGGCAAGAATAAAGCAATTTTCAATTGCAGGAAGAGATTGACATATTCTTTTTATTCTTCAACATATTTGTTGTTAGCCGTATCAATTACAGATTTATCTATGAATTATTTTTAAAAACAACAAAATTTGTAACTAAGCCACAAAATTGTTTCCAAGTAAATTGCCTTTTCATCATAAACATCCTTTTGTTTATTATACCTACGTGATAAAGAAAAGAACTTATGTCAAAAACTCATAATCTTTAACATAATAACTTACGAACGACAATTGCAATTCTGACATCCGTGCTTGCTCTAATTATGGACGCAAAACATCTATAGGATGGAGGTTATTCACACGACATTCAAATTTATTTTAATTCTGAAGTTAATGATATAGCAATCAATTTAATTGATGGAGGTTATTCACATGACATTCAAATTTATTTTAATTCTGAAGTTAATGATATAACAATCAATTTAATTCATCTTACAAAACTGAGATACTAAAGAAGACGACATTTACAAGGCTGTACATAGAATATAGTCTAGCTAATCAAGTCACTGTGATAAACAAATACAAAAAAGAAAAAAAATCTAAAGAACAGTCGGAAAAAGTGGAGATTCACCAGAAAGAACACGTGACTTCAACTTAACTGGGCAATGTCAAAAGTATCTGAAAATTTGAAAGTATCAGCAGCTCCAAACTTCCTACGTTCTTCCCAGTCTTCAGCAGATTCATCTTCATAGCTACCATCTTCCTCGTCATTGGTGTTGGTAGGTGAAGATGGGTCATGTATACTTCTGGATCTACATCCTGGGATGGCGAGCATGGTTACTTGACCACGGTTGGATATTTCAATGACAACATTGTCATCATCAATCGGAAGGGGCTGTTTCCATGGCTCCCCATCTATCCTCATAAATGTGTCGGTTGCTGCACCCTTGTTGAACTCGAAGGAAATTCTGTTGGCCTAAATGCATATTAAATAAAGAGTTAGAATCACCAGCTATTTGATGGGAAAAACATTCCTTTAGTTCAACACTAGGTGATTCTATTAACAAGATAGTGCTAAGCATGGTCTATTCCGAGAAGTAGTTGCGTCTTAATGAAGTGAAATTAATCCCTACCTGAGCAAGACGAGTCCCATGTCCTTTAGGAGCGAGCAAAACAAGACCATGCCAGGCATTTCTAAAGCCAACAACCTCAATTAGACCATCATCTACGTATGGAGGGGTAAACTCACTCTGTACCAAAGATTTTATACACAAAGGTCAAGTATAACAGCAAAGCCAAAACCAATTGGATACACTACAATGCGCCTAAGATTGTAGTTTAAGAAGTCAACAAAAAGAAAAAGAATATGCAGAGAAGACTTACATCCCCCAATTTCTTGCCATTACATCTTCCCCATGGATTTAGCCCACCGGAAAAACTGGGCAAGTTCAGGCAAACAATGGATCTGATACTATAATAAAAAGAGGATAAAATCGTAAGTTTACTGGGCACAGATCAATTATTTTGACAAAAGTGAAGAATTCGTGCTACACAACTGAAAAGGGAAATGAATAAGGAAAATTAATGGAAGAATCAAGCAACCAGCGGTTGTCTTTTCTTTTCTTTAATGAATATTGATACTGTTTAGTCCATTACTTAGACATCAGACTTCATGATTCTTAGCTAATCAGTTGACCAAACAACACTTGTGGTACAAAGTTTTCACTCTAGGGATATCCCAGATTCTAGTTCAAGTTCATTGCACTGTTCAGGAGTATCAAAATTATTGGAACTAAGAACTCCAAACCTTAACACTATCAAAGAGCCCTGAGGAAATATTTTTAAGAACATAAACTTTCAAAAATCAAAATATCAAACTTTAAAAAATATTCATGTTCCATGAATATGGAGATTTTATGTAGAAGAGGCAGCATTTGATTCCATAAAGTATCATGGTGAACTAGGTATTCCCCCAACAACCAAAGACTGGCCACCTTGAGTTCTTGAACTCATATAGTAGCTGCGCAATAATTCATAAAAATGTTTAAACAGATAACAATAGCACCGATTAAATAACATGGTAAAAATTTTAGGGGTGAGTAAACTTTAACTCAATAAAAATAAGTGCGTAAAGAATAAAATGTTTATTTGTGAAATGAAAGAAAACCTACACTTGTATAGAGAATAAATGAAAACCTAAGACTTAGAGAACGACGTCATATAAACAACATAGATGACGCCTATGCCTAAAATATATTTTCAAATTAACACTGAGCAGGAAAATAAAGACGTAGAAGAGGAAAAGAGTAAGACATATAATATCCACCTTGGAGGTATGCTCAGGACCTCCCATTCACCCTGCTTTTTCATGATTTTAACCCGTGTCAACTGTGCTATGTTCCTGCATTAGATTTGCAGAGTCAGAAACATGGAAGGTGATGAAAATGGAGAATACTAGATGACGTGGCCTCAACATATTTACACTTATAAACCTTCTTATTCTCTTGGATAATTGCATAAATGTCTAATTTGATTAGAAGGAATAAAAATGAATTAGAGCCTGGGTCTGCTTCTTTAGGATAGAGCTTCATCAACAGCTTTGTAGGCTTAAAACAGAAGATAAAAAGATACAAAAGGCTAATCAAGTGAATTTTTTTTGCGAATTGTCCAATTAAAATCACCGAAATTACCCTCAAGTCTGGAATTCCATGTCTGGCTACCAAACCATACAAAGAAAAATTGGAAAATTATGTCAAATCATGCATGCTGATAAGTCATGAATAAAGATATTTCCTTCATGTCCAAACAATGTTGAGAGAAATTGTGGTTAAACGCATTCAATTCTCATAGAAAATTTGTCAGTGATGCTGCAATGGCAATCATCTGATTAACACCAAGAATGCATGTTGAGCAAGATGAAGCTTCTTTTGGAAACAATGCCAGTGCTGTTTTTGAAGATGTCAAAAAGTTTTGAAAGTTGATGTGACGAGTAGGAAAAATTAGCTGTGTTCAAACTGCAAGGCCTGATGCTAACACAATTGAAATAGTATCTGTTAAAATTATTAAAAGGGCTCTGGATAGATAAGATAACTGCAACTG
Source organism: Erythroxylum longipes (assembly GCA_027563885.1). Lineage (NCBI taxonomy): Eukaryota > Viridiplantae > Streptophyta > Magnoliopsida > Malpighiales > Erythroxylaceae > Erythroxylum > Erythroxylum longipes. Next base: position 26,347,117 of record JAOQMS010000005.1, on the reverse strand, counting down.
GGTGTAAAAAATCTTCATCTAGAGAAAACATGAGCACAAGATTGATTATCAGACAACTTAATCATTAAACTAAAAGCCTCTAGGACCAGAAATGTCCACGAAAACCTCAAAACACTTAATTGACATCTGGATCAAGAATAGGTAGACTCATGGAAAAATGATGTGATAGATCACAATATGATCAGAGAAACAATTTCCACTAAGCACATTTTAAAATGTAATGATCTGGTGCTAAATTTGAGAATGAAGGTAAATATCATTTTCATGCTTATGGCCATGTTATTGAATTCCCTGTGATTAGCCATACCTGAAAACTAGGTAGCTTATCGTAGTAGTAGCATAAGGTACATGAAAAATTGTATCACTCTTCCAGTTTGACAGTTATAGTAATCAAAGAGAATAGTAAAATAGATCTTTTTCAGAATACCATAATTGGAAAATGCAAAATATCAGTCATAAGTCAGAAATTGAGATCCTGACTACAGAATCTCAAGCAACCTGACAGAGGAAGCATTGTCAAGTTTGCATGTTGTAGTCTGTATCTTAGTCTAGTTACAAATTCATTTATTGTGAACGCAGTGACTTGTAGAGATAGCTTGAATAGTAGGATGCAGCCTCTAGTTTTGTTATTATTGTTACTTAAATAATATATAATAAGATCACAATTAATCTCTAGATTACTAGTATAAATTTAGAATCATCTATGGAGAGGCTCACCTTGAAGAAGGATGAAATAAGGAAGCACAGAACCATCCTTGAGTACATCCAAGCTTCAAGTAAGTACTCTGGCACACCCAAAAAATAGGAAAACAAGTGTCATTTTTTCTAGAAATTTTAACCAGGAAAAGATGCTGAGAAGATAATTGCACTAATGAACTCAGTTCCTAACCATACATTTCAAGAAAAATGTTAATGGAATCATAATATGAAAAGTATAAGAAAACAATAAACAAGTTTTACATCAAAAGTAATATAACAGAAATTTACTGCTCATATAGGTGCTCCACAAGCCAATGCTAGAAACAGTAAGTCAAATTAGTTCCTGCCATTTTCTGATTATAGAGTGAGAAATCAATACTCTTAGATGAATGCCCTACTGTTGGGTTCTTCCTTCACAGTTCAGCAAACACAATATTCTCCCCGTACACACAGCAAACAATCCCTATAGCCGATCTAATTTATCAACTCAGAAACACAAGGAAAAATCAATGCTGGTGATGGAAATATTGCTATTCAACTCAATGTTCAAATAACAGACAGTAAACATATGGAAATAAGACCAGCCAACATCGCCGGACTTCCTTCTAGGCTACAACCTAGGCAAAATGCCCACCACTTTCTACAATTCTCTAGAATAATCTCCCTCTCTCTTTCCACTCTCCTCTTATGATTTGATTATCTGTCCTTCCCATTCATCCTCCCCTCTTTCTCTCCCACGTGTAGTTATTTTGTAACTGCCTCAGTAGATTGCTCCACCTCAATGTCACTTACTATTTCCCTATTTTGCCCCTTTTTCCTCCTGTAATACACTTTATGAATTGGAGGCCTAACACCTACTAGCTCCTTTTTGTCTATTGTTATCTTCCACAAGATAAAATAAAACAAAGAGACATGAAATGAGTGACCATTGAAGTTCTTTCTCCTAAAGTTACCTTGCAGATACTTGACTAGGATTTTAGAGATTATCTTGGGAAGGAAATTTGGTAACTTTTTTAAGTCAGCAAAATGATGATTTATTTGCTATCTTATTTCCCTTGTATATAAATTAGATTACAATTAAGTGAAGAATAACGTTGCTTAGGTCTTTGATCCTTCCAAGAACACAATGCAGAAAATTAGCCATAAGGCAGAATTTATAGTTAGAAGAGAAACAAAAGGTGAAAATAGACAATGAAGCTTGTTTGAATCTTGGTCACTGAAAAATTGCAAAATGCATGTCCAATAACCTGATTAACCAACTGGTTCTTGAATTTTTCTGGATGTAGCTTCCTTTCAGAATGAAATGCATAAGATACTTGAGCATCCATTCCTGTAAATGTAAAAGCAAATACCTTAAGGAATCAGCACGGATAGTAGTGTGGCAATAGTTCATTGATAAAAATAGCATTTCAGACATGTTGATCAAAAATCTGGTGTAGGTAGATACCGAGAATCTTGTCCCTTTCAACATACTTAATAATACAAGTAACAGGATTAGTTACTAACTATAAAAAGAGATAACTATGAGGCTCTTATTAATAGCCATTCATTTATTAACTACCTCATGACACTAACCTAACAAACTGATCTATTTCATTAAATTTAGTAAACTGAATCTCAGAAGTTTTTTTAAATTAAGAGAACTTGTAGAAGCTCTCTAGGCTGACTGAAACGGGATATCCTCAGTGTTATGGCCGTAAACCAAACATAAGCTTTTGCATCAATTTCCGTACCTTCCTAGGCTAATTTGAAAATTTCAGATGTTCACTATTAGGACTTCACAAATTTCCACAAGGATGAATGGTTATTTCTCTTCTTATATGTACAAAGTAAAATCACTTGCCTGAATTACTTAAGGAGACTATAGAATTCCTTACCCATGCTGAAGTAGTTCCAAAATCCACCACGAAAAGTGAGGTGGCCATCCTGAGAAAAGTGCAAGGAAATTTGTCAGTAGGTATATCACTGTCCCAACCACAGTGAAAGAAAATGTCTGAAGAAAAATCAACAATTAGTTGAACTTGAATGACATGAATTTTAAGAAGTATTTAAGTATCCAGTTTTCCACCAAAGATGATATCCAGAGCCTCAACTGTTGCATAAATGTTCTTTGAGAATGTTCAAAAACCAAAATGAGGATATGTATAACTTGCCAAATTTTGTGAATCTGTTGGAGGGACACGATGGAAGGCATGTAACGAATGAGGTAGTTCAAGAGGAGCAATAGGGTCAAAACAACCTTCTGTGGGACACTTCATTCTCATGATAATGTGCCAGCTGAGTCCGAAAGAGCAGGACCAATTACCAGAATGCAAACACGAAAAGTAAAAACACCAAGAATTCTACCAAACAGGTAATGGTCCTTTCTCTATTTATATAAAAAGAAACTCAATGAAAGTGCAAGAGTTATTCCACTGAAAAGAAAGGTACCTAGTTAGGCTACCAGCAGGCATAATTCAGTTAACAAGAAGAAATCAATCATACAAACCAAAATTCCAGATGTAATATGGAATTTTAATATTTTTAACCATAGTGAAGTAATGTGAACAATAATACATCAGAGGAAAGTGCATTAAACATACACTTTGTTTTAACAAGTTTCTTAACATCCTGAACTGTACAGAATCTTCCCGTACTACTTTTTTCATGGATAACTTTGATCTTTTACATCAATTCATAAAGCCAGAGTCCTATGATGCTCCAACAAGTAACTACACTAGTCAACATGAATCAAAGTTTCCACAGTTACATAGCATCAGAATATTAGTTGACCTTGAAAATGAGATGACAGGATAAATTTTATGATAAAACAACAAGGTCAGCAAAGAGTTGGTAAGATAAAGTTGCCTTTGCAGCCCAAAACAAAATTTTTAAAGACAAAATCCATAGTCACAAGTTTTATGAGACTTTTACTTGTCTGCTTCATCTTAACTGCTTGATTAACTTTTTCAACCTATTATCAACTCTAAAAACCAAGTTCTTGATTTTTGAGTGAATGTACTACCTGTCAATTCTCATTTCCTTTGCATTCTTTACTTGCTCCAAGAATGACTCCACAGATACACGATCTGTACCAGGGTTTTTTTTTCCCTGTAAACAAACAACTAATTTCATATTTTTTAATATCTCCAAAAAAAATTCATACTTTTAATTTTAGCTTGAACATGATGATCTTTGAAAAGGAGAAACTACACAAATGCTGCGAGATACAACTCTAAATACAAACTCAACATTTTTTTTTTAATTATAAGAAGTAAGTAAAATTTCAATATAAAATTTGCAAGCAATGTCATTTAATACATTTGGTTTTAGTGGAAGGAAAGAGACCAAGAGTTTTTTTCTAGAGGACAGTGAAGATTAATGGCATTAATTACCACCAGATTTTTTAATCTTTAATAAGAAGATAAGTATCTACTAAACCCTGAATTTCTCTTTTTTCAATTGGATAGGTAAAGGAAGGAAGATTATAGGATTAATAATTCCTTAGCCATGCAATGGCTTAAATATAAATGTGCAGTTTGCTAATTTTCTACGCAAGGATGGACAAATACAGACAGATCAAACAATAGATATCGTTAGAATGCTCAACCATATGCTAAGGAACTTGCGATTATTTATCCTACCCAACCAAATGAAAAAGGAAGATTGTTTCCAGTTCCCAGAGGCACCGTAGCAATTGGAGGAGGTTGGGGTAACTTGAGATCGCTAACAACACCGAGGAGCCAACCGGCCGTACCATCTCCCCCTGCAACCTAATGACATATGAATATATCAGACGTGAAATTTTAAAGGAATATCTCCTTGATCTGAATTAAAACCAGTTCATTACGGAATTGATATTCAACTAGTACATACACACACACCCACACACATATACTCACTATAATTCGTAGTCGATTTTCAATCTCTGCGGCCAATTCATCACCATTGAACTTCAATCTTTGCAAAGTTGAATAAATTTCACGAAGCACTTTATCAGGAGCATTCTCTCCCAAATCAACAACCTACAAAATCACGCTTTCATGTATTACTATCATATCAAGGACATAGTACGACAATTTTTAGCAGACGAGTTAAAGAATCATCACCTGGTACTTGTTAAGGAGAGAGCGATACGTAACGAGAAGCTCAGCACCTAACTGCCCTCCACTTTTCGAGTTGATGAACACAATACAAGGACATGAAGGTACATGAGGAGAAGTAGAATCTTCTTCGACGTTCGAGCCAGGCGCAATAATATAATCAGGAATGTAGAACTCCTTCAAAACCTCCTCGGACTTCGCATCGGAGGTTGCTGCTGCTCTCGGGCTGCAAAATCATGATAATAAAATCGTGAACAAGTGACGTTGATTGCCAATCAAGTAACAAGAAGAAGCGAGCGAACCTTTTAGAAACCAAACTACGAACAGATTGCTTAAGTTCTCTAAAGTTTCCGGAATGAGTGGAGATCCTGTTACGGAATTCCATTTTGGCAATCAAATTAAGAGAGCTCGTGCGGGTTACAGGGAAGCGAGAAAAGAAAAAGAAAAAAGAAAAAAAAAGTTGAAAACCGAATCTTTGTATGAATAGGAGGAGAGAAGCAATGGCAAAGAACATGAATATATTAAATGAGAAATGGGGGGAAAACAAGAAACGCGCTCTTGAGAGGGAAAGTTTGTGCAGTGTTTGCTTACCGTTTCAACAGAACGTAGAAAAGTCCCAAGAGGCAGTTATGTAGTGCGGGAGTGCGCATGACAGCATTGAGTAGGGTTGGGATTACAGCGGGCGATAGAACAGACAGGAGCAAGCGACGTGGAAGTTTCCAATATTGTCTATGCGTGGTATCAGATCAAGTACGGTGGGTGGGGGTGGGACCCGGATGAGGAAGCTTGCCCTTGTCTTTTCTTTCTAATAAGCATAAGCTTCTAAGTTTAAAAGGAATTAGCGGATTAGGTATTTCGTTTGCATGTTAATGGTGAAGTTCTATTCTATATAAAGTTAAGAAATTAATTTCCCTCTCTCGGCTTTCATAACATCTATTATTTAACATGCTCAATGTACCAGTGCCAACTTTATTGTCAAGACACCCTCACTGGATTTATAACCTAGATCGTAATAAAAGTCTTTTTAAGTTAAATTGAAAATTTCTGGTTTAATGGGTCCACAAAGTCTTGTTAAACCCTCCAAACGTTAGGTCTTGTATTTGAATATTCGTGACTCTAAATTTTAGAGAGTGGGAAGTGTAGTGAGTTAAAAATATTCAAAAATTTATAGTTTAATTTTATGTCACTGATTAATTAAATAATAATTTATCATGTGCAGATTATTACGAAAGATTTACCTAACACGCAGTAAAAAAATATAGCAACTACCTATTTCTTCATTACAAAAAAAAAAAAAAACAAAGATGAGAATTTTAAAACTATATTGAAGAATATTAAGAAGGGAAGAGGTGCTTATTTAATACCATGTCTTAATTTTGGTCCATGTTTTGGGCCTACTTATAAGATGTAATGTTTTTATGAAAAAGGTTGTTAATAAGGCAAGTTAATACAACTCTGATTTGTTGGACACTAAGAGTCTATAATAAGTTTACTTATCAACCTAACTCTTATGCTCATCATAAGCACTTTTTTAAAATAAAGTTGATAAAAAAATCTTAAATTGATCCAATTTTATAATTAAGGAATAAAATTTAATTAGATTTATTTCAAATTTAGTAAAAAAATGAATTTCAAACTTTTTTTTGAAGAAAGAAAAAGAATGTATTGAGCTTTTACAAGTAACATTACAAGTGGAAGCAAG